>JASFXZ010000023.1:5894842-6287412 GCA_032209605.1 Mactromeris polynyma
ATAGGATAAAGGGAGAGAACTCTAGATTGATGAAAGGGAGAGAACTACAAAAATGTTGTGATAGGATCAAGGGAGAGACTTCTAGATTGGTGAAAGGGAGAGAACTACAAAAATGTATTGATAGGATAAAGGGAGAGAACTCTAGATTGATGAAAGGGAGGGAACTACAAAAATGTGTTGATAGGATAAAGGGAGAGAACTCTAGATTGGTGAAAGGGAGAGAACTACAAAAATGTTGTGATAGGATCAAGGGAGAGACTTCTAGATTGGTGAAAGGGAGAGAACTACAAAAATGTATTGATAGGATAAAGGGAGAGAACTTATGACAATCTCCTGTGGTGATAAGATGTTACTTACTGCTCTTAGTTTGTTTGTCTGTTTTATTTGGGTCACTGGTTGTTGTCCCTTGAGGAGTATAAGTACTGCTCCCTCCATTTTGTATATAATTGGAACATGTACTACAGCACTCATATAGTCTAGTCGACGTATATTTATCACAATTAGAAGTTTGACAATATTCATATCTGTCCCCATATTCGCAACCTGTAAATTATATAATGCGTTATTGGATCGATATAGGTAACATATTAAATCCCTTGAAAACAACATACAGATATAACATGATATTAATCCACCAATAGCATGTTTGAAGTAAAATTTTCGACCAATCAGACTTCTTCTTGAACTTATAATTTTCCACCAATCATATTGCAAGAAATATTCTGTTCGACTAATCAGAATTCAATAAATTAAAAATTCCACCAATCAAGTTGCAAGGAGTTTACTATTCGACCAATCGGATTTACAGATATTCAAAACTAGACCAATCATATTGCAGAATACATACCTGGGTAATTATTGTTTTCTAGTTCTGGGCACGACTGACAGCACACACGGCTAATTGTTTGATTGTAACAAGAGGCAGGCATTTGACGAACAGAGTCACACTGTACATTTTTATCTCCATACTCACATTCTGATATACATGTGTACATATGATAGAATTGTTAAACTTATCTACAGTAAAACCTGACTAAAAGACCACGTACAAATTAAGAACACTGTTTTCAAGTCAATTTGCCCTATTGTGCTCCTAACTTTTCAACCTCAATGATAAGACCATCATAATGATTAGATCAGTTTTCAAGGGTCCCAAGGGTGGTTGTATTATGAAGGTTTTACTGTATTTTACATTATAAGGTACTAATTAGTGATTGCGCTAAACTCATGGGTTATAACGTTAGTGATCAAACTCTGCTCAACGCTCTAACTCATGGGCCTCGGATCACAAGTCAGGCAATGTATTCATGCACCATTATGTCACCTTTTTACACAGCATAATTAGGCAATATGCTTCTACATTTATATTCTTTGAAATTCAAATTCAAGTAACCACTTTTTGCGTCATATTTATAATCCACCAATACAGTTACATTGTATCTTGAATTTTAAACGAAAACCATGGTTTAACGTTTTTGTAGGAAGAAAATTGACTGTAATCATCTCGTTCATATTCTTTCAATGTGTGCTAATGATTTTATTGTATATTTTGTCATTTTTAGTACATGTACAAACAATAAAGTACTAGTATAAGTCTCTATGGACTTTATAAGGATACACATAGTTACCCATGTATCGCCTAGCAACCACACAATGTACAATGTCTAAGAAAGATTAAAATGTAACTAAGACAATGCTTCCTCGCACAGGACCCTAGGGTAAAACCAGCCTATAAAATCATTAGGGAGTGAGGTGTAAGTGCAAATATCTATGAGAATGGGGAAGTATGATGAATTGTCTGACTGTCTAACAAAAACAAATATAGATAATTTTAAGGGACAAGGGCGATAGAATGGACGGAACACACCACATGACAAGCCAAGAAAGCCTGTGGCCATGGGCTGAAAAGGGGGTGAAAAGAAAACAACTATGATATCAAGTCAGGGTAGTGCACATTGGGAAAGGGGGTGAAAAGAAAACAACTATGATATCAAGTCAGGGTAGTGTACATTGGGAAAGGGGGTGAAAAGAAAACAATTATGCTATCAAGTCAGGGTAGTGCACATTGGGAAAGGGGGTGAAAAGAAAACAACTATGATATCAAGTCAGGGTAGAGCACATTGGGAAAGGGGGAGAAAAGAAAACAACTATGATATCAAGTCAGGGTAGTGCACATTGGGAAAGGGGGAGGAAAGAAAACAACTATATCAAGTCAGGGTAGTGCACATTGGGAAAGGGGGAGAAAAGAAAACAACTATATCAAGTCAGGGTAGTGCACATTGGGAAAGGGGGAGAAAAGAAAACAACTATTATATCAAGTCAGGGTAGTGCACATTGGGAAAGGGGGAGAAAAGAAAACAACTATTATATCAAGTCAGGGTAGAGCACATTGGGAAAGGGGGAGAAAAGAAAACAACTATTATATCAAGTCAGGGTAGTGCACATTGGGAAAGGCGGAGAAAAGAAAACAACTATTATATCAAGTCAGGGTAGTGCATATTGGGAAAGGGGCACTTAACTTATATCTAAAAACATAAAAAGAAATAATAAAATAGCATTTTAACTGTAAGTAAAATATTGGGTGTTTAAAATCGATTTAACAGCTAGCTAGCCATACACTTAACTGCTATATAGTCATTGATTTCCAACATATACACATCAATTGACTAAGTAGGCAGTAACTAATTCATGAAAGCTATTAGATATTACGCATGTAGTCCCATTTTACTTCAACAGTGTATTGTATCTGTTTATCTACCTCTGTTATTTGTTTTGATATCCAAGCAAGTTTCACAACATTGTGATCGCAGTGAGTCATTGTAACATTCAGATGGATGATGCTGGGAACTCGTGCATGATGTAATCTTGTCCCCATACTGACAGTTGTCTGGAAACAAATATATAACAGAATTGAAGTTAATGTATGGTGCCATATTTCTGCCATCACATACATCACATAACCGTCTCCCGTGACCGAGTGGTTAAGGCATCCGCCTTGGCAGCGGGAGGTCGAAGGTTCGAATCCGGGTAGGGGTCCGTTCTGATATGGCTGGTTGGTGAGCCGTCAGCTAGTTAAATAATGGTTACCGTATGCATACCTGCCGGTGCCTTGCATTAATTGATAGGATTCGGGAAGTAAATGTGCTAAAAAAGTAGGTGTCTCATAAGTCAGAAATGGCTGGCCCTTTAAATAGGGTTAACACTATAATAGTTAAACACTTTACTCCTTTTTTTACAGTGTGTACAATGTTTATACAGTCTGACCTTGTTTTTTCGACAACCTTCTACCCGAAAACTCGGTATCATCCGAAATAGATATCAGGTCCCGATGTATCTTCTTGGGCATGTCAAACTGGAAAGGGCTATTAGAAACCGCATGCATTATTTGAAGTAAAATTTTGGGGCCAATGAATTCAAATGATCGAGGTCTGACTGAATCATCTTGATGTCATTATCCTGTATGATTATAAGTATGCATGTGTATATACTGCATATTAAAATTCATATGCTGAACACAACTTTGGTTGACTAGAACTACGCTTCACTCTGAACTAATTTCGACTACGAGCTAATGAGAGCTGACTGTATGTACTACATAATTACAATATATATTTTCTCGTGTTTTCAGATGTTTTCAAATTAGAAACGGTTTGCATTTCATAAGAACAATTGTTGTGTCACAAAAAAGTAATTTCTGCGAACAGTTGTAAAATTTCAAGATGTTACTATGGTGAATGAAGGAGAGTGTTTAATTATAGCCAATGTCTTACACAAATAGACCTGTTTAGAGAACAGAAGACATTCATGTCAAAACAGTGCCTCTACTATTTGAAAAAAGTGGCATGGTTGTTGTAATAAATCAATCGCAACATTTCGGCAATTTCCGTACAGTTTGGGAAAAGGACCTCGAATGTATGTGTATGAATACACCTAAAATCTAGGTATGTGATGCGGTTTTCCTACACAGTAAAGAATAAGACATCAGGCCAGAGAAACACAATTCAACAATTACTAAATGTTTTATGTGCCTCATATTCCTTATATTTAAAAGATCTCCGTCATACTTTCCACAGAGACAACATACATTCACTTCGGCAGCCATTTTGGAACTACTTTACCGCATGTTACTTCCGAGGTATTTTTTCAAATAGCCGAGATAATTCGATTGGTAATACAATAGTAATGAACTTACAAGGTAGATTTGATCGTCTGTAGTTGTAACATTGTTCACAACACTCGTAAGCAACAGCACCATCGTAACATTGGTGCGGCTCTATAGTGGCACACCTTGTTGTTCGATCTCCATATTTACAATGACCTAAAACAACACATAAAAACAACAATAACACACATTATCTAAAGTAACAACAACAGAAACTTGACAACCCTGATGTGATCGATGTGATAAAGCAAGTGTTGCAAAGTATGCAAGCAATGTTATTTATTTGTCTGCTAGTCGAGAAATGTAATATAAACCTTATTGTCTGAATCATAAATTGCATGAGAAAGTTTGTTTTGAAGTGTTTTTATATTTACATAGATTTGTCAGAGCTCAGCAAGGTAACTTTATTTTTTGAACCATTTTCTTCACCGGAGATTATCATGAGTTCTCTCCCTTTATCCCTTCCATGGAAGAGATAAAGGGAGAGAACTCTTGACAATGTCCTGTGATTTTAACATTTATTGTACGTTCATAATATACAATGTAATTTATAACACACTGGAAAAATCGTACACAGAATTTAATTTGCAAACTCAAGTTTTCGATATTACATTTTTCATTTAGTAATTGAAAGTTATAATTTTGTTAATGGCCAAAAGTCGAATGTTTGAATATTCAATTAAAGTGTTCGGAAAGAGACAATTCGGTGTTGTAGAGTACATCTGCCTTGCGTTCAGTTACAGCTAACGCTAGCCGCTCGAAGTTTGCGTCACAAATAATTGTATTGAACGCCTCGTTTTTTATTCAGGTTCCCTGCCTCAAAAACAGTAAAGGCAGGGAACCAGCCTAGCATTCATTTTTGCGTAACTGAACGCAGTGATAGGCTCAAATATTCGCGTGCTACCTCCGAGTTGCGATAGCGAGTGATATGAAACGTTTTTCGCTAACACGCCGGTCAATAGCAATACTCGCCCACTGTTTCGCAACGTTTTGGAACGATAGCCGTAACTGAACGCAAGGCTGTATGAAGGCATTTACCACTGATTATCTCATATTCATAACTATGGATATTTTGTCAAATAGATAAGAACTAATATTTCAATACTTACTAATGCCAATGTTTTGAAGGACCAGATTGTTACACGTGTTACAGCACTCATTTTCTCGTGTATAGCATTCCCAAGCATCTATGTTCCCACAACTAGGACTGCTATCACCAAATGAGCAACCTGGAAACAGTTTCATTGAAATACAGTCACACCTCGCTCATTTGAATTCATTATTTCGAATAATACATAGTCTTCAATTGTCCATTTCATTTTGACATGCCTAAGAAGATACATCAGGACCTGATATTTATTTCGGATGATTCCAAGTATTCGGACAGAACAACCAAAATGGGAAAAAATGCCTTGTAAATTTAGCCTCTTGATCTGGAGAGGTAGCATTTTTTATGCAAACTGACACAAATCTCAAATCTCTTAAATGACGAAATTTGATCATGATAGTACGACAAATCATCAATTTAGTAGGGTACTTACCAAAACCAGTTGCACCACATTTTTAAATATTGACACAAAATACGTCATTTAATTCAATGCAACAGTAGAAGGTTGTAAGAAATGCATTTACCAGCATTATTGTTGTTTTGTGAATGTAGCCAACAAGTTTCACAACATGCAAAAGCTGTAGAAGCGTCAGAACAATCCTGTGTAGTTACATCGGAACAATTTATTCTATCGCCGTACTTGCAATTAGCTGGAAGATAAGATATAAAAATAATGACCAATCAAAACCCATTGAATATAATTTCTTATCAGAATGTATACAACAGATTGTATCCATTCCATTAATTGTCGTTCATAATGAATAAACCATTACAAATAATGTCAAAGTTGAATGAACATGAGCATTGAAATCGACAATAAACATATTCAAGATACCATTCGTGAAAGAAATACCAATGGGTGGAGTAGTTTGGCGTGTCAGGTTCATCAACTTTTGTAAAGACATAAGATGATGGTAATGGTGGACCTTATAGACTAAGAGGGGTTACAACAGGCTACGGAACATATATGGGAATTTGGGTGCAAGGGTTAACATATATGGGAATTTGGGTGCAAGGGTAAGCATGTATGGGACTTTGGGTGCAAGGGTAAACATGTATGGGACTTTGGGTGCAAGGGTAAACATGTATGGGACTTTGGGTGCAAGGGTTAACATGTATGGGACTTTGGGTGCAAGGGTAAACATGTATGGGACTTTGGGTGCAAGGGTAAACATGTATGGGACTTTGGGTGCAATGGTAAACTTGTATGGGACTTTGGGTGCAATGGTAAACATGTATGGGACTTTGGGTGCAATGGTAAACATGTATAGAACTTTGGGTGCAAGGGTAAACATGTATGGGACTTTGGGTGCAAGGGTTAACATATATGGGAATTTGGGTGCAAGGGTTAACATATATGGGAATTTGGGTGCAAGGGTTAACATATATGGGAATTTGGGTGCAAGGGTAAGCATGTATGGGAATTTGGGTGCAAGGGTTAACATATATGGGAATAGGGGTGCAAGGGTAAACATGTATGGAAATAGGGGTGCAAGGGTTAACATATATGGGAATAGGGGTGCAAGGGTAAACATGTATGGAAATAGGGGTGCAAGGGTTAACATATATGGGAATAGGGGTGCAAGGGTAAACATGTATGGGAATTGGGGTGCAAGGGTAAACATGTATGGGAATTGGGGTGCAAGGGTAAACATGTATGGGAATTTGGGTGCAATGGTAAACATGTATGGGAATGTGGGTGCAAGGGTAAACATGTATGGGAAAAGGGGTACAAGGGTAAACAAGGATTGGTCTGGCCAACATTAGGCAGACACGCGGGGGGAAAGTGTTGAATGGGGGACTACATCATGTAGCAAGCCAAGAAAGTTAGTTATAACAGGCTGAAAGCTGAGGGCAAAGAACTTGAATATTATATCAAGTAAAGAATCTGCACATGGAAAACGTCTTGTGTAAAGAATTAGGGCAAGAAAAAAAAGAGAAAAGTTACCAATGGTGTCCTGATGGATGGAAACAAGTCTAGGACAAGTATCACAGCACTCATTTTCCAAATCATAACAATGCATTGCCTTCATAGAGAAACATTGCTCACTTTTGTCGCCGAATTCACAACCTGGAATATAAAATATAAATAACAAATATAAAACGTTGTCATGATCTTGAAGATAATCCAAAACTTGAACAGATTACTGTCAAACTTCTGCATATTTCATGCAATTCCGGCAATGTTTGATGAGTCTTAGGTAAATTTCGTCTGTCTTTGATATGCATTGGTAAGATATAATATCAACTCAGTTTAATGATAACATGAGTCCTCAAATTCATAAATCATAATATTCCTATTCGTATGAAGTAATACAAATTAAAGAGTTCTATAAAACGTCAAATGTGACATCAACATGTACTGGCAGTAATCAAATTTTGTCCCATATGGCATATAAAAATGAAGCGACCATAGGAAGTAAATATTGTTTCCTGCTATAATAACTTCACATGTAGCATTTTCTTGAAATGACGTCACTTACAGAAGATGTTGTAAATCCCAAAGCAGCACTAATATAGAATTAAATTTTTAAACACAACTAAATAGAAATCATTGAAGGAAAGCTATGCATACCATAGGAGATTTGTCATGAATTCTCCACTTTTATTACCTTTAGAATGATCTCCCTTTATCCCGCTCATAGTATCTATACATAGAAGGGATACAGGGAGAGAAGTCTATGAGGGATAAAGGGAGAGAACTTGTGACAATCTCCTTAGAAGCAATTACTTACCAACATTTGCAGTATTTTCTTTATTATGACAAAACTTGCAGCATTCCTTCCTCTGTTGTTGATCGTAACATATATAATTTGACTCATTATAACAGTCGTATCTCCGATCTCCATAACGGCATGCTGTCAAATACAAGTTGGGAAAAATAAATGAAAATACATTATAACCTCAATTGAAAACCACCTCAATAGAAAGTCCACTTCAATAATAAGACCATATTTTTGTTGACTAGTTACTTATTTTTCTGCCATATATTTGACATGACTCTAAAAAGAGAGAGAATAAGTTGCAACAGGGAACGCCACATACATAAAACAGTGCCTCTCCATGCAGACCTCCGGGAAACCAAGACACAGTTATTGAAATTTCAAAGATAAATAGCAATTTAAAACCATGAAGAGAACATAAAAGTGTGACAATGTTTGAAAGTTGTGACATTAATCAAAGAACAAACATTTACCATTGCCCAGATCCTCGCTCTGATCATACCAAGTACAGGTATCACAGCACATCTCAGCTTGATATTGATCATAACAATTCCATGGCTCCGTGGAATAACACACACTGTCCTTATCTCCGTACCTACAATCTGAATTGAGCAAAACACTCTTTATTATCAACAATTATACAATCAATCAATCACATCATTAATTAATTAAGATCAATCAATCGATATTTTAGTCAATCAATTGACCAGTCAATCAATCAATCTGTCAATCAATCGACCATCGATCAGTCAATCAATCCATTTGTCAATCAATCGATCAGTCAATCAATCAATTGTTCAATCAATCCATTAAAGAATTGATCCATCAATCAATTGACTAGTCAATCAATTAATCGATCAATCATTTAACCCACCAGAGTATATTCAATTCAATCAATGAATCAAGGAAAATAACACTTATTCATTTTAGCGCAGAATTGAGAGAACAGTGGTTGTTATTGCAAGTAGATTAGAGACCCATAATATTAACCGCCAGTGTCATTTAGCACTATAGGTCCCATGATTGACTTCTGGTATGAAGTATGAGATAATTTTATTTACACTATACTTACTGTTTGGTAAATGCGAGACTGCATAGTAATGGCATGTTTCACAACAATTTCTCTCAGTTGTAGAATCATAACATTCTGTACTATTCATGAACATACACTCGTCTGGCGTACGATCCCCATACTTGCAATCATCTACAACAAACGATACGTATATACAGTTATTATGCGATAGCTCGAACTTCTTTAAAGTCGAACATTGTTCTAGTAGGAAATAAATGGTTTGTACAGGGTGTTAAACAAAGTTTGATCACAAAGTTTGAATTAAGATAAAATGTGTACACTTGCTTTATTTCGCATAATGAAACATTATATCTGTTTGTTTCATGAATATCTGTTTTATTCATAACTCTCACGCAGAAGTAAACTATTGGTTCATAGTGGCATAGATGGAAAGAGTATTTAGAAAAATACTAAAATTCAAACTTTGTTAACACCCTGCACATCCAGTGGCTTCTTCCTAAGTACAACTATGAATGTTCTTATAACATTTTCGCCTGCAAACACATCTGTTTACTTCATATTGTACAAAAAAGAACTAATGTTTTATGTTTTTAAAAGTAAGATTTAAATCAATTATATTTAAAGAAAGTATCACAATTATGTTACGTTATAATAATGCTATTCTGGATAAATTTGTATTAGTTTATCATGCCAGTTTAGTCTGTGAATGAATATGAACATTATTGGTTACAGCTGGTGTTTCAACTATGAGGGCTCTAGAAATACACTAGCCCGACATATCGGGCTACTCTAATGCTGAATCGGACTACCAACAGTTGAGTTGAAGTAAGTCCCGGACAAGTTGGTTTGTAAAGCTAACCAACATCAGCAATTGTTCAGTTGTAAGTCAAACCTTAGAACCCCAAAAACACATACATGTGATTATTAATTTTACAATGTGGAGCTATCATACACATACCTGTGATTATTAATTTTACAATGTGGAGCTATCATTGTGCATGTTTATGTGGTCAATATTCTCAGACACAATTTATTCTTGCTAATGCTAAAGTATTGAAAGAACGAGTTTCCATGCATTTGTAAGGTAATTACCTTACATGTACATAATTTGTTTTCCTGGAATTAGTTATCAACTAGTGCGAACGAACCCTTTAGCAAGTAGCTGACAACTACCCCTACTTCAATCAGAGGTGGAGGACAAAAGTTGTTATCACAGAAGGACAAGACCTGCCCTGCCTATGAATCGAACTTGGACCTCCCCAAGTGCCAGCCTGGTGCTTTACCAACTGAGCTAAGCAGACAGACTCATTTTGTTCGTTATTACATCGAGTTTAATGTAATGCGGTTAAACTGTATTAAGGTCAACACAAAACAGAAACATAGCAATTTTCATAGCTGTGATACCAATCTGTTACATACAACAACTGTTTGTGAGTTGATTTTTTCATTGTTTGATTAAGCATGAAATGCAACGATGTTAGTTTTAAAACTCTTAGTAGCTGAAACAAAAATATTGGTTGTGAGAACAAGCTATTAAACAACAGAACAGAAACATGCAATATTCCAATATCCTTATAGTATAAAACGTTTTACTGACTATCGTCTGTACACTACTAGTTTAACTGTAAATCAATTGTACCGTCTCGGCAATTTACATAAAACAAGAAATATCTTGACAAAAAGAAGGTCGGCACAATTTGAAGGTAAAGATTTGTTGTGAAATGTTTGCTGGTCACTCCAGATCCAAAATGGATTTCGGTAAATTCACCGAAATTCAGTGGATTTCGGTAAGGTAACGTAACCTTTATCAGAAGGTTAACCACTCCGCATCAAGGTGACAAACGTTGTTTGGTTGAATAGAAATTGGCCTTGGTGGTTAACGTAAGATTTGATCGGTTTACACAACACTGATATGCAAATAGCAAAACCATGTTAGTATGACTTTGCCGAAAAATAGCCAAACATGGCGGAATGATGCACTATTTTGTTAGCTGTTAATCGGTCATCGGAATGTTCCAACCAAGGAAGGATATTGGAATTAGGATGTTAACCGAAACTAACATAAACGATATGCTATAAAACACATAGACACCTGCTTCAATATATGCTTCATATTGATAATAATAGCATGTTTCACAACACGCCTCCTCTATATCGTCATCATAGCACTGATGAGGCATATCTATATCGTAATAACATCCCCGTCTTTTATTACCAAATCCACAGTCTTCATCTATTTATAGACAAGACAGCATGAGGATGACCAAAACAGTTTGTCCATCAAACAAATCATAATGTTTTAATCGAGAGTCCTCTAAATGAGATTGTCACGAATTATCTCTCTTTATCTTTACTAGAGTTCTCTCCCTTTATCTCTTCTAGATTTATCTCCCTTTATCTCTACTAGAGTTATTTCCCTTTATCTCTACTAGATTTATCTCCCTTTATCTCTACTAGATTTCTCTCCCTTTATCTCTACTAGAGTTTTCTCCCTTTATACATTTTAAAATATACATGTATGTATATATCAGCACTTTATATACATACACTATATAAGGGATAAAGGGAAAGAACTCATTACAATCTGCTGAGGTATATACTCCATTATCTTGGAATCAAAGCGCTGTATGGGATCATAAGGACTGTCCAACAGTAGTCACAATAAAACATACAATAGTTTAGTTGTTAAACCAGTCAGATGTCTCAATTTTGAGAATATTCTCTACAAACTGTCATTTATATCCTCAGCCTTGGGGTACACAAATGTGGTTTACAAGATAATATTCCATTAAGATGATATAATATCTGGAGAAAGTAGTAATTACGTATTTTTACATTACTAGATCCGTAGATGTGTATAAGGAAATGTTATAAACAATATTCAGTTAAATACACATGGTAAAATGATAAGGTCAAATACAAATGGAAATAAGAGGTTGTACGGGAATAAATGACATCTGTCCACACACATGACTTTTTTGAAGGCAGTAATCAAACAAACTACAATCAAAATGCGGACATGTTGTAACTAAATGTAGATGACATATACTGATTAAATAAAGAAAGTGGGCATGGGAAAATATGGAAATTTTTCGATTGCATGGGGTAAACTACTTAATTATACCCATCAAGATGCAATACAGATACAACAAAATATATTTCAGTTTGTACCATGTTTAGCCCCTATGGTCTTGAAAAATGTCCATATTACCCCATGCACAATTTCTTTTTCGACTGAGCAAAGAAATGAATGATAAAGCCTATCTTACCATTTAAATGTGCATTGTCAGCATAGTAGCTTAAGCATGCATAACAACAATCCTGTCTGGTATTTGCGTTGTAACAATCTCTTGAAATGATACTGTAGCATTTATCGGGTTGATTATTTGTGCAATCTAAAAATGAAGATAAAAATCAAATAATTATTGACTTCAAAATTAGCCTAGATGTATAATTGCATACTTTTTACAGTTTAAGTGATATTAAGTACAATATGACAAACTGATGTCTCATTTCTATTGTTTTGAGTTCATATTGACATGCCTTCGTGTGTAAGAGTATACATGACTGAATATACATGTATTTAATATATGCAAATACATAAATATGTGATAATTGAACGATAATTAAAGTCTAAACAATATGAATTATCTTCTGTCAAGACAAGCAATGAATGAATAGTTAATTGATTGTGCCAATCCTGTGCTGTTGCCCTTAATGTCGACTCTTTTGTACCTTCATTTTATATCCACTTTCCGTTCATTATTTTATTTCATACCGTAAGGATCATTGTGGGGAATCCATGATTTGTGACTTCGGCTTTTCCAGTGCCATTGTTACTAATATTTGGTAGGGAATGAATCCCATTTGCACAGAAATACGAACATTAAATCTTAAGAAATTAGTGGCCGAACATTAAAATGATTTTTAAAAAGGCCGATCAATTTATAAAACAACAGCGTATCACCGACGTCAAATTTAGAGTAGAGTTCTGCATACCATTGTCTTTCAAGAAGCGACATGTCTCACAACACTCTCTGTTAATTGCAGCATTGTCGCAATTACTTCTAGTTTCACCACTGCAGTCTCGCTTATCACCATATGCACAGTCTAAAATAAAATAAAAAAATGATATAACCACAATTTTAATAGCGTGGGTATCCCTATTCGGCGACCATAGTCGCGACCATCTGCTACCATCAGCAGGTTCATTTGTTCGTTGGTGTTTATTGTAGCTCTTTAAAGATTTATACATATTCAAATACTGTCTAATTATGAGATTATGAGATTACTATGCATTTTAATGTAAACATGACACAATAATCAGTCTGGTTGCCAAAACAACAAAACATACCCGCATGTGAAGTATCCTCAAGTTCAACGCAAGTTTCACAACACGTGTCCAGTGTATAGGACTCATAACATCGTCTTCTAAGTAAGTTATCACAAAACTGAGCCTTATCACCGTACAAACAGTCTGTAACATAGAAGTTTATACAAGTTTTTATCACATAACTTGCACTCCAGGAGTGGCATAAAGCAGTGACATAAATATCATATGTAACTAGTTGCATACATAGCCGAATCACAGCACTATTTAAAGTATATTTAAAGATTGAAAACAATCTATTTATGGTGTTATGTGATAAATAGAATTTTACATGAGTGCTTATTTGATATTGTTTTTATGAAACTCGTCGACTGAGCCTCGCGTCATATTCAGTCGACTCGTTTCATAAAAACAATATCAAATAAGCACTCATGTAAGATCCTCTATATAGGTTAACCAAAATATATTGTTTATTACAGACAATTTATAATTACTTGAGAATGACTGTAAAAACATTTTGAGGTGGCCAGCCAATGAAAAAATGTTATGCAAAATATTGACCAATAGCTATCGTCTTCACAATATAATGCTACTCTTAACTATTATAACTTTGACTCAATTATAGCTTTAAATCTGATCCATTGACCTCTGTCAGCATAATTTTACACACTTCTTTAATTCTTTTCCTGGTATATATACACATATAGACGGGGCAAAGGGAGAGAACTCCAGATGGGAAATAAATGGAAATAACTTGTGACTATCTCCTGTGCTTTATCCATGCGTCATTGACAAGATCTACAGTGGAAAAAAAACAGTTAGTGCTGATCTAGGCCTTTGTTTGTTTCATCGGGTTTAACGCCGTTTCTCAACGATATTTCAGTTATATACGGCGGCCGGTCCACCTAATCAGTTTTTCCTGGACTGAAATCTAGCCAGTACTAACTTACCCTTCCACGAGGAGCCGGCAACTTCTCCACATGTGGAGGAAAATCGACATTTTTATCAAATTTTCATGGAAGGGTATGACCTGCCGCGACCGGGAATCGAACCCGGATCGCCGGGTTACAAGTCCAGCGCACTAACCACTGGACCACGGCCGCGGCCTAATATCAATACAGGTTTTGTTGAGAAAGCTTCCATATATATATATGTATGTATACCTGGGTTGTCGTTGTTCTGTAGCAACTTGCATGTACCACAACAGTCTTTGGCAATAGTGTTGTTATAACAGTCATTGATGAGGATTGAGCTACACATAACAGGCTTTCTGTCTCCATAGCGACACTCTATAACATTCAAATATCAAATATTGTTAAGTATTCTCTTCTTTTTTACTTACACACGTTATTTATATACGATTTATTTTTAAGGATAGAACCATTTAAATCATAAAAATTTAACATACAATTATATTAAACACAATCATATCCACGGGAGTTTGTCATGAATTATCTCCCTTTATATACCAGTCTAGAAGGAACAAAGGGAGAGAACTTGTGACAATCCCCTGTGACTGCATCTATGTCAATCTTCCAAAATTGCTGACCCAATTGTTTCATCTTTTAAAATTCAAATATCGCACATGGCTATCAAAGTGTAGGTGAAAGTTTTAATACCAATCGTAGAAAAAATTGTCAAAACAGGAAAATAGAATGTCTACAATAGCTAAAAACAGTTCTTTTATTAAATAGATGCAACTTATAGACGACCGGCATGGGTGACTTGTATACTGCTCAGCTTTTTCTTGTTAATTGCTTCATTGGAAATATAATGTTTTTTTTATTCAGATACATTCAAAAGTTTCATGAGCAAAACGATATTGTTCAATATTGACCATGTGTTATATATATACCTGGTTGATTGTCGTATGCATTCCAATAACACGTATCGCAGCATCTGTAATCATGTTGGTAGCACTGGTGTGGTTCGAGCTGGTTACAAAAATTCTGATTCCTGTCACCATACGGACAGTCTGTGAAAAAATACAAATGTTGAGGGTTTCTCTAGTACAGGAGATTGTCAGGAGTTTTCCCCCTTGTCTGTTCCAGAGCTCTCTGCATTTATCCTTTCTATAGTGTACGTATATATAGTACTAAATGCATTATCCCTCCTACAGTATATGTATATATACTACTATTATATATATACCGTACAATCCTATACTACAGAAGGGATAAAGAGAGAACTTAAGAAGGAATAAAGGGAGAGAACTTAAGAAGGAATAAAGGGAGAGAACTTAAGAAGGAATAAAGGGGGAGAACTATAGAAGGGATCAAGGGAGATAACTTAAGAAGGAATAATGGGAAAGAACTTCAGAAAGAATAAAGGGAGAGAACTTAAGAAGGAATAAAGGGAGAGAACTTAAGAAGGATAAAGGGAGAGAACTTAAGAAGGAATAAAGGCAGAGAACGTAAGAAGGAATAAAGGGGGAGAACTCTAGAAGGAATAAAGGGAGATAACTTAAGAAGGAATAAAGGGGGAGAACTTTAGAAGGGATCAAGGGAGAGAACTCCTGACAGTCTCATTAATATCACGCAAAAGACTAAAACCTCACTTAAAGACCACCACAAAATTAAAACCACCTGATTACTAAGACCAAACTTTCTTCGAAACCAAGTGTGTTTTTATAACTGTGGTTCACTGTAGAATTTGCATCGTTTGAAAATAAAAAAAAATCACCAAAAAAGTTTCCGACCTACCTATTTTTTTGGGCATCAAATCTGAAACAAACATATTTTTTAGGCTTAATGAAAAATTTGTACTATCAACTATCAATGTTACTGACCTGCAATTTGTGTCCTTGACCTTGCGATGTCATCACACGTCTCACAGCAGTTACTTAATACATCGGGGTCATAGCATCTGTCATCTGTTAGACTGGTACACGTCCATGGACGGAAGTCTCCGAAAGGACAACCTGGAATCAGAGAAAAATAGGGTACCAGTCAATCAAACAGTGAAAGCAATAAGATACACAGACCTAGTAACATAGTTTTTACAAAATGCAGTTTGATGAGGCTCAAAAATATTATATTTGTGTATTCCAAGACATTTTTCCCTTTATCCCTTCTAGAGTTATCTCCCTTTATCCATTCGATCGTATGTATATATGGTACTATATCAATCTCCTACGCTGTGATCTCCCCTTATATAGTAATATATGTTATTGCTGTACTGCAAGGGAAGATAACCGCTGTGTGGAGTTTGGTACTATTTATGCTATAGGAGGGATAAAGGGAGATAACTAGTGACATCTTCCTGTGGGTTGTACACAGTTTAAATAGGCAAATGATGTATTCGTAATTTAAGTGTATGTTTTTTTGTTTTTTTTTGGAAATAAATTCATCATGATTAAGTGGTTACATGAGTTGTCCATAAAATAGGATAGTGTGACCCTCGTGACTCATTGGACGAGATATATAACTAGGTCATAAGGGAGAACATCTATTGGTGTGAAAAGTTGAAAAAAATAGTTCGGAGAAAAAATACCTTCAACGTTGATGCGTTTCAGATTGCAAGCGTTGCAGCACTTTGAAAAAGTCGTCTGATTATAGCAAGCGTCTAGATTATTTTGAGTGACGTCATCGCATGTCATCCACCCTTGCATTATAATTCCGTTATCATCGGTCATCGAACAATCAGTTGCTATGGAAACAAATTTAAAGCATTAAAGTAATATTTCTAACAATTGTGTAAGTTATATAGATCTAGCAACATGTAAGTATAATAAATTCTTCAAACGATTCCAATTGAATATTGCACATAATAAACATAGATCTATTTACAATTCCAAATGGTGATACATGCTGCTAGAATATACGATATCACAAAATCGTTATTAATTAGTGATATTTAGAAGATATGTAATTATAGATCTACTAGTATCTTGTAAAGTCACACCACCGGGAAGATATGTGTCTATTTACTTAGCAAAACAGTATAAAGTCGATTTTTGTGGTTTGGAAATAAAAACTACAATTTTAGCATTATGTAAATAATTGACTATGCTAGAAAACCTATTTATTATGTAAACCAATACAGGTAAAAACTCATAAAGACCACATTAAAATCAATATCACATCATTATTTAAGTACAACCATATTTTCATGGTTTTAAGTTTTTAAGAATTTCTGCCATATTTCAACTTTATTATCCGACCACCTCGTAAATGAGACCAATCAACTTTCTTCTGAACCTGCAGTGGTCTTATTATTGAGGTTTAACTGTATATCGTAGGCATATCTTTTGTAGAAAACGAACTTTTTTAGCTAGAATCTATATACAGTAAAACCTCAATAATAAGACCACCTTTGGGACCCTTGAAAACTGGTTATCTTATTGAGGTGGTCTTAATATTGAGGTTGAATAAAGAGGAAAACAGTGAAAATGGACTTGAAAATGGTGGTCTTATTATTGAGGTGGTCTTATTATTGAGGTGGTCTTATTATTGATATGGTCTTATTATTGAGGTGGTCTTATTATTGATATGGTCTTATTATTGATGTGGTCTTATTATTGAGGTGGTCTTATTATTGAGGTGGTCTTTAGGTGAGGTTTTACTGGTATGATAGAATTTGCCAATATAATTTGAAGTTGCATTTTGCATGAAGGAAATGTACTCAATATCAGAAATGAATAATTCATTTATACACCATAAGTACATCTAAAGCAAACTCAATGTTTGTATCGTGTACTTGAATATATTTACAATAAAGATGAGAGACAAAGACAATCTTATACTGGCCAGCGATAAATATTTGTCGTGCACTCAACATCAGCCGAAATTTAGGGAGGAATGTCAAGTGTGAGCAAACTATGTAAGACTGGTAGTGACACTTCATTATTTCTCTTCTATGAAAAGTAACAATTTCAAGATTTCCACTTTACAAGTTCATGAATTCACGATTTCGATAATTTTGAGTTCGTTAATTCACGACTTTAGGACTTCATCTTCATGAATTTACGATTGTAACTTCACAAATTAATAATATTGATTTTTTGACGTTAAAATTGTGAATTCGTAAAGTTGAAATCGTGAAATCACAAATTCAAGATTATTAGTTTGTGAAATTAAAATTGTGAATTTTCCGATTCATAAGTTCAAGATTAGTAAATCATGAAGTTGAAATCTTTTAAATCCAGAAAAATGTTGATGTGTGAATGTCACCACCGGTCTTTCGTAATTAACATCAGACACATACGTAATGTTTATTAATCCCTGAAGATAAATCATCATTTACTAAATTTGTAATCTTATTATATGTACATTTTTGAAGTCCATGCCAAATTAACATTTGATAATCATGTGTATAAGTACAGTACAACCTGTATATAGCGACTCTCTGTTGAGCGACAACCACACATTAAAAAAATTATTATAGTTTCCCATAGAAAAATTGTACTACCAGTTTAATCTCTCTAGAGCAACAACCTCACAACAGCAGTCAAACTTCTGAAAGGTTGCATTGTTTGAATATATTTGTATTTATGATAGCTGACCAAATAAATAAACGGTATTGCACTTTTCAGTACAGTACAATACGTTACATAGGTATTGCTTACATATTGTTTTTGGTTAAGTAAATACTATATTTAATTATTAAATAGGTATGTAAGCTTAACTCTTAAAGCTCAAAACCTCAGGATATGTTTATGTGTTCTCTTCCATCATCCCTTCTATAATTATCTCCCTTTATCTTTTCTATAGTAATATTGAAGGGAAATAGAAGGGGAGTTAACTCGTGACAATCTCCTTTGCTCAAAACGAAATTAAATAAGATAACCTACATGTTTCCCAGCCAATGCTGCAAGTTCCTGATATTGTCATGAGTTCTCTCCCCTCATCACCTTAGAGTTCTATCCCTTCTATAGTATACATTCACAAGTACTATATAAAGTAATTAGAAAGGGAGACAAAAGCGAACTAAAAACGTGCAAATATAACATACGTGTTTCCCAGCCAATATTGCACGTTCCTGTAGGTAATACTGACAGATAATCAAACTGCACGTCAAACACACACTGATTGTTGGAATTGGCTGATATGGTGTTAGTGTTACTTATGTACCAGACAGCACTGGAAGAGTTTTGTGTTGGTGCGAAGTTTTGAGTCTGAAATATAAAATTACTATGTTTTTCAAAACTACAATGACATTTTCTAGTTCAATCGTCGCCATGTTTCCAGAACCCCGTAACTATTTTGTTTGCGGTTTTCAAGCGGTTTCCAAGCTCTTCCTATATATTCTACCTATATTATTCTGGAATGCACATGACTTAAATAAAATGCAATTCCAAAACCCCGTATGTAATAATTGTCTCAAGAGGGTAAAGCTTTAAAGTTGTTTTTTTTCCAAAAAGATGAAAACACAATTTATTGGGTTCTGGCAATAATGCAACGCAATATCTTATTTGAATGAGTTCTCTTACAATACGAATGATCTACATTAATTAATAAGAGACCTGTACAATTACAGGGTTTCCAGCAAACTACAGACCGTCTTTATTTACTTGAGATTCGTAGTAAACACACAGAGAGGGGTTCAGTCGATGAAAACGTACTTGACAATATTGATCAATAGACTTAGTGTACATACACGATAATGGTAATCTCAACTAATTTTGAATCTACGGATAGATAAATACTGTAAATACGTTTTCGCTCTATATTGCTTAGCTTGCATATATTTCAATAATTATCAAGCTCCCTTAATGAACCACAGAACGAACCAGCAAGTGATACATGCATTATCACCAGTTTTAAACCGTAACGAATGGTGTAGCGTACATGCCTCTCCCAAGGATCGAAGTACAGGAGATTGTCGAGTTCTCTCCCTTTATTCCTTCTAGAGTTATTTCCCTCTATCCCTTATATAGTACACGATGTATACATATATAGTACCATAACACTCTAGAAGGGATAAAGGGAGAGAACTCGTGACAATATCCCGTGCTGGTAAGTCACGTGACTGATTAGCAACCATTAAGAGTAACTAGTTTAAACTGTTAGAACTAGTTCACATGGAAGGACTTATCGCGAGTACTGGGTCGGCCATCAATGGTAATTAAAATAAGTTTGAAGAACTTGTTACACAATCGATGTAAAATAAATATGCACATATTAAATGTGTTACCTGAATGTTGGAGCATATCTGATCCAATACGATGGTAACATTGAACTGTCCTCGGTTGTATACCCCGCTGCATGGCAACGAGCACCTGGCTTGATATCTGTACACTGATTGGTCAACAAAGTTGTTCAGATGTATCAAATCTCTGGATGTTACTGACTCAACTACAAGAACAATGAATAAATATTATTTAAAATGCTACAGTATAGACACCTGTATTAGTGACGTAGGATATGACGTCGAGTCTCAAAGAAATGTTGATGTCACAAACTAAGTGCTTTATCGGAAGTATCTTTGGTTGATTAAATTAAATGAACATGCAAATGTTGATACGTGATACGTAATCTGTTTGTTTCCATTTCCAAAAAAAATAGAATATTTTTAAGAATAAATGTACATTTGAGTAAAGCATTTTTGATGACGTCAGTTTGTTGCTTACTTTTGCATTTTGTTCTTAGAATTTTGAATCGCTATGAAACGAAAAGTAGAACTAGCTAGACGTCCCATTTAATATTTTTGGTATTAAATAAAACTAGAAAAATATATCTGTTAGAATACGTAAGTTTTGTCTAAGGTGTAATGGGAGATTAGTCTAAAAGGGATCCAAGGAGAGAACTCTAGAATGGAACAAAGGGAGAGAACTCTGTAACTCATGCCAATATCCTATGGTGCTAACCGAAAGTTCTGTTCACGGGTGGCATTATGATTGAGAGGTGTAATTAGAGCTATTTTCATTCCAATATTAATTACATTTCAATACATGTCGAACTATTGTGAAATAATATATCCTCGACCATCTCGAAATTAAGACCACCTCATGTACAAGTCAATGGACCAGTTTTCCAGTTTTTCTGCCTTGTTGTAACTCGATAACAAGACCACCTCAAAACCAAGACCGACTTTCATCAGTCACGGTAGACTTATTCTTAAGGTTTCAGTGTATACATAGCGTAATGTAACTTTAATATTGATGCATATCGATCAGTACTTAATTGTTCATCTTAAAAGCGAACTTTCAGATGTTATTGGTTTTGAACAAAAATAAATCACTTTGGTAGCAAACAGAATACCATATGACCTCGTACTTGGAAGACCGCGAGTTTCTATATGTATACACACAGGAATAACCAGGCTAATTGCTAACGGTTTTATTTATTACACAAGTAAGGAAAAGACTTGTTGACCCGAATAGTGTTCAGCTGTGTGTCCTTCAAACAGATCTTATCAAACGATTGTGTGGTGCAGAAAGTTAATTATCCAAAACAGTTGTGTTGTAAAGAGATAGCCCAATATTTACATTCATAGAGCAACGATTTGGCAAGTATGTTCATGTAATTAATATGTAACAAGTAGCCTTAGCAGTTTGCAAAGACATTGTTAAATACTAATGAATTCAAATAGGGCAATATCATCTAGACGGCAGTTCTCCATTCCAGGAGTAAGAATACTCGATTTAAAACTATGAGGTCAAAAGTATTATTTACAAGAATACATTGGCTTAAAGAGAAACATATTCTTATGTACCAAAATGTGTTGAACCATTAAGCTCAGAAAGTCACTGTTGTTAAAATATGTCATGATTGTTTATTCATAACGCTTTTAACCTAAGAAATACGTTGTATTATAAATAGGTTATTCATCTGTATCGTACCTTCTCCCCACAATTCGATTATGTGCACATTGTTTCAATGAAAATGTAATGCGTACTATATTAAGATTTATATTATGTTCATGAACCATACTCAATGGTTGTGCATAGCAAATGATATTATTGCAATTATAGACCAATGAATAATATTTCGGTATGTTTGTATATTTATTTTCATTGTTTGTTTATGTAAAACTATGGGCATAAAGCGAGAGAACTTGTGACAATCTCCTATGTTTAAATCATTTACTTCAGACAATTAGTGTTGGTAAGCTGGCTTCAATCTTAAACACTTCTCAATTTGATATTTTCCCATTTAAATATTCTCACATTTTGAAAATAATACATCCAAACTTTTCGCAATTTACAGTACGTGAAGTATATCGCGATTTAGTTACATACCAGAGTATATGTGTTATATATGTGTTATATATGTGTTATATATGTGTTATATATGTGTTATATATGTGTTATATATGTGTTATATATGTGTTATAAATGTGTTATATATGTGTTATATATGTGTTATATATGTGTTATATATGTGTTATATATGTGTTATATATGTGTTATATATGTGTTATATATGTGTTATATATGTGTTATATATGTGTTATATATGTGTTATATATGTGTTATATATGTGTTATATATGTGTTATATATGTGTTATATATGTGTTATATATGTGTTATATAACTCAAACTATGAGTTCTAGAAAATTTGAGTTTGAGACGAATTTCATTTAAGATTTTTGTCAAATCAGTGCCTACTATGACCTTTTGTCATTCAGTCCTGAATGTTGAATTAGTCTGTACGATTCAGTTTCGTCGCATTTAATGATAAATTACCCTGCATACAGTTGTATAATTATGTAAATTTAAGAAAGTGTCATTTTATTTTTTGCGTTACGATCGTGCACATTAAGATGGTCATGATAAAAGTGAAATCACATAAATAAAATATTCAATGAGGTAGTTCCCCTCTGACGGACGTACATGTTACAAAGAAAAGATGATGCAGTTGAGCAGTTAGTCATGTTCTCATGAGGTTGTTCAAGTGCTGGAACGATGCATTCAAATATCTCATGTAAGAATGAGACGAAATCATTATGATAAAAGTCAGATATATGAGTTTTGTATAGCTTGAGTTCACGGGAGATTGTGACGAGTTATCTCCCTTCATTCCATCAGATGCCAGACTAAATTGTACGATTTATATTTATTTGTCTTTACTTATCAAATCTGTCAAATCGTCGGAGTACATATACCTCTATTTTGAGAATCAAACTCATGACAAAATAGCAGTCATAAAGAGTTCAAGCTATTGGCTTCAACACACAGGAGAGGTGTCATGAGTTATCTCCCTTTATCCTTTTAGAATTCTCTCCCTTTATCCCTTCTGTAGTATTACTATATATAATCTTATGTGCTTTAACACATAAGTCTGATCACAGAAGATTTGTCACGAGTTCTCTTCCTTTATCCATCTAGAGTTCTCTCCCTTTATCATTCTAGAGTTCTCTCCCTTTATCCATCTATAGTTCTCTCCCTTTATCCTTCTAGAGTTCTCTCCCTTTATCCCTTCTAGAGTTCTCTCCCTTTATCCCTTCTAGAGTTCTCTCCCTTTATCCATCTATAGTTCTCTCCCTTTATCCTTCTAGAGTTCTCTCCCTTTATCCATCTATAGTTCTCTCCCTTTATCCATCTATAGTTCTCCCCCTTTATCCTTCTAGAGTTCTCTCCATTTATCCATCTAGAGTTCTCTCCCTTCATCCCTTCTATAGTATTACTATCTATATAATCGCCTGTGCTTCAGCACATAAGTCCTGATAACAGGAGATTGTCATGAGTTCTTTACCTTTAATTCCCATCTTCCTTGTAATATATATACAAATATATAGAAGGGGCAAAGGGGCAGAACTCTAGATGGAAATTAAAGGGAAATAACTCGTGACAATCCCATGTGAGTCTGATGCATTCCATACAACAATGACTGATGGAATTTACTGTAAAGTTGTGGATATAATTTAACCCTTACCTAAGTATTATTCATAGACATGTTTTACATGATTGTCAAGTATTATAGAGAAATTTATGATACATTTTATGACTGTGAAAGTGTGAAAATCCACACAACTATTAAATAATTGAAATGTTTAACATAATGAGTCACGTGTGATAATCTTTATTGAAATCTTGCAAATGTATGAACAATAAAGCCAGTCATAGAATAACACGAATGGGTTTTAAAGCCCGGTAGTGTGTGGTGCATACCATCTCGTCAAACATCCGTCATGCAGTCTTGTTGTACAGTCAAACCTTAATAATAATACCACCCTTGGGACCCTTGAAAACTGTTCTTAATATTGAGGTGGTAAGTAATATTGAGGTTGAGTAAAGCGCAAATGGGCTTGAGGTGATCTTATGGTCGAGGTAATCTTATGATTGAGGTGATCTTATGATTGAGGTGATCTTATGAATGAGGTGATCTTATGATTGAGGTAATCTTATGATTGAGGTAATCTTATGATTGAGATGGTCTTATGATTGAGGTAATCTTATGATTGAGGTGGTCTTATGATTGAGGTGGTCTTACGATTGAGGTGATCTTATGATTGAGGTGGTCTTTAAGTGATAGTTTACAATAGTTTATTAAGTACACAACCGCGCATAAAACATGGTTTCCACTAGGTGCTGAATCTCAATTTTTTTTTTACTATTTTATAGCCAAAATACTTATAATTCAGAGAAAATTTTACCCTACAGTCAGCATCCTAAGGGTCAACATGTGGCTTTTTTGAAATTCCAGGGGTCAATGGGTCAACTCCAGGGTCAAATGGAGCCCCTGATATAATGACTACCTGTATATCAGACCGACTACAATTGTTTCTACACGATGAAATACTTGCACCAGATATTCAATAATTATTCATAGCATCAAGAAAGTCATATTGTGATTATTCCGCCCATATTCGCTAAAAGTACGCGAAGTGACAAATATTAGGACATTAAAACTATTCGGATATGACGAACATTTTGTGTGAATGTCGGGTGTGACTATAAATAATATGATTTATAATCTCCTTTGTTTGTGAAAGGGGTATTTATGTGTATTTTGCAATAAAACGAAACTTGAAACTTTTTTTTAAATTCCCTACCGCATGATTAACTGCGATTCTATGTATGTCATGTCTGACGCATTCATTTACTGCCTAATAACGTAAGTCCGACCGACACCTACTTACGCATGACGGTAAAAAATTGGTACTCGGGATACACTTGAACTTTTAAACTATTTAACTATGTACACAAAAGTATACGTATGACTATATCATGCATGGTTGAACTGAGATAGATGTACTCTCGTGTGTTATATCAGCCATGTAGAGTTACATGTTTCTCGAGGTTGTTACTTATACACAGTAAAAAGCGATGAACATATCGAGGTATCAGTGCAAGACTACGGCAACTCTTATATATAAATACATAGGAGTTACGATAGTCTTGAATTGAACCCTCGATATAATGTAACTTGTAACTTGAATCTGGGATTTTGATTTTTTTGACGAGTCATCACTTAACAATACCTGGACGTTTTTCACTGAATATTTGCACAATATCATAGCATTGTCGACTTAACCGTTCGTCCGTCCGTCTGTCTGTTTATCTGTGATATTCACAATGTGTTTGCAATCGTATCAAATCAAGTCCGTAAAACACAACCATTGGTCGAAAAAACTCGTGGTCTTTGCCTAACGATGGTACTCACAAACTGGGAGTATGTTTGGGATTTTGAACTGAACACAGCGAGATGGTGTTGTGGTCTTAGAAGCAAAATTGTTTTAGTGTTTGAAAGTATTCATATCTGACCTTTAAATAACCACAGCTCCGTTGAGTATTATACTATTTCGTATTGTTGACTGCTGAATTTATTACTATGACCTCTCTAAAATACGAGTAGTACTTGGTCGTTTTCTGCATGCTTCTATCATATATTGTACTTTGTATTGAAGGAAAGCTCAATATGCTCCAATTGAAATATCTTCTCTTCTGTTCTGATCTGATGTATGTCTGGTCTGGTGTATGTCTGGTCTGGTGTATGTCTGGTCTGGTGTATGTCTGGTCTGGTATAGGTCTGGTCTGGTATATGTCTGGTCTGGTGTATGTCTGGTCTGGTGTATGTCTGGTCTGGTATATGTCTGGTCTGGTGTATGTCTGATCTGGTGTATGTCTGGTCTGGTGTATGTCTGGTCTGGTGTATGTCTGGTCTGGTGTATGTCTGGTCTGGTGTATGTCTGGTCTGGTGTATGTCTGGTCTGGTGTATGTCTGGCCTGGTATATGTCTGGTCTGGTATATGTCTGGTCTGGTATATGTCTGATCTGTCTATACATCAATGGCAAGCCGGTTAGGGTACGAGTTGACCAAAGAAAGGGTACGAGTTGACGTGGGTCGGTACGAGTTGACCAAAGAAAGGATACGAGTTGACCAAATTCGGTACAAGTTGACTTGGGTCGGTACGAGTTGACCAAATTCGGTACGAGTTGAACTTGACCAAATTCGGTACGAGTTGACTTGGGTAGGTACGAGTTGACTTGGGTAGGTACGAGTTGACCAAAGAAAGGGAATGAGTTGACTAAGGTACGAGTTGACTTGGGTCGGTACGAGTTGACCAAATTCGGTACGAGTTGACTTGGGTAGGTACGAGCTGACCAAATTCAGTACGAGTTGACTTGGGTCGGTACGAGTTGACCAAATTCGGTACGAGTTGACATGGGTAGGTACGCGTTGACCAAATTCGGTACGAGTTGAACTTGACCAAATTCGGTACGAGTTGACTTGGGTAGGTACGAGTTGACCAAAGAAAGGGAATGAGTTGACTAAGGTACGAGTTGACTTGAGTCGGTACGAGTTGACTTGGGTAGGTACGAGTTGACCAAAGAAAGGGTATTTGTGAGTTGACTTAGGTACGAATTGACCAGTTACCGAATGTTGTGGTATGCAGTTAGTAAGAAGCGCCAATTAACATGTCAATTAGCAAACATTCAAGATGTTTCACATGGTACTATCCTATTATTAAGCCTATGTCATTGTTCAATGTAAACACAATATATTTTAACCGAAACCTCTGAAAGACACGAACGTTAATATCAATTTACCGAACTTACCAGTATCCATATAGTCCAACCTGATGTTAAACTGTGCGTTTTGCGGAATGAAAACTATTGATTTATTATTATTTTTCTGTCCATTAATTAAATCCAATATAATTAAAGAATGTATGTACACATATTCATATTATGGTAAAACGCACATTTCAACATCAGGTGGGACTATAACCGGATATTGCCGAATTATAACCGTAATGTAACGACTTACCTGATACAGACTGCAGCACCATCATCATCAGCAACACTCCAACATATGTCCGGATATCCATCGTAATCTCAAAATGCCAAATTATTGTAAATATGAAACGAGTCAAGAGTGTTTGACCAAAATTCTTAAAACATAAAAGAATCATTCACGTTCAACCATACTTCATATAGAAATGGTTTCAAATATAATCTAATTTCACGAATGAATTACGTTACTAATTCTTTGTATTTCACACATAAATAAAACTCTGATTAAAAATCCAGTGTCCATTTACATGTACAATAGAAATCACTGTGTACAAAAATGTAGATGAATTTAATCCGATGTCAAAACAAATTAGGTCAATAAAAAAACGACATATGTAGTTGTCCAAACTACAAGTACCCCGTCTTATATCTTTATCAATGTATGAATGTACATCACTCTATCCTCAAATATTCCTTGAAGCTATTTTTCTCCGATCGAATCGTTTGATATGTTAGTGTTGAATGTTAAATGCAGTATCCGGCGGGTGAACGATGCAAGATCTTTTCATCTGATATAAACGGATGGCTGACTTCACACGAATTTTACATTCACTTGATGACAACGAAAAACCACAGCACGGTCTATAAATTGGATAAGTTATACAATAAAGTATAGACAATTTAGAACGTTTTGGTTCACCTTTCTCTATCGATAATATGGTTAGTCATCTTCAAACAATAAATTTCTACATTAATAATACATGATCTTGGCTAAAATTAGAACACAAATATTGGTTTCTTTATAGTTGACTGAATATCCCTACCCGTTATGCATTAAAGGTACACCCATGTTTTGTTCATTAATGGTGAAATTTAAATTTGTAAATTTAGTATTATAATATAGACAACTGATAGACAGTACTATTAATATTGATTTTTTTTAAAATAGAAAACTATTCTTATATTATTATAATTTTTTAAAAATAACAGTTATTATAAAAAGGCGTACACATTTTATTATGTGATATAGACACACACACAGACATGCACTATAGTCCTTATTTTAAAGATAGAATTATAAATATAGTGAATTTTGAATGGTAGATCACTAACATAGTGAATGCTCGCCCATATGGGAAATATCCCGGTGGCGAGGGTAAATAAACTCAACTCCTTCGATGCATCACTTCTATGCCTATGTAGCGGATCCGTACAGTGGTAACACGCTGGACAAGTAATCCAGGGATTGCAGGTTCGACCCCCCGGTTCCATCACTAACAGTACTAACAGTCTTTTGGACGAGACTTTGAAAAACCTAGGTCCCGTGTACGATGCCTTACATCGGTCACGTAAAAGTACCAGGGGTGTTTCTGGAACTAGAGCATCTTCTGTATCATGCACTATTCTCCAAAAATCTAAAATAAATGACAAACATTCTTCTAAGAACCTCGCCTATATGGGAAACCTGAGGCGACAATAAATGAACGTACATACACATTCTATTCCGGATTTATTTATTAAGGAAATACAACGACATGGACAGATGATGGCTATTTTTAAATACTTCGTTTCTAACCAACTCTTTGAAGAGAAGTATACGATGTAATGATGTGTTTTGAACCCACAACCATACTATGAGCAGTCTTGTATTCTCCAAACCAGGCCTGTATATATTTGAGTAATTTAACATTTATTTCAGTTTAAAAATTCTTACAACTTATTCTAATCACTCTCAACGCTTGGCTACCAACCAGTACTCGCGCCAAATTTATGCATTGTGAAGATTGTTTATCAACTCCCGTTCATCGTGGGGCCCGAACTCACGACCTTCGGATCGGGAGTCAGGCGCTCTACCCCTCGACCACCTGTCTTCCTAAATTTCAGTTTAAGACAAGTCCATATGCTTTCGTCAGGTACTTCCATTTTAACAATAATTGCAAGTTGTTGTCCTTTGCCTCGGGGTATAATTATTTTCTTATCAAATATGTCTAAATAATTATAACATAATTATACAAATGTCACATTTAACGTGTATAGTTGCTTCAAAATCATAAACAGATGAGTGTGTTGATTATAATGCGTTCCTTTATTGTGATAGATAAATTGTAACTGCATGTTTGATATGGACTAAAAAATATAATTTGTTACTTAAACGAACTGAAGGTAATATATTAAACCTGAGTATATATGAAGTATCGCAATATCACGTGATGATATGGACTAAATTTGTACCGTAAAACCTCAGATAAAGACCACCTCAGTAATAAGACCACCTCAAAATTAAGAACACAATTTTCAAGTACATTTTCACCGTTTTCCCCTTTATTCAACCTCATTATTAATACTACCTCAATAAGAGAACCAGTTTTCAAGGGTCCCAACGGTGGTCTTATTATTGAAGTTTTACTGTAAATGTTTAACATTTACTTCAGTGTTTTTGGTTGGTTATCGGTATGTCGACGGCCAATTAAATGTGTATGTTGCATTTATTTTACGGTATTGAATTCTAAGATTTCTGTTTTTTTTGACAAATTAGTAATAGTACGACTGTGGCGAAAAAATAATGTAAAACGGGTCGCATACCTTTAGGAAATAAGTGGATTGGTTATTCAAGCGCAACACGTGACACAAAGAAGTAGCATTCCGATATAATTAGCAAGTTCTATACAATGGAATAGTTGACACACAAGCTGCGATATACAGGCGTGAAGATAAATTAATCTACTTTAGTAGATAAACAAACCGAGAAGGTCTCACAAATATGTACTATTGAGTGGTTCTTGCCAGGCTAATTGAGACATTGAATTAATAACGGTGAAGATCAGATCAGAACAGAACAGAACAGAACATTTAATCAGACTTTTACAAAGTACGTCGTCATATAAACACAATACAAAATACATACACTAGCATTATAATATACAATATAAATAGTATGCAAAATATGCAAATTATACAATAAGATAAAAATATGCTTGTTATACAATATTTATAGTATTTAAATAGTGCTACACAATTAATATGCAATTTATACTATATAAATAGTACGCAAATTATCTAATATATATAATATTAGTTTAATCTTATTTAATTTGCTCTTGATATGCAAATTATACTATATAAATAATATGCAAATTATACTTTATAAATAATATGCAAATTATACTATATAAATAATATGCAAATTATACTATATAAATAATATGCAAATTATACTATATAAATAATATGCAAATTATACTTTATAAATAATATGCAAATTATACTAATAGTATATAAATTATATGCAAATTATACTAATAGTATATAAATTATATGCAAATTATACTATATAAATCATATGCAAATTATACTATATAAATAAATAAAAGTTGAATCATATTTAATTTTGTCTTTATGTTATTACAATGCCTACAGTTATACAGCGGGATAAATATTAATATAGAAATAAAGAAAGCAAAAAGGGTTGGGCAACAAATTCTTTCAACATCAGTAAATGACCTTCCCTAGTAAAGTATGAACAACTGTCTTGATTGAAAAATAGCGGATATAAATAATGTGCAGAATATACAATAAAATATTGCCTGGAAATCAGTGGTTAGAGTTAACAAAGTAATTTCACGAATAGACGAGGGATGAACAGATATACTTTAAACCCATGAAAACTGAATAAAACTGTTTGCTTGAAATTAACTAATATTACGAAGACTAGTAGCAGGTCCCGATCTCCTAAAGCATCTAAAATAGAAATCTCAGCTCAATATTGAACATTTTGCTTAAACATTTATAAGAAAAGGTTCAAATTATTATGTTTTACGACCGGTTTTGAGGACAGTCTCAGATGAGATTAATCTCAACGACTTGAGACAATATTTAAGCTGAGATTTAGCTCAGATTGAGATTTTTCGGCAGATTGGGGTCAGAAGTGACACCTCTATCACGTGACAAGACCGCCTACATCGCTACGGTACAATATACAACTAAATATGGCGGGAACGGTTAACGCAAACTCGAGTGGGTGGGGTACCAATATCACTAAAAGGGAGGGACACATGATTTGCACAACAAACAACGACTCCACGATCTTGGAACTGCGAGTTGTACAGCATAGTCACCTCGCACGTTTCCGTGTAACATTGGCATATAACAGGAAAATAATGCTGTTAAAATTCTGACTACTGAACAGATAGGCAACTATATCCCAAAATACAAGCCACTACTTAAATGAAAGATACGCAAATTTATAATATGTAAAACTAAAAGATATCTAATAAAGCTATTTTATATAATGATAGGCTAAGAAAATTTCTTTATGTAACCAAAAAGAAATAGACTGATATAAACACGAATAATTTAACTGTCACAATTACAGCAGTTAAATGACTACAACTAACAGTTTGGCAAATTACTTTTCAGAAATTAGAACCCCTCCTTTTATACACCATGTACATACAATACTTTGAGTAAAACGACTCATTAAGGTACGAAAGCCTACTAGGGCCACTGCCAAGCATTTTTAAAAAATAAAAATCGTACAAACACCAAAAACGCGTCATAACGACGTTCAAAACGCGTTATAATGCACAAAGTCGTGATGATGCTAATGTTGGCGTCCAAACGCGAAAAATGCGTTATTACGATTTTAAATATTCTTTGTTTATCAGTGGCCCTAATAGGCTTTCGTTTTAAAGGAACCACGTTTACAAAGAATATTGTTCATGTCTTCTTTATATTGTTCAGCTTTCCAATGATGGATACCTTATTCTTACCATTGACATATATGTCTTATTACAGATCAGTGACTGAGTTGCTAATTTGTACTTCAAGTTTAATTGTTGAGCAATACTGAATTGTTCCGTCTTCTCCCCCATACTGTATACCCTCACACAAATTGTGTTGTTTTATTATGTTCCCCGTTCCCACCCTTCTCCAGTTTTATGTCATACACCCCTCGCCATTCTTGATTACAGCCGTACATCGTTCATTCGATTTTATCGGGTCCGAAATCTTATTTCGAATAACACATAGTTTCGAATAGCCCATTTCAATTCGATGTGCATAAGAAAATACCCCTGGATCTGATATTGACTTCGGATGATACCGAGTATTCGGATAGAAGGTTGTCGAATAAACGAGGTCTGACTGTATATAATTAATTCCCAAGGGAACAATGTTCGGAGGTCTTGTTCCGTGAATGTAGCCTTCCGTACGCTACCCTCTTTCTCGCTTCAAAACATGATAATCCAAGTATTCGTATGCATGAAAATCAGAAATGTGTCAAACATTTTCGTTCTTGAAGTCACGTGATTACTGCTAATCACAACAAATTAAACACGTCATGATTATCGCAGTAACTATGATGAGCGCTGCAGCAATTATGGTCAACCCAAATCCGGCATTCAGGTCATTGATGTCAAGACTAACATTTCCCGCGAAAACACTGGCGCCGATAATCAAGAATACACCTGAAATGAGTAAAACATTTAGTTGACAGTCGAAATGAAGCACACGGAAAAATCCGTCAACACAAGTCCGTCAACGAATAACGTAAGATTTACGGACACAGACGGATGGACGGCTGTTGTCTCAAGTCGAGCGACACGTCTTTATACGAGGGTTGTTCGGAAAGTTTCGGGACAAGTGTTGTATCTTTTTCATTATCTGATATTTGTCCGTGCAATTTTCAGGATATGTAGCGCGCTTCTTATACTTTTATATTCTTGTAACAATTAACCCATAAAATATACGCATACTAATTTTATATGTTGAACATTTCAGGGAAATGTTTAAAATATAAAAAAAGTTATGACACTTGTCCTAAAACTTTCCGAACAACCCTCGTAATTGTATTTATAGATGGTCCGTTGACTTAGCCGATGTTCATGGATAACGAATCAGTAGTGACCTGTGAACTATTCCGTAAGCTACTGACAACTTCCCCGCACGATTCAGAGAAGGAAACCAAATGACTTTGAATTCATTATCTCCGGACCCAACCGGGGTTCTTACATATGGTCCCCACTTTGTCAATCGAGCACTATACCAACTGAGCCAACCGGACTGGCTTTGTGCTATTTGTCAATAATACTATGGGACACTTACTGCTATTTGTCAACCAAACCATGACACGCTTTGCGCTATATTGCACATTACAATGAGTCGCTTTGTGCTATTTGTCAACAATACCATGGATCGCTTTGTGCTATTTGTCAACAATACCATGGATCGCTTTGTGCTATTTGTCAACAATACCATGGATCGCTTTGTGCTATTTGTCAACAATACCATGGATCGCTTTGTGCTATTTGTCAACAATTCCATGGATCGCTTTGTGCTATTTGTCAACAATACCATGGATCGCTTTGTGCTATTTGCCAACAATACCATGGATCGCTTTGTGCTATTTGCCAACAATACCATGGATCGCTTTGTGCTATTTGCCAACAATACCATGGATCGCTTTGTGCTATTTGCCAACAGGCGGACTTTGTGCTATTTGTCAACAATACGATGACGGTCTTTGTGCTATTTGTCAACAATACGATGACGCGCTTTGTGCTATTTGTCAACAATACCATGACGCGCTTTGTGCTATTTGTCAACAATACCATGACGCGCTTTGTGCTATTTGTCAACAATACCATGACGCGCTTTGTGCTATTTGTATACAATACCATGACGCGCTTTGTGCTATTTGTCAACAATAAATTGACGCGCTTTGTGCTATTTGTCAACAATACCATGACGCGCTTTGTGCTATTTGTATACAATACCATGACGCGCTTTGTGCTATTTGTCAACAATAAATTGACGCGCTTTGTGCTATTTGTCAACAATACCATGACGCGCTTTGTGCTATTTGTCAACAATACCATGACGCGCTTTGTGCTATTTGTATACAATACCATGACGCGCTTTGTGCTATTTGTCAACAATAAATTGACGCGCTTTGTGCTATTTGTCAAAAAAACAATAAGGAACTTTGTGCTATTTGTCAACAATATCATAATATCAATGTATGAGTCCCTACTTGGCATTCTTGCATTCTTGCAAACTTTACCATCGTAAAATCGTTACATTGTTTTCTACGAAGTATCACACTTACCTGCAACGATGCACATAATGACAATAGCTATGCCGAGTGTCTTATTGTCTTTGAAGAGACAACATTTCAAAAAGACGCATATAACAGCCCCTGCACATAACATCGTGCCCATTAAAGTCATAGCCTGGACTGCCCTCAATGAGTCATCACCATCTGCAAAATAGTAGTAACACAGACATAAAGTTGAGAATACCGTCATTGTGTACTCTATGTCTATTGGTCGATATTTTGTACAACACGTTTTCATTGGCTGCACAGTTACTTAAAGTTTGAATATTCGTTTACATCCCTGAATTAAATACGAAGTTTCAAACTTGAGAACTACAACACAATAGTAAACGGAGAATCAAGAACTGGTTATAGATAATTATCAGTTATCATTTATTTGCTAGTCGATCGGCATATACATATGCCTTTGGAAATTACGTTAGAAGTAACTGAATCAGCAATGAATGATGTCACAGCGATACAATATGGCATGATACTAATATCAATTGGCGTGAGTGAATTTATTGTTGTACTGTGAGTGAAATGTTGAAAATGTGTATATACTTGGATTTGTTTATGTACTGGGTGAAATATTGAATACCGTTATAAATATTGTGTGAACTTGTTATGTGAGTGCAATATTGAAATTTGTTTTACACTTAGTGAAATTGTTTATATACTGTGAGTGAAATTGTTATTGTCAGTAAAATATCTAAATTGTATATAATTTATTGTAATGTGTGTGAAATGCTGAATTGGTTTAGTGAATGAAATTGTTTATGTAATGTAAGTGTAACGTACTTGAAAATTGAACAGTGTCTAATATGTTGTTGAATTTTGTTGATACTTTGTACTGTATTTAGAAATTAAGGCACTATGCCGATGCTTCATAATTACAAGTTATATAAAGACATACATTTTGTTAAATCAAGAAAAAATGCATGTTTTAATTACTGGTATACATCATTCTTATAGAAAACACATATGCAACAGATTGTACAAGCATAAAACATATCCATGTACACATGACTATAGGAATAAGTGGTGAGAGTAAAGAATGTATATCAAAGACCATTTAAAATATAGCAATCAGAAGTACTTCGAATGACTGAGTTAATGTAATACAGACTAAAAATACAAAAAAACAACAAAACAAAACAATATCAAAGAAAAAAGAAAACAATGCCGATTTCAATACTTTGAGATAAAAGTGTATTTAGTTTGTTTTACAAGGACAGTTATCTCAATTCTCAATTTATATACGATGTTAAAATGATAAAGAAATAAAACTAAAACCAAATATCACTTGGCCGCGGGGGTGACCGTGGAGATAATCAACATAAGGAATATATACTTTCATCCGTCGCGCCAGCCGAGGTTCGCTTTATTTATTCCCTACAAACCGAGTACCTATTCATAAAAGGGGATGCAACCGCTACGTAAATACCCTCTAATTTAGCAGTAGTTCCCTCCTTCAATTGCAGGTGATATTGCATGTTATCGAACGAAATAACACCCGCTCGGCCTATTAAAATTTGCATTGTGACGTCACGTAAGAGTAACAATACCAATTTTATAATCTATAAATAAACGATTTCTGATTGGTCCATGAGTATTTGTTTCGAGTGCGTAATATGCGATATTCGCTCATTTTCAGTGATTTACTGGTTTAATAATAGCAACAGGAAAATCCGAATAAGCTTTCCATATATGGCAGCTAGTTTCTTAGCAACGTTATAGAAATTACCAAACTATGATTATTGCATTCAAGCGGTTCAGTTTTTGAGATAATTTATGTCAGCACCAAACGGCAGGTATAAACAATGGATACATCTCGGTTCGCCCATTTATTTGAATGTTAGTACTTGGCTGATTTGTTATATATCCTGTTTGCAGGTACAAATGACAATAATATATAATAACAAAATTATAGACTTTCAAGCTGGTGTAAATGATGTTGATTTTCACAAAAAAACACATTATTGACCCCGGGTATTGCTTCGGTCAATAACGATCTTTTTCGGGGCATATCAGATCATGTACAACAGCTGAGAAATCCATAATTGTATAATATACAGAGGATATCTGCGTGTTCCGGTGAACTATCGAAAGTTATTTCACCGAGAGAGCAGTTGATGAAATATTTAAGTCAGATGGTCATAAGGTGAAATAACACGATCTTACACCGAAACATACAAATATTCTATATATTTCATGCTTTTTGTCTTTTTTTATTTTTTACTCATTAATTACGTCAAATTTCCCCGTTGGATGTCTTAATATTTTACATGACGTCATCATTATTGCTTTGATAATTTCACTGTGAATTATTGGATAGTAAGTCACCATTATTCCGTGGTAAACCCCCGAAAATCATGAAATAAAACAAGAGTTACGGCACATGTGTGCGTGAAACATTATTGCGAAAAGCGCCGCTTCTTTAAGTGACGTAATTTCCAGACAAATTGACATGTGACGTCACCATGTACTGACAGTAAGCAATATTTGCCCCATATGGCAAAAAGAAAACGAAGTAACATTCTTTCCTGCTTGCAAATAGTGACATCACATGTTGCGTGTTCTTCAGATGACGTCACTTACAGAAGAGGTTGTAAATCCCATAGCAGCGCTCATATTTTGATTCCATCTTAATATGTTTGACTGTACTGACAGAATACGGTACCTGTTATTCTATCGCATGTATAAGAACTGTAGTCTTTCACTTCTTCAAATGAGCAGGTACTCCAGATCCCAGAGTAGACGTGTTGAGTTATCACCCGGGTGACCGTCACCTCTGTGCTGGTGTTGTCCCATACTGGAATCGCCAAGGCAACTATTGTCGTCACCAAGGCGACCACAGAAACGATGGCTACCACTGGTAATAAAATCGCAGATAAAACCATTATGCTCTCACGATATTTCCTAATTTAACGTTTAATTATGTTGTTATGTACCACAATGACAAGGATATATCCGTCGTGTGGGTATGTTAAACTACCGTTTTTTTCTCCATTTTCAGCGAATACTCGCTATAATGATCTACAATTGCGCGCTTTGCAGCAAAATGAGCTAAATCGCAACAGATCGGTATAAGTCAGTCCGAGACAAGTTCACGGACTCAAATACTATAATAAAAATTGAAATTAAAGTACAAAAAGACCCAGTTAATATAGCCAACCAATCGTCGAAGATACAATCGTTGTTTTTTTGGGTTATTTCCCAAAGCTGATACAGGGTCATACATTTCTTTGCTTGATTTTTGAACAAAACATATATCCATTGTCTTCAACTGTTCATTGACTGTTATATGCAACACTGAATTATTATATATCTTACATTACTGACGGTTCTAAAGTTTCAAATATCAATGGATTGTTTTCTGTTTTACTTTGGGTGACATTGTCTCAGTGGCCTTGTGTAGTGACACTGTGCATACTTTAATTCGTAATTCTATCCTTTTGTTTTTGTGTTCAGTGTTCGTACATTTTGTTATACGTTCGTCATAAAATTTGCACTGGAATAGCGTCAATAACTGAACTGCCCTCGATACCGAAATATGCTAACCTATTTTAATAATTTACAGTATCATAAAGTAATATAAACTACGCTCAAACTTTTTTTCTAGCTGGTCACTTTTTGTTCTTCTTTTTTTCAAAACAATACAATGAAATTCAAATTAATGTGTTACTCAGATCTTTCCAGTCTTCTGAAACCAACATTTCAAACATGTTCAGGGCGCTAAAAAGTTTTTCGAAGGCACTAGTCCCGGACTAATGAAACTGTAAAATTTGAGTTGTCCAAAATAGGAAGCTAGTTGATCGAGAATATCGGTCAATTTAGTAACAAATAAACACACACACAATGATAGCTCCACAATCTAAAATTAATAATCACATGTATGTGTTTGTGGGATTCTAAGGTTTGACTTACAACTGAACAATGGCTGATGTTGGTTATCTTTACAAACAGACTTGTCAGGGACTAAGTTCAACTCAACTGTTGGTAGCATATTCAGCATTAGACTAGTACAGGACGTCGGGCAGGTGAATTTCTAGAACCCTGATGTTATGTACAAAGCAAAGAAAAGGGCATGTTAATACCTTAAAACAGGCGTACTCTACAAATATTGCATTTTAACTTTTTTTAAAAGTTTCCTTGAACTGCAAAACACGAGTCCGATGCATTTATTTCCTATTCTAGCGCTAACTCGGCAGGTAGGTCAGGATAGAAAATACCGGTATCAGACTCTTGTATTTGTGGTTTTGGGAAACCTGAAACACAAGAGACAATGTAGTGTTGTAGAGTGCATCTGTATGAAGTCAATTACCACCAATGTTCTCATATGTATGATTTTTATCTACCTTTAACGTCGATGTCACATTTGAAAACAATTGGAACAAACGCTACTGGTAGCACACGAAATGTGTTTTTAGACGTACACGTTTAATATAGGCATTTTTCTAACGATATAACAGTAAACATGGAAGCAGTTTAACAGTTTGAAAATGTAGTGTGGAAATGGAGAGATCAAACCCAATATTCATATATTGGCTAGAAACGTATCCTCAACAAACATTAGTTATGTGCTCATTATTCTACTTCAGTAATTTATTTTCGAAAAAAAGTTGAAACAAACCCGCAAACTGTTAATTATTTAAATAGTGACGTTTATACGATTAGAACTTTGACACTAAGCTTACAAGTCGGACAGAGTAACTGCGCTTGTCGATTTCTCTGTGATATTTAAGCAATTGCATACAAACGTCAGACTAACGTTATAAAATAGTAAACTTGGTGTAAAATCTTGTGCACATTTTTCAGGACGAAGCTTAATACAATATAAACACAAATATTTCATAAAAAAATCTAAATCTTTCATGCATTTAAAAGTTTAAATGCAAAGGATAACCTAAAGACAATTCTGATTTGAGTCAAAGGTTTTCATGTGCTTTAAATTTCTTCAAACATTCCTTTGATCACATAATTGTCATATTTATCAAACACAGGCGACCAGAAATACTCCATACAGTGAGTGGTATACACACAGCTTGAAGCGGCATTACATATTTTGTGTAATTAATTAATGCAAAAACTTTATTTACATATTTGGTAGGAAATGAAATTCTAGCCGACGAGAATATATCACTGAATTTGACACAATTTGCGATGAATAAGACATTTAAATCATAACTTTCTTCTAAGAAATTTCGCTGCACTGGAAGAACATAAACTGTTGAAAGTGACAATTTCTGACTTGAAAACATGTATGAAAATCGTTTTTGAAGTAATAAAACCTAATTTGATGTTCTTTATCAAATCCAAATATTAGAAAATCCTCTCTGATTTTAAAAAATCCCTACTTTCGTTTTGATGACTATAATCAGCTACTTTTGGTTTAGAAACATGTATATATCAAACAAACAGAAGGTCTTGTGTAACAAGAAAATAAATTAAATCTGAGAAGAGAGAAAGTGCTGCTTTAAATAAACCAGTCCTCAAACAAAACTCATTTCAATGATATTCAAAAAATATTCTAAAACAATATCCGCTATGCGCAGAGGGTTCATAAAATTACGATCTATGAGTATACATATCAAAAATCCAGTGCTGAACAAAATACAAATCCAAGAAATGATGAAGGAACGTAAATGTCGAGGAATTCTCTTGATATATCTCTGCCACAGTTTCCAAGACAACTGGTGGAATACATAGACTACAACAGTCATTGTTTATTATATGTGTAACTGTCAATGCGGTCGAATCTAAAATTTCCTTTAAGCTGATAGAAAACAATTGATAAACACACCGATTAAGTTTTATAGCGCTTTCGTAAGCTTTCGTACCATCACAAAAGGGGCAGAATGGCAATGGACAATGGTATGATTGTACCCAATACTTTTCCTATTGAAGTTGTCGCCTTCAGTAATCATATTTTTCTATGAGTCTTGTGATCTTTATCTATGTGGTTAGGACAAACGAAGACAATCTGAAGTGAGTGTGAAAGGTTCGTATATTGTTGCACATCTGAAGGTCATGTGCTCATTCATTTCTGGTAAAGTCATCGCCTCTAGTGAATGACCTTTATCTACGTGGTTTTGACAAACAAAGACGGTCCGAAGTGTGAGTGAAAGATCGTATATCGTCGCACACTGGATGGTCATGTGCTCCTTAAGCTAAGCTAAGCAAGCTATAATTCCAGCCAGGAATGCCAAAGCTGACGTGAGAATTATCAACGCAAACCCAGCGCTGAGATCCATAACATCGAACATGTAATCATCCTTGACAGTTGTTCCATACACGATTGGACTTATGAGAAGTACCACACCTGGAATAGAATAAACAAAGGAAACATTCAAAGTTTGTTGTCTTAGCTTCGTGTCATCTTGACATATCATAAAATGAGCGCTGCTATGGGTTTTACAACCTCTTTAGTAAGTGACGTCATTTTAAGAAAACGCAACATGTGAAGTCACTTTTTGCAAACATGAAACTATATTTACTCCATATGGTCATTCGTTTTCATATTGCCATATTGGGCAAATATTGCTTACTGTCAGTACATGGTGACATCACATGTGACGTTTTTCTGTAAATGACGTCACTTAAAGAAAGAGGTTGGAAATCGTACAGCGGCGCTCAATAATAAAATGTTCCTTGCTGTGGTACCGTCTTTGTTGTGTTGGCTAGTGAGTGCTCAGATGCAATACTCTTATCTTCATCCAGTATTTATGTTTGCGTCTCGAGTTCCCTTTTTGCCTTTGTAGTTGTTACCATGTAGTTATATTCTTCATGTCTCATTGTGCTATCGGGATGACCGAGCACTTGTATATGCTATTTACTGCTCGTCATCTTTATTTTACTGATACCAAAACATAAGAAAAGTATACGAATCCTTACCGGTGATAAATATAATGACCGTGAGCAAGGAAGCCGGTCAGTAGGAGTAAAATACACTATCACAGACATGATCACTAGGTAAGATTCTTTCGAGATAGCAAATAATGAATTATGGACCTATCCGAGGCAGCATTATACTTTAATGTTCTAAGGGTCAGTCTTCATATAACGTGTTTTGTCAAAACCTTTTCTTAAGACAATTTGTAACAGTAAAGTTGATTATACAGAATGTCGCACCTTGATTGCTTTGTAAAGGAATGTAATTCGCAATAAATGACTGTAAAAAGACGTTTGGTTTGGTTGTCTCCTCTGTCGAACAAAATGGTACAGTAGAACACTCTGACTGGATAAGGGCATGTAATACAGACATTATAATGGTCGTTGCATATCGACGCAGTTTAGCATCGCCCTTCTTTATATTTTACCTGCAAGAATAGCAAACGCTCCAACAATTTTCGCCCAACATTTCTTCTCAAAACAGAACAGATCAACAATAGACAACACGAACGCAATGCAGACTATCACCAGACCAATCACAGTTACCGCCTGTACAGCTTTCAAACCATCCGTATCTACAATAGAGAATTAAAAACACATAACATGTCACGTAATTACCATCTCTAAGCACGCAATGTGTGTAAATTATGTATGCTGTATCCGAGTCAAAAATATTCTGATGAAGATATTGAACCTTCTGTTAGCAACATCATCAACATTGAAAAACAAACAACAAAGTTATCGACCAAGCATATTCGAAGTAATTAAGAAAACGAATCATAGTCTACATATCTGTAATAGAGATATGCTGACATTGTTTAAAATGTTTATGTCTTCAAATACATGGCCTGTTAACTCGCTACAATATATGAAAAACTTTCAATTGTTCGCGGAGAACACGTCAGTGTTGTTGGAAGACCAGAAATGTCGGATAAGTCCACGGGTAGTCTTATATGACTGGAATTATGTTGAAATCAGGCGCTCAGCCCAAAATGACAAATATGAACTGTTAATACTGGACTGACGGGTATATATATAAGGGTATTTGTGATATAATAATATTGAAAAAAAACCGGTAAAAGACCGGTTTTTCCTGTCCGACACGTTTGTGAGTCAAGTAACTAGAGGTTAAAAATTACGAATCGTTTTGTGCTCGCCTGAAGGAAGAGCATATAGTCGTAGCTTCATCCGTCCGTGCATCAGTATGTGCGTGCGTTCGTCCGGCATACGTGTCCGCGTTATTTCTAAGCCACCACCAACTGCAATTCAATGAAACTTAATAGGAAGCTTCACTACCAAGTGGGGAAGGGCACAATAGTGAGCATATTCTGGTTCGAGGCTTGTTTTACATGCTTATGACCCTTTCCCCATGTACATATTTCTTGGATCATTCATTGGATCTACTGATAATTACTTAATGTTTAACATTACTAAACAACACTTGCATTAGTACCTTGAGCTGTATTAAGAACAGTACCACATCCATAGTCGTTCTCTACAGAATAAACTTTTCTCCAGCATGTATGCCACAATCCTGTGTACGTTTTCGTTGTCATGGTAGCGACTTGCAAAGTGCCGGTAGTTTCGGTTGAGTACCAGTAGGGTATAAACAACCCGATTGCTCCAAGACTTAGCGCAAGGAATATTACAACTGACACCAAGATTCCAATTTTCCGCATCCTGATTGAATTGTTTGCCGATTTTTTTTATTAAATCCAGTTCCTAAAATGTCTAAATATGGAGTACGTTTCTTTGAAACCTTCACATAATGTATTTCACAAATCCTTGGCTAAATGATACAAACACAAATCACGAAAATTGAACTGAAATAAGATAACTGTATGGTATTCAATAAGAAATTTTGAAGAAGTAAATTTAAAAGTCGGTAAGTTTTAAAAAATATATATCTATTGCGGTTTACATCAAACCAGTTTTAAACACATTTAAAATTGACAATCACATTCAGTTTATCCGTCAGTCAATGTTTATAATACAAAATAAATAAATAACAAGTGAGTGTTCCAGTCTATGTGCGTTCTCAGCAAACTCATCCACATGAATACCTTTCTAGACAAGTCCCATATCAGTTTAAGTATTACCAACTCGTTCTATGGGTTGTAGATGCTTTACTATGCAAGGTAGCGTGTTGTATCTAATTTGATCTTCATTCTTCTTTATCTATCAATGAGTCGATAGTTCAGTCTTCAGATAACTATTGATTCTAAGGAAAGGTAATCATCATCTTTGTATCAAAACACTTTCTTAGGGATTGATTGTATGGGCAATCTTTGTAAACAAACACACTCCGAATGTGCATACCATAACTATGATGGATTCAACATCAGTTGAGAATACCTGTATTGTGTACTCTACGTCGATTGGTCCATATTTTCTTAAACAAGTTTTCATTGGCTGGCCATCTCACAGTTTGTTCATAGTTAGTAAATAAAAACGGACTTAAGGTGGGTGATGTTAAAGTCGTCTTGTTTTTTTAAATCTAAAACACTGCTTTGTTTTTTTGCTAATCAACGAAAATACTACCAATGTCTAATAAATACCTACGGAAGTAAGTCTTCTAGTGAAGAAGAATATAAATATGTCGTCTCCAGTGGCTGACTGGTTAAGGCATCCGCCTTGAGAGTGGGAGGTCGAATGTTTGAATCCCGGTAGGGGTCCATTCATATATGGCAGGTTGGTGAGCCGCAAGCTAGTTAACTAGTGGTTACTGTGTGTCTACCAGCCTAGTGCCTGGTATAACATTATAGTAGTCGGGAAGTAATTGCGCTCAGTACGAAGGTATCTCGTAAGTCAGAAATGGCTGACCCTTTACATAAGGGTGACAGTATAATAAATAAACACTTTACTTTTTTAGCTCGCTTAACTAAATTTAAATACAGTCGGACCTCGTTTATTTGACAGCCTTCTATCCGAATACTTGGTATAATCTAAATTAAATATCAAGTCTCGAAGTGTCGTCTTATGCAGGTCGAATTGAAATCGGCTATTCGAAATAAAAATTCGGACCCGATGAATGAGGTCCGACTGTAGATATTTAAGGATGAACAGACGGGAATGTAAAAAATACAGACAAGTCACACACAATTGTACAATTCCCATACAGTATTACATTTATAAAGTAAAGGAAACGGTCGAATTCTGGATATGGGTTGATCATTATTATTTTATGAACACTACCCTGCTATACACGCGTCAATTTTGCCTCAGGTACATACATGAAAGAACGCATTTAGCAACACATCAATGCTAACGGGTAGTGCGTGTTTTTATTGGTGTTTATCGTGCTGCAAGGTTGAACGAACAATAATCACACATTGGTCAAAGGAAAACCTCTCACATAGTCAGTGCAGGGACCGTATTCACTAACATTTTAAGCCTGAATTTAAGACTTAGTCTTAAACATGATGTTTCAAAGTGGTTGAACAAGAAATCACTCCCAAAAAGCGCTACTATTGCTACTGAACCATTCATAACATAACCATTTGACCTCCTTAAGTGCCTAATGTTTTGTGGATTGTTATTTTTCCTGAGGTATGCGTGGTGAGGAATTGTCTTGTGTATGTGGCGTTCCCCGTAGTTACGTATTCTCTCTGTTTTCTTGACGCAACAACTCTCGTAAATTTGAATTTTGATCTACGTTCATCGAAACAAAAGTTTGAGTCACAAACTGTAATTTAAGTATGAAGTCTGAATATTTTTAGTGAATGCAGGCACTGGTCAGGTTAAGACATTGAATTTCCACGCATGGTTTAGAATGTTAAAAGAACTTTTGGGTTCAAAATATAATTTGTATACAAATCTGTCTATGTGCTATGCTTATGCTCTTGTAATCGGTCGATGAACCCGTTTTGTTGTATCTTTAATACGAAACGCTAACCGATATTTACTAAGTTCAGTTTAAGTGTGCTTTATTTTTCAAATGCTTGTGTGTGATCAGAATGATCAAATCAAATACTCGATCATTCACTAATAAATGCGCAGTTCTTTAATTGTATTTTATCAGATTTATAACTCATGCATAATCCATTGTCATTAATCAGTACAGTCTTTTATAATGCATGTAAATCTGGCCTAAATCAGTCAATGGTCTCACAATAGACATGCTAGTATATCACGTGACTAAAGTATACTTAGTTTTATCATATTTTATTTCTCTTTGATTATTACAATGTGTATAGTTATACAATCAGAATATATATTAATATACATTAATAAATGCCGTTCCCTAGACAAACACGTGAAATATTGTCAAAAATAAAACTTGCTTATGAAAAACACTGATATAAAGAACACTGATATAAAGAACACTGACAAAAAGACATTTGATACAACGAGCACAGATATGAAGAAAACTTGCATAAAGAACTCTGATACAACGAACATTGATATAAATAATATTGTTATAAAGAAAACTGATATAAAGAACACTGATATAAAGAACACTGATATAAAGAAAACTGATATAAAGAATACCGATATAAAGAACACTGATATAAAGAACTCTAATATAAAGAAAACTGATGTACAGTCGGACCTCGTTTATTCGACAACCTTCTATCCGAATAATTGGAATACATACAGTGGACATTCCCGTGTATTTCCGAAGAAGGAGATCGATCAGCGTAAAAATCGATACCAGTCAGGTGGAACTTAATATTTTGACGTATGTAAATATATTCGGCACGAAATTACCTCGCATTTGGTAGGTTTAACATTGTTTCAATGAAGAACGATCGAAAATTTGAACTAAAGCGAACGTCTATGCCGTCTTCATGTGTTAAAGGAAATCGACGAGGTTTATGACTTGTGCGTTTTTTGATGCACTTTTGAGTATAATTTCGCCAATTCTTGACGGATTTGCATAAAGAATGGTCATTTGAAAGAAATATTATTCATGCTTCGAATTATTTGCATTTCATTGCTAAATGTTGATGTCGGAAGTGCGGTATCAGCCATGGAAAGAGATCAGGTGTAAAACGTGTTGGATTATTTGTACTATGTTGAGATATACGTAATATTGAAAGGATAAAGGGAGAAAACTCGTTACAATCTTATGGGCTATAATATGTTACACATTGCGTCTAAACCTGTCGAACATTGTGATTGATGTACATTATCAGACCACGCTCACCACAATTCTTTTAATCAGTGGCCTCTATTTCAACCGTCTATATCGTATATATACATCGTTCATGAAGTTCACATGATCAAAGTCGGATATACATTGGTATTGTCTATTCTATACATATTAGAAGACTACGTGTACTTTTTGTTTCAAAACGAGGATTAAATGACAGTACATGTATTTGAATAAGGAAACGTTTTTACAGATAAATGCACGCATTATATAATTATACAATAGCAAGCATATTAAATAAACGAAATAATTCTATATGCAGATTGTGCAAGTAACCGACAAAAATCATACGGTCAAAACAGCTAATGAAAATCAAAGTTTGTAACTTGTATCAACCGATGCACGAAGACCAGTCGCGTATGTACACTCCAGTTTTATAAACAGTTCCGTTGGATGCGGTGTAATCAATGTGGACTTTGGAATCTTAAATTCGAAGGATGTTCCACTGCTATATGGCAAATCTATCACATCAGCAAACCCAAGGCGTGTTCCAACATAGAGACTGAATGACTGCAGAACGCCATTGGCTGTTTGAAACACGTGACTCCAATCAATATGTAAGACATCATCGACTTCAGACATGGACACTGGTTGCCCTGAAAAATGGTTTAAAAAGTTTAATGCATGCATATTGTTAGTTTGACATGCTGCTGTTAGCTGCAAATGTATATAGAATGGTTCTTATTTATACATGCCATTTTAATGCATCATGTTACTGTTTTAATAATTATGTCGTTGAATTGGTTCACTACTAAATTTATTGTTTTAAGGGTACACAGATTATGTAAGTACCCTTAATCTAGATGGACGTATTTGCAAGTAAAAGGAAGTTTGGTATTAATAATTATCTACACAGATAATTGCAGTGACACATTTACTTATACTCTGAGGGTGATATTTTTACTTGTACTCTTAGGGACTACTTTTTCTTGACAGAAAAGGCGGCCATCTTACCTGTCAGTCTCGGAAGACCTCCAACAAGTATCATGGATGCATTCACACTGTCACTCACATGACCCCCGACATTAACGGCTCTAACCTCGGCTTGATATGTTCCATCAATAAGATGAATGTCGTCAACAGACACCGCGTGTCTTTTCTCAATGCTTTTCCATTCAACAACAACATGGTCATTATTCAAGATCCGGTATTCGTAATAATTCAGACCAGAAATGTCTTTGAAACCATCCCATCGTAATTGTACAGCAGCCCTGCTCGATTGTATCGATGTATTGGAATCAAACACTGATGTGTACTGCGAAGACTCTTCATTTAAAGGTATAAATGAAACTCTAGCGGACGTGGTCACTGGACTTTCAATTGATACTACTAACGGTCCACTAGATGCATCGGTAGACATCTCAATGTTGTTCACACATTTAACATTGGCATAAACAACAGTGCCATGTGGCATCTCAATGTCATCAGAGTTACAATATGACAATGTATTTGATTGCCAGACTTTCTGGATGTTTGTCAAACCAGGAGAGCTGCCTGCCAAATGAGAATATTAAAAATGCACAAAGGTACTTATAAGTTATAGACAAAAGTAACATTTTTTCAATTTAAATGAGAACTCATTTGTCGTAATAGATGTTTTAAATAATACTAAATAACAAAAACTAATGAATAAAGCATTTAGTTTGACTTAGAGATTAATAATAAATAAGGAACATTCACTCCATGATATTGCTGAGTAATTGACTAGAGATTAAAAGTATTTAAAATTACCAAAGTATTACCTTATAAATGTACAATAAGGAAACGTAATTATTCAATATATACAAAGCAGTTTATAATGATGTAAATTAATACTTATATCATATGTCCGTACCTAGTGTACAGAAACAGTATTTAATACCGCTCTCCTCATCTGATGCTGCCCATGTAACACTCACATTGGTGAAGAGTATATTTGTACCAGATACATTCACTTCAGAGTATCTCAGTTCACCTACGATGGCACTTATACGTGGTTCTGTGTGGTCTAAGATAATTGACCTGGCCCGGAACGTTGTTTTCAACCCGGCATGATTTTCGGCTATGACTGTTACATGCACCGGTGTGCCATGTGGAACATGAGTGTAGATGATGTCATTGTTGTTTCTATGGTGAATGGGCGACAACGGCTTTATCTGTAATCCACCTAAAGTTGTACCAGCACCAACAAGTACCTGCAAATATTGCAACAAACTTCAGTTTTGATTATATATGTTCAGCAATTGAAAACAAGAACACAGCGCGAACAATTATATTTTAAGGAAATTAACATGAGGAAAATAATAAAGGTATTTTCGTAGCCTACCCTTTTCAGTGAACTTTCGCTGTCTAAAATGAAAACATTCACTGCAACAGCTGACTTAGCGACTTGTTGTATTCGTACTGCATTCACCATGCTTTCTACTACGCCATCACATTCATCTAAAGACACAAAAATGGTACTATTGTCGATTTCAGTTCCGATTGTTATATTGTAGTCGTTAGTTGCTGGCACAAGGAAGTCGTATTCGAAGAGAATATTTCCATCATGCGATAAAGCAACAGGTAGAATAGTACTCAATCTACCAATACTTATAATGATTCTTGGAGTTTTGTCAAGCGAACTCATCTGTCCATGTACACGATAAAGTTTGTTTATTGACAAATTAGCCTTGATTTCAAGTAAAACATTCTCATTGGATAATGACTGACTTGTAACTGTTTCTAAGTTTGAGAAATGTTGACAGAGATATCCTTGAGGTGGCGTTGTGTCGATGGTTATACTATCGGACGAAACTACTTCACTTGAATGCCCAGAGTAGTCAACGGCTTGTACGAGTCCGTAATATGTCATCCCATGATCTAAATGTAATGAGTCAAATGTCCATTTTGTGTTGAACCGGACGTCAGTGAAGTTTATATATAATGCATGTTCGATCAAAGGGTCTGTTGTGACAGCCACCATATATTTTTGAATGCCGGAAAACAGATCCTGAAATCCGTGCCAAGAAAAGGAGAGGGAAGTTTTTGCGGACTGAAATTCCGTGTTTTTCATAAATGCTGTATTGAAGACAACTCCAACATTAGGGATATCCATATCGACGACAAATCCATCTGATGTTGTTGAACGCTGAAGACCTACATCGTTGTATGCTGTCACAGTGAAAAAATATCTCGTCCCGTGAGATAGAGTTAAATCATTTAGTGTTAAAGTTGTGTTCAGTCCCGTGTTGGTGTCTTGTAGAACATCGTCAGCTGAAATGAAAATAATATACCTGTATTTTATGTATTTCGCATTTAATATCATACTTAAACTTATATATGAACATGTCTACATAACAGTATGCCGATTGCCGATAGGTAATTTTGAATATTGTATAATTTTTCATATAGAAATATCAGTTTGAATTTGAATCCGTCATAAGAAACATTTTTATTCCTCATCAACAAAATGCTTGATATAGAGATAACACAAACAAAATATCAACACCGACAAAATAGTGCATCGTTAACAAGAGGATCAACTCACAATGTGACGCTGTTCCAAGACTCACTGTAAAGTAAACTATTGTCCCTTGTTGATCTGTAAAGACATTGGTCCAGCAAGCAGTTATTGTATCCATCCAGTCAATGATGTCTATATCTTTGCTGCAAAGACTGTCTGAATCTATGACAGTTTTGCCTCGTCCAACTGAGGGTGCTGTCTGGTCAACCTTTATAGCTTCAGAGGTAAATATTGCATTTAGGTCCATTTCATACCATACCTTGACGTACATAACATAGCTTTGTCCATGTTGTAGTGACTTGTTTACAGGCAAGCAATGCACAGCTTGTGTTCGGAGCCCAACATCATGCCACGGACTCTCCGACTTCAAATCGAATATGCCATCTCCAACTGGTTGATCCAGTAATCCCATACTCCACTCAAAACGTTGAATACCAGATGAAGAAATATTGCCATCATTGAGTCTCCAGTGTGTCGCTAGACAGGATGAGGATGCAGTTATGTTAGTTGGGTGACTTTGAATACCTGGATGAACTTCCAACGTCAGTTTATCGAAAGTATCGGAAGTTATATTTAATGTTGTACAAGATGTATTCGCCTGAACCTCTACGCATGGCTTTCCAAGTACAGCACATGTACAGTCTTTATTGCAATAGTGTATGTCACAAGAATGTTTCTCAAGTTCGAGCAGTCCTTGCATTTGGGAGTTATTATGCGTAGATGTTGTAGTTATAGCGTTTACCGTCAGTCTGGCGACTGTGCTGTTAAGACCAACAGCATTTTCGGCCCATATCGTCATTATAACAACATCATCAGGATGAATGGCATCTGATAAGGTAAACATTCGGTTGAAGTCTGGTGATTTATCGTCGTTTTTCACATCGACTATAGCATCGCTTAGTAATTCATTTCCACTATATGATCGACTGGCTGAAATATAATATTTTTCAATACCGGATTCTTGATCGTGGAACCCATACCAAATTAAAGAGATATTGGACTTTAATTCACCGAGATATAAATAATTCTGCCATATGAGTGGTGGTTTAAAACCACCAACATGTGGCGGGGTAGAGTCGATCAAAAGTTCTTCGCTTTCTTCGGTGAAGCAGAGCCCGGCCTCATTGCAACTTGTGACTACAGCAGTGTACTTGTCTCCATTATGTAACCAATTGCTTGCTTCTAAGCTTATTGTTATGTCGTTTTGAGCACGAAGTTGTAGATGTTCAACCGGCGTATGTCCTTCATGATGCGTTACTAGTGACACGTCATGACTTGATACAGGACTTTCGTCATCATTGAATTCCCAATATATACGAAGCACTGATTTATCCCACTGTCCCTTTTTATCGTTAATACTGTTGTAGTCCAGATTAAAGCTAGGTTTCGTGATAACTATCGGAGCGGAATCGTCAATACGGAAGCTATCAGATGTTTTGGAAATGTTTAGTCCTACATGGTTAAATGCTATAACTGTTGCATAAAGATCGCTTTGTTTTGGTAAGCGCAGTCCGGTAAGAATAATATTTGAGCGCAGAAGACAATTCTTGAGCGGTTGAATATCGCAAAGTAATGGTCTTGTACCAATGCAAACTTCATAGTCGTCTATGCCGGATTGCGGATCATCAAAACCATTCCATCGTACATGCAGGGTAGACCTATTAACATTAACAATATAATAATTTAAAATTCATTAAATACACTTCAAAGCGGCACTCACTTGGACAACTACATATATACATCAAGATTATCAATATCTCCTGTGTGAAGCGTTTACTAATAATTTAACCTTTCGAGAGCAACAACACCTCAACATTGGCCAAATGTGCGTCTCGCAAAGTGAGCTGGAGAGATGGAATTGTACGTACACATAACTTTAATCGTACGAATGGCTATTTGTACGCCGAATTGCATCCTTACAAACATACGCGTGTATTTTCTAGACAGTGACGTTCAGATTAAATAATTAAACAAACCTTATATACATGTACTAGAAATACGTCATATGTATACAGAAGACAATACTACCCCACACAGGTCCCAGTAAAATATCAGTCTACAAAACATTCTGGAATTGCGGAATTGCAAGCGCTAACTTGTATGGGAATGGGGTAGTATCTTGTCAATTGTACTATAAGTATGTACGAAAAAATGTTAAGTTTCAACAATTAATCATTTCTTTCAATGATAAACCGTAACTACCTGTGTGGCAGATATTTCCTATGATAATCATCAGATCCAACCCATACAATACCCTTAGTGGGTGGAGAATTATCAAGCACAATGCCATCAGATGAGCGTTGGGTACATAAACCGGCACCATTACAGGCTTCAATCAGAATATAGTACCTCTGCCCACTTTTAAAGATGCCTTTCCATGCTATATCTGAAATGGAAAACGATTATTATACACCAATGCTCTTTAAGAAAGTTTTTTTTAAATGTTCTTGTTGTATTTTATGGTAATGCATTCTTTACCGAAAATACAAACACATGAAATTACCTTGATTAAGCCCAACATTTGTTAGTGGCTCACTATCATCAGCATATGGTTTTGTCCCCAGTCCTGCTCTGTAGAAAGAAATACCGCTGTGTATATCATCAAATCCCTTCCAATGGCCTTGTATTGCCTTCGTGTTACTTTGATAGTCCAAGTCTTTCTATAAATGAATAAGAAAAAAAACTGCATCCGAAAATAATCAAGGGTACTAGTATAAAAGAAGGCAAAGCAATCATAGATGAGTGCTTGCGCGTGCGCGACGGGTGTGCGGATTCGATAAAAAATCATCATCTTATGCTTTATACAACTAACTACGGATATAAATTTAAGATGTTGAATATTAATGTATTTATTTGAGGGTGTGTTTTGTGAGTAATTTTATATTGAACAACTGTGATAATTACCTCATCAAGATTGTGTCCATCCAATACCTGACCGCCTGTAGGACTTGACCTATCGACCAAAATGTAAGATGACGTGACTGGTGACTTCAGCCCGGCTCGATTAACAGCCTGAAGTAAATTATACATTCGATAATTACTGTAGAATATTGTGTTGTATTTAATACAAGTTCATTCCTTTTCACATTGAACCAACACGCAATTTCCTTTTATACACCGGCTGTCAATTCTAGAGGTTAACTTAAGATCGTATGCCCAAACTGGTTGAACAGACAAGTGTTTTTTAATGTCATTTACAGTTTCGAGGCTTCAAGCGGATGTAGTTTGTACGAATTGGTTGTATTCGTGTGTTTATTTTAATGCCTCTGAATTTCGTAAAATACGGTTTAATTAGGATCATATCCTTATAATCTTGTTATCCTGATATAAGTTAGAGTGTGACGATTTTGTGAAGTCTCAACCCTTTCATTCAAAGTTGGGCCTGTTAATTTTGTATATGAATTGCATTTGTCACTCAAATATTGTCTTTAAACTTTATTACATAGAAAACTTGTTGTATTCGGAATCTGAGCTAGTTTAATTCTGTTGACAGTAAACGAAAGTTTACATTACCGTGACTAAAACGTAATATCCATAACCATCTACCAGCAGTAGTTCATTTAAATCAAGCATAACATTCTTTTCAAAGTAGTTTGTCATTGGCATGATGTCATCGACAAGAGGTTGTGTACCAACGCCGACTTGAAATATGGCTATTCCACTATGTTCATCGTCGAAACCAGTCAAGTGTAATGCGAGACTGCGGGATGTCAAAACTGGAACACCCATTTGGGAGAAATGCTGCAGATCAAAAATGATTTCACCTTGTGCCGGAGGTGATGTATCAACGATTATTTCATTCGAAATACCTACACTAGTGAAACCAGCATAATCGGTACCTGCAACAAAGTTGAAATATAGAAGCATGTCGTAATATTAATCAACTATTCATACAATTACGGGAGCCGTTTCATTAAACTTCGTACGAATGTTATTGTAGTAAATCTGTTCGTACAAACTTTGAGGACATGAAATACTTTCATGAGACTGCGAAGGTCCTCTTCGTGCAAAGTGTAGTGAAACGGTCCCCTGCTCTATGGTTGTTTTGATCGTCTACCAGAACAAGCCTTGCTCCCCTATTTCCATATTATGCTTACCCTTGCACCTCCTCAGTCCCTGACGTTTTTGTAGGCTGTTGATTCCTTGGGTATGTGTGGAGAAACATTTTCTTATGTATATGGTGTTCCCGATATCTCTTTCACAATTTCAGATGTACTGACTTCGCCATTATCCCAAATGATCCCATATAATAATGGAATAAGATTTAAAAAATTCCATAACAATTATTTATGTAAATTGCCGTAATAATATAGTGTGTATTATAATGGAATAATAGCCTAAATTCTAATCCACATGGAGGCAACTGAGTTAATTAACTAATTAGCGTACATAAAATAGAAGAAGTGCTTCGAACCTTCTACAGAGAGGAACAGAATAGATCCATCGGTGACATTTATGTCTTTAATGTATGATTGACGGTTGTGGCCAACATCAGTGAATGGAAAAACGTCTTCCTGGCCTGGCTGATTACCTGCAAAGAATCAAATTACACATGATTTGCTTACAACATGTAATTAATGTTAATATACCACACTCGCAACTGTAGACAACTATCGAAGCATTTCTCGAGAAGTACCATATCTTAGAAAACGTTATGGTTTGTTCTGAGTGAATGTGTGCAATTTAATTCAGTTTCAATCGTGTTTTAGATATATACAAATTAACATATATAAAGATTTTTTATAATTACCAATCGCAAATCTGTATTTCGCTATTTTATTCGGATAACCAATCAGTGTTGCATCAATGTTATCGTCAAATTCATCCCACGCTACATGGATGAGGTGGGTACTGGTAAGATACCCCGATGAGTTGCTTACTGAAACTTTTTCAGCCACTGGGGGAGTATCATCGAGGATAAAACCATTGCTACAGGCGGATATTTCTTCTTGGATTTCTGTATGTATCTCACGAACAACGTGATTAAGTTTCGAATGACCACATATGTAGTACAATGTGTTTATATGTATGATCTTTGGATCGAATCGCACATATCCATCGATGGTCACGGTTGATGTCACACAGCTTGTGTCTAAACTACAATCGATAGCGACAGTCGGTATTTTCATTAAATACCAAGTCATATTCCTCTCTGTAGCATATAGCATGACACCCAAAACTTCAGCATTGCTAGTTGCAACGTTCATTTCATTATCATGAAGTAGCGCATATGTATCTCCAATGTTGCTGCTAGAAAGAACCTGTCAAAATAGCAGTCTAGAACGTAAAGCAATACATGATTTTATATATTTAAAAAAGAAACAGCAATGTAAGTAAACATACACATGAATATTGAAGCCGAGCAAACATTTATGACACACATAAAGTGCACAAACACTCAAAAGCCTTATTTAAAAAAAGCAGAAAGGACACAATCAGGAAATAATCGATATGTGAAAAAATCAACTTTGAATGATCAGTGGCCCAAACTGTTGGAGAGATAATCTTGGTTCAAATCATACTGGTCATGCAATCACCCAAAGAAAATATATATTGTACTTTTAAATGGACAATTCCCCAACATAACAGACCGCAAATATAGGACTATGAATGTAGGATGTGTAACAATGGAGCAGTCTTACCTTTTCAATAAATGGCCAAGCTTCCGAGTTCCCGTTGAAATCGTAAACAATGTCTGACTTGTACATTTCGAATGAGAGATATTGAAGTTGGTTGCAGACTGTGTTCTGTAAACCACTATCTGTATATGCTCGAATACAACTGTACATCAGCGAATGCTGATATAGTGGAAGAGTAACACATTGTGATATCTGAAGAAGAAATAAACGAAGTGATTGGCGATAAGGAATGATTACCGAACATTTCACGTTGGTAATAGCTTTAACACTTTAAGTTAAAATTGTCATGCGAGTCGCAAGTGAAACCATTGTAGCCAAGTGATTGCTGTTGAATGCATATGAACTGTTATTATATTTTCCCTGAAGTTGTATCGGTCATCGCTGGCGTCTATATGTGATATACAAAGATAGATTAAGTTAAATTACAGGGAAGGCCTCACACACAAGATAATGCCTCCCCACACAGACTTCCGGGAAAGCAACAACCTACAAAACATTAGGCACTCAGGCGGTACAAGGATAAATATTTAAAATATTTAACATTTATCGGTTTTATACCTCGTATAAATCGGTATCCTCAGTCCTTTCAGTGCGCCAATCTGTTAGAATATGACTTCCGAACACATCTTTGCTTATGGTCCACTGATAAAATAGAACTGTGTCTTTGCTAGCAAACTTCTCCCAGGTGATATGAATTCGTGAGCAAAATGCATCATCTCGTAGAGTCGACTCCTTAATTGTTCCTTTCGGTAATACAGGATTTACACCGAATGGTTCTGAAAATACTGGACCAACACAACGACTGCTTGAGCATGCCTTAACGGCTATCGTGTATGAATATCCCTCAGCAATGCTTACGTTGTAGAAATCATGTGAATATTCTCGTCCAACATTCAGGAATGGTGTAATATATTCAACAGCACTTCCTGAATAAGTTTTGTCTTTGCGACTCGCTATGGAGGTTTCAAATGTTATTCCTTTAGGAATGTTATTTTGTGAGTACCAGTGCGTACTAAACTGATTCATGGATGCGTAATATTTACTTGGGGGACAATGTACGACTGTTAAAGATGAGTCCAGAGACATACTCTTATTTTCGGTATTTGAGACTAAACGTAACGCTGGATTCATTGTGAATGGTACGAACCTTAATTCACCATGCAGTTCAGATAGAATTCCATCTTCAGACGTTACGTTCCAGCTGTCATTACCGCTTCTTATGCGATAGGATTGCCCAATGTTGCCATCGAAAGTAAAATTTAAATCGTTACCATCAAACCCTATGATATGTGTTTCAACATTTGACTTTACTTCTGTTGAGCAGGACTCACCTGGTTGTACGTGTAATGACTTAAGTATGTCTGTCTCATTCAGTATGATAACGCCGTCAGAGGAGGATATGGTGGTGCCACCAGAGCACGTTGCTCGTATCAGGGCGAAATATCTAACACCAAATAATAAGGCAGATGAATTGATACAGTATGGACTGGACGTGTTTAAAGGCATAAAACTTATAACATCGTCGGTATTGTTGAATCGTCCAATTCCAAGTTCAAACAGAACAGTTTGATGATGCCTAAAGCCCAGCCATTCTACGCATAATGTTTGAGGTGAAAAATGTACATTCGTATCTTGGTGTAGATTAGACATGCTAGGATCGAGATCAAGTACAACGCCATGACCAGGTGCATATTTGGATGGTAACTGAAATTCTTCCGAACGAATTTGAAGATCGTGCCCGGCGTTATTGTATACATTCATTTTGATGTGAAAATCAAGTCCTAAGTCGGTGTCTTGTAGTTGTAACTTATGTAAGGAATATTTGAAACAACCACCATTGAATCTTGGGCATGGCTCAGATGAATAAAGGTTCCATTGAAACAATGGAGTGACATAATCATTTCCGTGACCTTAAATAAAAGATAAAAATCAAAAGTACCTGAAATTTTGCATAATAGTGTGATTCAATGGACGGACACATTGACTTTGGGAATAAAGACATCGTAATGGTCGTGAAAGCACTATTGATTGTCTTTGAATACTGAGGTATGCAATTTCAATGCGTGCTGTTTAGCGAAAATAGTATTACGGATTAAGTAGGTGGAATAGTCGTTGAGGTAAGGTTTTGATTTAACTTATACACGTTTTATTATTTTAGACATTAAAATGAATACATACGTCGAGTCGTAAATGCTCTGTAAAAAGGTAAGAAGCCAAATGAAATCTCACCAATTTTCCAAAATATCGAATTGATTGGTTCGTCTTGTTCCAAGTCGTAAAATGTGTCATTATCCCAACCAAGTACGATTTTGTTGTCTAGTATAGTTACTTCCGGTATATTTCTGTTCAAAGGCGGTGTTTCATCAATCAAAACGGGTCCTATAACCGTGACCTTTTCATTCTTTGCCTTATTGACAGTTTTGATAAAAATATAAAATAATTCATTTGAGCCTATCCCTGTGTGTCGACGGCTAAAATGTCTTCTCCTGGATAAAGACGTATATGATTCAATTCTTGGAGCATTCAATTCGGATGGATTCGCTCCAAGAGCAAAATAGAAGTCATCTATTTGACTTCCAAATTCCTCGATATCCCATTTCATAGCAATGTGGTTGTTTGGTAGATATATAATGGTTTCGTTGTTGTAAGTTGGCAAGTTATTACACAGGAATTCTGCAACGTCCATATCCCGGCTTTCCTGTACACGAAGTGGTAACACTGGTGCTAATGGACTATATTCATTCAAATCTGTACATAGACTGCGGCATGCTGTATGGTTTTGAAGTTGAACTTTCGTGAGTGAAGAGTGAAATAACCAGACATTCCCTTGATGACACACAATTGATTCTGACCAGGAAGCGTGTTCGAACGTTATATTTCTTAATTCAGGAGGTGAGATGTCTCTGGTTATACCATCCGAGCACACTGGACTGGACGGGCCCATGGCATTGTTTAAAGCAATAATTGAAACAGAACGTTTTCCTATAAAATCTGCTGGAATCGAGACTGATGCTTCTGTGCTAGGAATAGCAGCATAATATTCTATGTCAGAAACTGCAGATGTGTTATAAAGTTCATTTTGGGCTAAACATCGATGGGAAAGAGCGACTCTGTACTCTTTTATTCCGCTTTCATGATCAATGAAGCCATGCCAATGAACAGTGAAGCTGTCTTCACTGGTGTAGTCGATGTCATTACTGTCAATTGGACCTGAGAAATAATTTCAAAATGAACATATATGTACAGCCTAAAGTTTAATGTTCCTGCATCTTCTTATGACTCATTATTCTCATCATAGATATCTTGGGTGACAAGGCGGGGAAAGCCTTTAAATTGCTTTCTGATGAATTTGCTGATTGTGTATATTACGCCTTGCAACAATTTTAGGCAGGAAATGTCTTTTGACATATTTTAGGAACGACAAACATCGATATCATTCCTGTGAGATTTAAGAGCCATCATATTGAGCCATCAACATATTAAGGTGTGTTGAAGCAGTTGCTTGTCAGAGCATTCAACATGTAGTTATAATAGAACAATAAAAAGAAATATATATTGTATACATTGCACTAAAATTGGGTTTATAAAACAATGTACGCATATTATAAAATGAGTTGTAAAATAAGAACTTGGAAACACGCCACTAAACATAAGTCTACAATTTTTATTTACCTTCGTAGATCACTCCAGGTTCTGGTGGAGAATCGTCGACCAGTATATCCAAGTGTTCTATGTTTGTCAGCATCGCATTGTTTGTAACTTTAACAGTAAAATAGTAGTTTCGGTTGTGATTACCCACGTGTTTATTGGCATCGACAAGCTTGTTGAGTGGAACTGTATAATTGAAGTATTCACATTGCCCAATGTCCGGACAATAGCACTGTAACGCACCAACTGGACACGACGTCTAGAATATAAACACATACTGTAGGACCAAGATAATTATGACAAGTGTGTATATAAGATACAAGACAAGGACGAAAGCAATGCATGCACTTAATTTGCATTAATATATCATCAATTTCCGTTCAATACAAGTTGTATATCGAATATAGTTATGTTTTATCCCCAAAGAACTCACGACTTAGTTGTTTGCGATGAAAAATATATCTAAGCGGTACAATCAAAGGGCAGAATGTCATTCCACAGCTTTTTATACGTGTGAACTATTTGCTGTATATATTTTTTATATTCTCTAGAGGGTACTTTTGCGATAAGCATATGCACACTTTCAGTTTGAAAGCTGCTTCATAAACATTTGAAATGATAAACTTACATTTTGTGTCTCACCGACGCTCATGTGTCCACTTGTGAGTTCCATGCCAGCATCTGTCAACCCAAATCTCCATTCAATGCTTCGTAGACCACTGTGTGGATCAAGAGCTTCAAATTGCATCTGCATGTGGGATAGATCCGTATTATGATGGACAAACAATGTTTTATGACCGTCCTTGACTAACCACATGTTATTAATATGAGGCGGTGATTGGTCAATATAAACCGTGACGTTGTCAGTAAGTGTGTTACCAGCAATGTCTATAGATTTAACTTGAAACGAATACGATTGGCCGTCTTGGACTTTAAAATCTTGGCTGAATGATTGATTGAGAAAGTCCGGAACTGCTATTTCTCTCGTCATTTCCTGCACATTCAAGCACCATGCGATGTTAAACTTGACTATACCGTACACATTTGGTGTTCCCGTTACAGGAAGCAAACCGGTATTTTGTTCATATATTCCTGATATCAGACTATGGGCATCTGGAGAAATTTCGTTCAGCAATGGATTATCGTAGTAAAATTTGTTTAAGAAATGGTTCTTCCAAGAGAGAGTTATATTATGATGATGTGTCTGCCATGTATAGCCCGTTTGTACGGACGCTGATGTAACTATGTATGGATTGTCTTGTGATATTTCAATATATGAAGAGTTGTCGTACAGCATGAACCGTCTTGCTTGCTGGACATTATCTGCACCATCTTTGACTTCAAGCGTGATTGAGTATAGTTTCGGCTTGTCAGACTCAAGATACAGATCAATGCTGTTAGTCGAACTATTTACAAGCTTAGTGTACACATTACCAGTGATGTCAACTTTTAGTGTGCCGCTTGATGGAATCACCTCATTTACCGTAATGGCATAGTTTTCTATCGATGATGCGTGAACTGACCTGCCCCCGGTTGGAATGGGGTCCACCCATCCACTGAACTTCACTGTTGTGTTGGTTGAACGAGTAATTCGTGAAGGTATTTGCATTGGTTCAATGGTACATTTGCTGTTTGCCGAGCAGTGAGCTGGTGGCGCGTTATCATAGTAGTAACAAATTTGTTCGGACGTTGTCGTCTTGTCATACGGGACCGCTGAGAGGCTTGTGTGAGTGACCGTGCTTTTACTTCGGAGATATCCGCCACCATTTGCTTCGTACTTGATACAAAGGCTGAAAGTAGGCGTTAATTGTGGCAAAATAAGATTCATGATTACGTACATTTTTATACATTTTCAATGCTTTTAAATTGGATGTAGACCTGTACTTTTAGGGCATAAGTGCGTGCTTCATCATCTAGTGCCCACCATATTTATCGCGTGCATTCAACTTCTTATCTCCTGCTCTAGACCCGATACATTTGACAGTGTAATCGACTAGAGATATTAGTATGTGTCCTTGGCTTATTATCTGGTGCAATTAACTTTCTTTCACACGAGCTGTGCGATTTAGAAGTTAAAAAGGTCCCTCAACATATTATCTCGTTATCTCAAGATAATCGTCTCAGTTTCAATACAAAAACGGTCAAGCATTAAGCAAGAAATTATAGTTACATTTTCTCTTAGGCAAATTATATATATGATTTACATATTTCAGATATTATACGCGTGCTACATGAGCTCCAGAATTACTTTATATAAACATCAAACAATCTAATTAGACTGTGTATGAATAACAAATTAAAACAATCAATAATTCACTCTTACGAGTCCCCATTTTGAAGTGTATATGTAGTCATGTTAATCTGTCCAGAGTGGTCCCAAGGTGTCTTGGCGTGAGTACTCGAACTTGTGTCTTGTAACAAGTTATGGGTAGTCGTTGTTTGACCTCCTCCTACTGGAGAACATAAATGTAGAAGAAATAGAAATAATACTGGAGACCTAGAGATAAATGTGTTTAAAATGGGAAAATGTTGCTTGGCTCGTCATCTTTTCACCGGAACCTTTCGGCTAATTTTGTATGTATGGTATGAGGTTCTCATGTTGAATCGCAATCAAGAATTAAAAAATATTGACTTATCTTTGTGTCAAACGATGCCATTTTAAATACTCTCCGATTGAGTCATCTTTTAACTATTTGTTTTAGACAACGATATTGGTAGGTAAGTCGATAATTCATTTTTCATTAAATATGTTTTTTTTTAAAGTTTCAACTATTAATACGCAACCCAAAATATTTTCTGCAATATACACATCAAACACAATTTTGAGTGGAGGCCGTTTTCATAAGTTAGATAATGAACATTTTGAAGGATAGAGATGGAGTGCCACATACATAAAAAATGTCTCCCCAAACAGACCCCTGGGGAAAATATAGTCTACAAAATAGTCTGCGCTGAGGAGGTGCAAGGGTTAACATGTATGGTAAAAGGGGTGCTAGGAATGGTCGGGTCGACCATAACACAACTAAAGAGAATTAAAGGGAAAACATAGGGGAAAAGTTTAATGGATGATATACATCACGGAATAAGTCAAGTCAATAATCATAGGCCGAAAGGGTGGACACTATAACATGAATATCACATCAAGTACAATAACTGCACATGGGGAAAGGGTAACTTAACATACATCTAGAAATAATAACCACACAGCGATCTACAACTTACTTAAATGTACTGGGATTTAAATCGATTTAACATATAGTTAACCTTACATTTAACCGATACTTGATACTAGGGTTGTTTACCTATTGTTTTTGAGTGTATAATTATATGCTTTAACTTGTGCTTTTTTGTAATAGAAAAGTAAACATTTATATCAATATCTTAATATGTTTGCGCCATTCGGCTATAACAAGTAAGATGGAAAACCAGACTGTCTGACGCCGTGAAATACTTACAAGTTTATATGTTTACGAATTTACGAAAACAAATCAAACTAAAAATCAGGAAGAGAAAATATGCTTATCTTCATAGCAACCCTACATTATTTGACAATTTAATTCAAAAACGTTTGAGCGATCGCATACTTGAATGTGCCCTTATCATTGAACTCTATATTTATGGGATCATGTTTATAAATTTAACCAACATGTTATCCGCGCAAGATGACTCTGGTGACATTGTCGATTGTTTTACCAATTGAATATCTGACCGTAGTTCAGGGATTATCATAACTTCATTTTTCCATTCTCTCTCGCTTTGCACATTACAATTAATCTATTGTAGCACGAATGAGTGGATGGTTTAAACATTTGTAAAGTAAAGTGTTTATTTATTATAGTGTCACCCCTACTTAAAGGGCCAGTCATTTCAGACTAATGAGAAAACTACTTTCTGAGCACATTAACTTCCCGATTATTGTGCTTTAATGTCAGGCACCAGACATGTAGGCACACGGTAAGCATCACTTACTTGTTGGTGGTTCACCAACTGGCCATATCGAACATCCCGCTGCCTTTACCACTAAGCCTAGGGAGATGGTGTTTGTATGATGTTTTTTACCCATGACCATAATAAGTTATCTGCTAAAATATTACTTAATTACTTGAGGTCCAAAGAGGGGTCGTACATACATTTGTTTTCGAAACATTAGCATTATCCAGAATATTCGATGATTTAAGTATACTTTAAATCTTATCCAAGTACTAATGTGGTAAAATAAAATGTCTGAAGATTCCGTCCCAAAGTAAAGATGCAGTAGTTTATAATAGTGTCGACCTGTTAGTTTAACCCAATTTATCATGTTCTGTTTTCATTCGCTGTCTATCGAAGTTGCACATAACACCGGAAAGGTGCATCGCTAGGTACAGATTTAACGATAAACAAGCCAATAATGTCAGTATTGATATGCCGAAAGGGGTTAGAAAAGAATATGAATACATGTAGTTATATTGATAAAAAGAATTACACATGGGGAAATGGGAACTTAACATAATTTAAAGCATAAATAGAAAAAATAACCAAACAACCTTGCACAGCCTTTGATTTGTCAGCAAAAATGAACTGCGGTTTAAATCGTTTCAACAACTAGCAAACCTCACACTTAACCGCTATAAGAAACAACTTCATTGGAAACTATAACATGGTGATTTTAATCGATAGTTAATTCATTATGAAAAAAACAACTACTCGAGACTAATTACTATCACGGTAAAATAGGATCATTGTTTTTGATGTCGGTTATCAATGAATAGAATATCAAACATTCGGATATTTGCAATATGGATCATTAATGTGTTTACAAAATGAAAAGTAAATGTCAGATTTGAACCGGACCCAGGTTCGACAGCGGAGTCATTACCTTTTCAACTTACATACCTTAAAATATATTTGTTGCGAGTATCACGGGGAGAAGCATTACTGATAACAAGTGATTGATCATCGTTATATAGATATGTCGATTTAAGTTGAAGAATATAAATGAATACGCCATACGTCATAAGATAAACTACTTAAAATATTCAAATTTTATAAATCAATTATTATCAAGCACATAAACGTTGTAGTTGTTTACTTGTATATCATACATGCATGTTTCCTTGTTCTTGTCTGCTGACTATATTCATGTTTCAAATACAAGACAAATGCCTCTAAAATAATAATAAAAATAATCTAAAATAAAACAAAAAAATGTATACCGCTTACCGACAACTGGTGAATGTATCAAATAAAGTGTAGCGTCTGTTATCCCAAAGTTCGATTCAACGATAAAAGCAGGCTTCGAATAACCGGAATAGGTGAGAGAAAAATCAGCCAAAAATTGATATTCCAATGAAGTTGGCTGCTGGTTGCCGTAAACGTCTTTCAAATTGGCACACTTTGTTGATAACCCATCTGATGATGCTTGCTTCTTCTTCCCGTTTGTTCCAATAGTTACTGTTGTATCGCAAGTCTGTATGGAAGGCAACTTTGTTGGCTGACAAGACGTTTCACTGTTAGTTTTGGTCATCTTAAAGTTGGTAGCACATTGGCACCCACTGGTAAGGTCATTGGAGCATGTTCCAGGCCAACAGTAGTGTCCATTCCACGCGCACATACCTGTAAAAGTAAAGTGCGAAATGACAAACATGGAGGAAATCATAGACTGTACATTTATGTAACGATATACCAAATATCAGCATTCATTAAAAAGACAAAACCACAGGAATATTGAAAATAATTTTATGTCAACAACACGTAGTACGAACATTTGTTGTCGCTTTTGACAAAACAACTACAAGATACACTGTATTGTTCGTACGTAGGTATTCTTTAATGATTTTTATTATAGTAAACACAATGGAAATATATTGATAATTTAAGATACCAGTTTATGTATGTTTCTTGCAATATGTAATGAGAGGAATGCAAATAAGTTGTAATCGGTGGTAAATTATTACTGAATCAATAAAGAATCTTACGTTCACATTGCTTGTTCGAATTAGTTCGTTTGAAGAATGTGTTGTCATCGTTGCAACGCAAGCAAATCGTATTAAAACTATATGTGCATCTTCTGCTTTCACAATTCTGGATGTTTGGACAGACTGAAAAGATTCTTGCATGTGGATCATCAAGAAAGTTCTGACAATGTTACAGTACTACATTTGACAACCAAATTACACATACCAAACTTGACCCACACAATACTTTAACAATCAACATGTAATTAGGTACAATGAACGTCCGTGAGAATTATGCCGTCACGAAAATGTGACGTCATTAGTGGGCATTCCGACCGTCATGACCGCAGTAAGTTTTGAAGTGCAACGAGCGTACATTAAAGACAGAGTATTGCAGAGGAAATTCATAAACATTTATAACACGCTTGTGGAGATTTATTTTCGAACGGCTGATTCTCTACCAAATCAATACAGTGAAGGAAATTATTGACGCAGACGGACGTTACACGTGATACAACTGCTAGCGAAGATAACGTTCATTTACGATTCAGAAAATTCAGCAGACGTTCAATACATTGAAGTGAGAATTATGTTCTTTAGTAGGTACACTGATTCAATGTAAGATAATTGCTGAGCTCGATATAATGCGTTACCTCCGTGGAATTTCGATACCATGATATCCGGCAAACGATAGTGCATTGTCGTTGATGAGTATATTTAAGTCAACATCGTTTGTGGAAAGAAGTTATTATTTGTTTTATCATTCGCTCTCGACGACTGGTTTCTTTGTTATTAACATGTACTTGAGCCGAATTCAGTATCTGAATTCAGAAGTTTATTAAAGGCGAGATGCGATGTCACGACCTTCGGATCAGGTGCCAGTCGCTTTCATGTGTATTCTGCATTATGGTGCATTCTCGGTTTGAAATAGCCTCAGTGGTGTTGAAAATAATAATTCATGAAAAAAGTCTGCAAAATCCGTTTTTTATATACGTTTTATTATGTGTTGTGTTTAACTGTTTTTCTGGTATTCATGAATTTTGTATCTGCTATCAGACACCTACTACAGGAACTTTATTAGGCATTCATGTGTGCTTCTGTGTTAAGAAATCATGGAAACAAGCACCAATGAAACAATTACTCGCAATATAATATTTAAAGCTACAATTTTAATTAAGATAAACAGAACTTTAAGCCTTTAAGCAATTACATGTATGGACAGTTTGTGTAAAAGGCGAAGAATCGTAAGCTCACTTACCATTATTACAGCAAGAACCATAATATTCATCCTTGCATTGGCAACTATCTTCAGAATAGTCCCATGTACCATGATAACATAAGGTATTACAACTTACTTCGTCGGTAAACCCACCTCTATTATCGAAGTAATTTAACCCACACTGTCTCATACACTCTTCAGTTTCTAAATCTTCTCTACAACAATAACCTCTGTCACGATTTCTCTGTCCACCCCCGCAAGTCCTGCTGCAGCTTGACCAGGACTCCCATGGTGTCCAGTTACATATATCGACTCCACCGCAGCTATCTGCTATCGCAACTTGAAATCCGAAAGTACTAAGAAACAATACCACAATAACTACAGAAACGATACCCATTGTTACTCATTTCATTGCAAATTCCTGTATGCTCAAAGATTCATTCTCTGCTGATTTAACAGTAGTTATCTAAAAAGAGTCAAGGGCGAATAAAATACATTCGGTAATATGATTGGTCGGCAAATAAACTTTATCTTGATTTACTAAAACTTCCTTATGCCTATCAGATAAACAGTCTGCCAGTAAATAAGCTTTTGAAATAAATTGAAAGATTAAGTTTAGATTATACATGTACAAACGTCGCTCCGTCGTGTATACTTCAATTCTGAATTTAGTAAATGTATAAGCAATGCATGCTGGTAATGTTCAGAATATTCATTGGTAGTCAGACAAATTGTTCATAAAAATATTATGACAATAATATTGTGATATAAATGTACATCGAAATCAAATCATACAGTATAATATATTTATAATATCGTAAAATTAATTGATGCTGTTTCATTGATCATTCAAAATTATTTCAAATGCTGGATATTTTGAGGTAAACCATCTAAATAACAATGACGCTAAAACCGGATAGCTCGATCGGGTATTTTATTACACTGCGTCGAGTATTGGACTAATTTGATGATTCGAATACATTTAAGACCCATTCATAATCATGTCATTCAATAAATTCCACTTAAAGCGATACCAATTGGTTGTAGTATTCTTCAGACAAGATGTCACAAGATTTTACGCTGGTGAGTGTTTCACTAGAGTTTATAAAGCTAAGCATTTGAGTTTGATCTGAATTGAAAAATATCTATGTTGCATTTACGTTCTTACTTGCTATATTTGTGCTAAACGCTTCCAGTGATGACAATAAGTTGTTTCTGACATTATTTTGCATTAATATAGTTAATTTAATGTATGTTTCTGTGGAGCTCGGAGCTATTTCATTCGATTTCATTGGTTGCGATATTTCGAATAATGCATAGTTTCGAATAGCCCATTTCAAGCAAAGAATATACATCGTATATCGGGACCTGATATATATTTCTGATGACACCGAGTATTTGGATAGAAAGTTGTCGAATAATCGAGGACCGACTGTATAAGCAAAACAAAATTATAATTGCGAGTTTTGTCATATTTTTCTTAATATTCGATTTTAGTGAACCCATCCCTTTAAACTTAAAGGGGGTCAAATTTGAATTTTGGTGGCAGTAGTTATATGACAAAATAAACTTTACTTAGTTAATTGATGTAGCAGTTAGTGTATTGTGTCTGTTTCTGTATTTTTCATGTCTTTTCGATCATTTTGGGTGGTTGTGTTTTTTGTATGTGGCATTTTCTTCTCATCTTCATTATTTATTTTCAATAAAACATATACAACCAACACGTTTTTGTCATACTCTGTTTACATCATGTAAAATCAGGTTTTGTTATAAATTACAATGTAATCACAAAACAATCTTATAGAATTAATTGTACATTGAATGCAATCTTTTTACAATAAAATATTATATAAGGCGTTTGAATTCTTGAATCTTAAAATTCAATTATTTGCATTTTTTATCATTTTGTACCTAACTAGACAAGAACAGTATATGTTAACATAGTATCAAACAAATGCACTTCTATCGAAGAAAAGACTTATAATTTTTTCTGTAATCGTAGAGCTGTTTTTTAATACCTTTAAAAACAAACTCAAGTGGATTTTCACAACTTTTCTCCTTGCGAACATGATAAAACCTGTTGTTTTATCGTTACTATATTGTCTTAATTCCGTACTTCACAGAGCTTAGACAATGTAGCAACAACACTTGGTATATCATGTTCAAATATTGTACATTCAGATAAGTCAGATCCATCTTGAACACAACTGGATTTAGTGATCAAAAGCATCGAATGCCTTAAACGTTTGATATAAGCAAAAAATCAAAGGCGTCAACAATGCTCAAGTTTTAACAATGATACTCGAAGTACAAAAATGGCGACTTCGTTCTAAAAAAATTGATTATTTATCAAATTAAACAAAATACATTTCAAGGGCCACGGATGGTTTCGAAATCTATAAAAGCATTCTGCTTTATCAAAATATCAAAGTTCGCTGACAAAAGAACAAAATAATTATCCATCATGTTTATTTAAGTAGTATATTTTACAATTTAAAATAAAAACGGATAAATTTATATAAACTATAATGAATTAATACCATTTTACATTAATTTATGGCCGATATTTGTGAAACTATACCATGCTAGCCTAAATGTTCTCTTTAACTGTAACAATACGATACATCGTGGCAAACCATAATTTGATAATGTTAATTATAAAATGTCAAATATACCGTATAAATTCAGTTTCCAACTTACAAGTACTTAAAAGTAATTGTTTTGACTGATCAAAACAATTGACCTATTTGTGTGTTATCGATAGACGCTATCGGATCGATAGGGAACTTCTTAACAAGAAAGACTAGTCAAACAAGTGTATGGAAAAGGAATACCTGAAATGCTCAAATCCGTTTATAGATAGGTCTCCAATAAGCCAAACAAAGTGTACGGGATAGGAGTACCTGAAATGCTCAAATTTGTTTAAATATATAAAAAGGTCTCTTAATTTGTACACTGAAGGTTTGCATTGTAGGCAGAAATACTTACTCTCAGGAAGACCGTGGAAATGGGCCGCATACACCCGCTGGTGGGTTAAATGATCAAGCTGACACTAACTCTAACCCTACGGCCGTAGATGATCCACAGAGGGAAGAGACGGGTTCTGAAGGAGTGTAGAATATACATCGAGTGACTATAGAGACATTTACTAAACAACAGTGTAACATGAACATGTAACTTATCAACAAATAACTGGCTAAATGTTTTTGCACGGATATTCACGATTTACCGATTGAGAAAAGGATGGCCGAGTCAAAAATGTAAAAATAAACGAAACGGATGCAATAAAGGGCTTGCATTTTTGTGTTATATATGAATAATAGGCAGCACAGACAACTCAGCATAGTTTGTCATTGTTTTCCAATCTTAGGGATTAGCGACTTGAGAGCATATGTGATGAGCAATTATCTTAAAATAATAGAAAAATGTAACCGATATTTATGTGAAAGTTGTTTTCTTTTTTAAAAAAAAAATCTGTGATAATACATGTAATGTGCATAATAAATATTGAAAAAAAAGGTTTTTATTTACAAAATTAATTGGAGGACTTTTGTGTATACATCGAACAAACTTTTTAATTGGTCACGTGGAATTTATTTACAATTTTAAAGCAGTGAATGAGAAAAACAGCGTATAACTAATTTATTGGTACTACTTTCCTGACACCTAATCCACTTTGACCCTCAGGTGAAATTTACGTCAAATCATCGCCCGCAACCCTATAAGTTGATGTTTGTTTGTGTGTTTGTTTGTTTGTTTTTTTGTTTCATCGGTTTTAACGCCGTTTCTCAACGATATTTCAGTTATATACGGCGGCCGGTTCACCTAACCAGTTTTTCCTGGTTTGAAATCTAACCAGTACTAACTTACCCTTCCACAAGGAGCCGGCAACTTCTCCACATGAGGAGGAAAATCGACATTTATATCAAATTTTCATGAAAGGGTATGACCTGCCGCGACCGGATTGCTGGGTTACCTAAAAGTTGAACGTCATAAAAGAGAGAGAATAAGTTGTTACAATCGCCAGATACATAAGACAGTGCCTCCCCACACAGACCTCCGGGAAAACAACAATCCATAAAACATAAGGCACTTGAGGAGGCTCAAGTGTACATATGTAAGGGAACAGAGGTCAAGGAATGGCCTGGCCGACTGTTTCGAGAATAACTAAGATAATCAAAGAGGACAAACAGTGAGGCCGGGAATTAATGGATGGACAAGATCACCGGACAGGTCAAGACAGCTGGCAACATCAGGCCGAAACTGGGCATGAACACTATAGAAAGTGAAAGAATTGCACGTGGGAAAGGGAAATATAACATACATTTAAAACACAAAAATAAATAATGATCAAACAGCGAATTGCAGCCTGTGATCTGTTAGTAAAAATACTGGATGTTTAAATCGGTTTAACGGCTAGCCAATCTCACACTTAATCGCCATATGGTCATTGACGTCAAACATAAATACACATAAATTGACTAAGTAATAAAACAGGAATTCGTGGTAAGAGCTCTTCAAGATAGTGTCCAATTAGAAGTTTGCTCAGTGTTTATATATCAATGAGTATAACTGTTTCGATGTATCGGATATTACAAGTCGTTTGCTCCTAAATGTTGACAAAGACACGCTCTAATAACTAATGCATCAACTACGTACACAGGATATAAATAACATTTCCATAGATGTACACATGTCTTCCAAAATGATTTTAAAACATCCAGCCATACTGTATATATTAGTTGAAGGTGATATATTATGTACTTGATGTCAAAGCTGAATAAACACGAGCATTGGAATCGCAACTTAGCATATTTCAAATACAATTCATGAAAGAAATACAAATGGATGCAGTAGTTTGGATTTGTCACATAAGATGACAGTAATACAAATTGTAGTCTATCCACGCATCATATATACTTAGAAGGACGTGCGTGAAGCATAAACACACAATTTAGATGTAAACAAATTGAGCATTTCATACCCATGTAAACAAAGAACGCACCGATAATAAGTTCCATATTGAACAATCCGTATATCCTTTGTGATAAGTTATTTTGAGAGTTGTATCTAATTAAAGAATATATTCTAAAAGGTTTTAGTTAAAAAATGCTGATTTGTAGAGATGCAACTCTCTTATCTTTCAAGAACTTTGATTCTATTTCCTGTATAGCGTCTCATTAATTTTACAAGTATGTAATTCATATTTAACGAGTTATGGCTTTTCATATTGTTACCATGTTCAGATTTAGTTATATTTATAAGCAGGTGAGCATTTGATTAAAAAAAGCTCTCAGAGACGAAGAACTTTGGTACAAATATCACCAAACGTTGAGGTACATGTTTGTTGGATAAAGTCGCTATAAATAGATCATAGCCGAGCAAGGCAATAACAAATTCAGCTTATCGGATGTTGTGTACAAAAATATATATATCAACTTCCTTACTTCAAAAAAACTAGTAGAACCCTTAAGTAGTATGATAAAATACTGGTATCGAGTCCTGCAGTTTAATCTCTTCTCAATCTGAAAGGGTTTTATTGTTTATGTTAATCCACGGCAGACATAGACTGCTCGGTTATCTCGGTCGTTGGACCGCTGATAGCTATTCTAGAGGTCATGGATTCGAATCCTGGACTCGGCGTATGTTCTTCCATGACAATCTGATAGGTAATGCCTCTAAAGTTGTCCTTCATCTCTGAGCTTTGATGTGAGGATGATAAAAGTTGCTTCCGGCGGAGCAGGCTGGTATCGGTTGGAACCCCAACAGCACTGGTTATGTCAATTGGCCGTCGTTTATAACGGCGTAAATGCCAATACTATCACACAAATGCATTCAGATAGATTTTCAATTTCTTATAGTTGCGATTGGGAAGCACGTACATAATCTTTTAATTTGTGTAAGCTTCTCAAGATTAGCCTCAAATGTTACCTATATATTATGCTTTACCGACCTTATCTATATGAATGTTTCTCTAATGCACTTACATAATATAAACGACTAGCTAAATAAAATGATTCGACATTGTTCAGGGCATCTGGCTATATAAAGGTGCCACAATACTTGGATCAAATGCAGTAAATCAACAACAACAAAAAACGAAAAGTGGTATTTTGTCAATGCCGCTTTTGACATTATGCACTTAAAGCGCTCTGCAGTTCTGAGTATCTGAGGTGATGTATATCACAGGAGCAACACGACGAGGTTTTTGTCAAGCTTGCATTTTGATGCATTTCTAAGAAGAACCTCGTAAACTCTTGAAGGATTTGCATAATGTAGGTGTCATTTAAAAAGATTGATAATTCATGTGTAGAATGTGGTGTATATATCGCGGAAAGAGGATACCTTGTGTATACATATAGAGTAGGGACAAATGGAGAGCACTCTAGATGGGAAATAAAGGGAAAGAACTCGTGACAATCTCCTGTGATGATTAAACTCGGTTATGATTTGACAAACTACTCACAATGGTTACCTCCCTTAGCAGTACATTAATCACTGCCTTCGTAAACCAAACTCCTTACAACGGTTATCTCCCTTAGCAGTACATCAATCACTGCCTTCATCAACCAAACTCCTTACAACGGTTATCTCCCTTAGCAGTACATTAATCACTGCCGTCATCAACCAAACTCCTTACACCGGTTATCTCCCTTAGCAGTACATTAATCACTGTCTTCATCATCCAAATTCCTAACAACGGTTATCTCACTTAGCAGTGCATTAATCACTGTCTTCATGTATGTCACGTGATGATATACAGAAGACATTCTTTTAAGAGACCACCGAAGGGACAGCCAAAAAGTGGTCGCTTAATAAAATGGTCTCTTAATAGATATAGAAAGGTTAAGTACAAATGAATGTCCAACTGAACACTCAAAACGTATAATTGCCATCCTCTTTCCGTTCATATGTATCTATTCAGGGAGACAATGGTTATACAATTTTACAATTCAATTCAATTCAATAGTTTATTGCATTCAAAACATATTAACATGTTTTATAGCAATTATACAAAAAAAATTCTGACAAAAGTCATAGATTTTCTGAAGTGCACATGATGTTACAGTGCATGTATACATACAAAATGTATCAAAATATGAGCATAAAATTATTCAATTTCTAATTAGATTGGCGTAGAAAATATATTTGGTCAAATTAGTGATAATAATGTTTGATGTTGCTGTCATAAGATTAGACAATTTCTGCTACTGGATTTTTGGAACATACACACACTTTTGAACTCGTAGATGAATATGTTTGAGAAGAAATAATACTGTATTTGTACTTTACTGTTATCTATATGTTATTCATTGCTGTTTCTATATTTAGTTGATACATGTAGTACAAAAAAAACTACAAAGGAATGGAAAGAAATAAAATTACATTATTCGATCTTAATATTGCTTTTTGATATCAAGTAAAATGTAATGTCAGTCTGAGTTAATGAGGGAAAGTATTGATATTTTACTATTTGTTCTGCTAGAGAATCATTTCAAACCAGCAGCATGCAGACACTGTTCATCAATTAAACATAGTATTAAATACTGTCTATACCGGTTGAACAAGTTTATGCTCTGCATGAATGGGAGTATTGATGCCGAAACAATAAATTTGCGTTGGATACAACAAGAATACATGCAATTGTCATTCTTTTATATACATAATATAACAGCAACACAATATTTGGTATTTGAGATACAACAAAACAAACAGTAGTCATATTCAGCATGAGTTTTTGAAAAAATGGGTATCATATATTGAAAACGTTAACATTTTAGTTTCAAAAAATAGTGCAAAAGTGATCGCCGCTCATGAAGCATTAATTATTGTTCCATAATGTCTTGAATTTCTAAATTATACTACATATATTTAAGGTGCACTGTGAAGCGTGCAAACAGTCAAAATAACTGCATTGGTATTTTATTCAAATTTACTCAAACATTATTGATAGTTGCTATAACTATTTATCTCACATGACTATACTATCTTCCACGTGATTATTTGTGACGAAGTCGCCACAATGGCAGTCCAGTGTATGTGAGGCCGTCCGTCCAGATTTTCTTTGTCCGAACCATTTCTTTGGAACACTGGAGGATTTTCAAATAACTTGGCACGAATGTTTACCGTTGCTTGCCAAATTATTGGGGCGGCGAACACCGCCCTTGCCGCCCCAGTCGCGACACCACTAAGTATTCTATACATAATAAGCAAGATTAATACAAGCATACTATAATGATTAAGAGAAATATAGTGTACCGAAATGTTCTAAGGTAAATGTTAATATAAGTTTACTACCTTACAGCCTCATTACATGCACAGTCCGTCGATTTAATTAAGTTTAGTCATAAAATATTAAGTATTTACCCGATATGAACATAATTTATCGGTTTCATAATTTTTAAATATGTTATATCAAAATATTTGCTTCGTAATAATGGATGCATTGGAAGCGCCTCTCAGGACCTTCAGTCCTTTGATATAACTCTATCGCCGAGTAATTACCAGGTCGTATTTAACACGCCTAATTGTTTATTAATTTGTTCGCAGTTGTGAATCAGGTGTGTAATGCCCCATGGGATTAAGTGCATGCGGTCGTTTAATGGATTATTTAACTATATGTTTTACCTGTCGGGACTGGTTTATTGCGGTCGCTGGTCGCGTTATAAAAAAGTCATTTAATAGATACTATTTATATAGTAAAAACGCTAAGTGGTCGTTTAATAAAAAGTCGCCTAATACAGTCGGTCGCTCGAGCAATGTCTACTGTATATTTAAAACTGTTACGTCAACTTTCATTTGTTTTTCATTTTTGATGCCAGAAGTGCTGCATAGAGGTATAATGATGTAACCAACGGCTTCGTGATCCCGATATATACATGTACCATAAACAGTAGATTTAATAACCATAACAAACCATTATTATGAAAACAACTTTTTTATTTGTACTTCTCCAATATACATTTACAATATAACAACATAAACAAACTCGAACTCAATAGTACGAGTTTATTGTCAGTTTGAGTTTTTTAAGGATGGCGTACTTCTTCCACATGTTAACTAAATAATTAAATATAACATTTTATGTGGTTATCACGTTAACGAAACTAGCTAACTACAAAATGAAATAGAAAATTATGTGGTTATCACGTCAAAGTAACTAGTTAACTACATAATTATAATGATACTTATGTGGTTAACTAGTTACGTATCGTGTTAAATTCTCATCTCAGATCCATATCTGTCTCATAGTGCCCACAACTGCCATCACTTAAATGCATAATAAATATGAAACAGCTTAATATTTAGAAATTGTGCAAATAGTAAAAAATTATATAGATTAAAATATTTACATACAGACATGTCCTGAACGGTATTACAATTGTCATGCAAATATGAGCGTACATGTATAATACTCTGTTATGCCTCAAGTAAAACAAAAAAACATAAATGCTACGGCCATCCTTGGTTAGTATTAAAGACTGTACAAATTGACCCTTCCGCAGGCGCACTGTAGCCACGCCCACCTTATCAACAGGTGTTACTACGTTAGACAAGCTCTTTACAAAATGGCGACCGACAAGAGTAAACGTAGTGCAAATTTGGAGGTTTTCCAGGCGATTGTTCGTTGAATTATCTTTGTGATCAAACTTTGACTCTGAAATCGAAGCAGCAAGGCTTCAAATACTTTAACGTAGGATATTATCATGATGTGGGACTTTTCAAGAATGAGGACAACGTAATTTCTGTTGCGGCGAAATGTTTTGCTCTCAGCGGAAATCGGAGAAACCACATTGATGAATTTACGGACTTCTTAATGAGACGGTCGTATTCACGAGGTTGTCTTTACGTGAGTCTCTCCTGTATTCTTAAAGTGTTAATTTATACAAATAGCCATACTATTGTTTTACAACCTAACAAAGATCTCTGAAATTCCATCAATTTGGCAGTAGTATGTTACAAAACAAATACAGTGCATGTTAATCAATGCAACTTTGGAACAAAACATATGTCTTCCCTATGGTAGTCTGTCAGTAATTATAATACTGATACAAGATGTTCGCATAAAATGGGTATAGATAATAAGTCAAATGAAATAATGTAAATCTATATTGAAGACACAAGAAATATAATCATATGGCATTTGATCTGTAAGTGTGACATTGTCATTGACACATACGCTCTGCAAATCATCTTGATATTGTTATTTCAAAATCCTCCAATGGCTACATGAGATATTGAAAGAACTCTAAATATAATCATTTGACCCTTGACCCCTTTTTTCAAAATCCTTCAAGCGATACAAAAGTTTCGGAGCGGAGACGATTTATGACAGACAGATAGACGGACAGCCATACAACCCAAGCAAGAATAATGTCTCCCCCCAAAAACAAAATAAAATACGGGAGATACATAATTATAAAGCAGTCCGTTTTATAACAAGCAAGTAAAAGGAACTAACGGGAGAACATAGGATTCATGGTCCATAGTTACAAAAACATGTTATCTATGCAAATCTACGATGTATAGGAAAAACAACATATCTACTAACAATCTATAAACAAACACGAATATGCCATTCATGACGCTTTCAGTATAGGTGACTAGATATGAAATAGTACACTTATTCAGTAATTTGAATAATAATTTTATATACATCTACATGGAGGTCTGGACCATCTGATGACGATACTTATTTTTCATTTAAGTCACACAACTTCATGCATGAAAACTTGCGAAGAAAATAAGCATAATTATGTTTTATTAATTTCTCCAAATCTAATATTTTAGTCATAATATTTTAGTAACGACTGTTTTGTTTTCATTTGGAATAAACTCAAGTTACTCTCTATATTTTTAGCATTTCGTGTAGTTTACCAGACACCAATATTGAAGGCGTCATGGGTTTTCAACCAGTATCAAGAAAAATGTGTAAATAAAAACACACACACATATACAATATAATTATGTAATTATTTGTTACAATCATGACTGTCTCAATTCAATATGTTCAATGAAATTAAGCTCATTTTGTCACTTTTTGCCAATACAAACATGAAATATTAATATCACCCAGGAATGAGCACTGCTATGGGATTTACAACGGCTTCTGTAAGTGACATCATTTCAAGAAAACGAAACTTGTGATGTCACTATTTGCTCCATATAGTCACTTCGTTTTCATATTGACATATAGGGCTGTGAGTACATGGTGACGTCACATGTGACGTGTCCTGGAAAGAGGTCACTTAAGTAATGTAATCTCTTGTAAAACAAGATTTCTTGAATCGGTATTACATTGCAATTGCAAGTAATGTAAATGGTTTAGTATAGTGACGTGTTTATCATAATTACAGATGTGTATCAAAGTGAATAAAACATACAATGTTATCATATTACATCCGACCAAGTAGGTCAATTAGTCATCTTTAATTCACAAAATAAGGCAGGGCTCTAGAAATCCATTTGCTCGACGTCCCGGACAAGTCTAATTGCCCATTCGGACGGCTAAAAGTTGAGTAGGACTTAGTCCCAGACAAGTCTGTTTTAAAGGCCTGGACTCGATAATATTTATACATTACCCCAACAAATGAAATTAACAACACATTATAGTTGTTAGCTGCATGGTAATTAACACAACATAGTGTCTGTCCAGTTACATCATGGTGACATATCTGTAATATTGAGCCTGACTGATTGACCTTTTTAATTGGGTATATACTGTGATGGTGGTTGACCCCCATTACTGTGCAAATTGAGTTACACATTCCTTGTCCCACTGTCAAGATCTATCACTTTAAAGTTAATTAATGTTGGACAATTAATGTTACAAGTAAACAAAAATAGTACAAAATGTAGCGCAACTACTTAACTGTAAAGCAGTGCCAACCCTATTCTATACTCGGACAACCAGTTGTCCATGTCGGACACATCAACTTTAACATGCACTTAGCCCGGCAACGTCATTTCAATAAAATGTCTAGAGCCCTGTAAGTATATACATAGTTATCACAAATAATATAACATTCCTTGTGTTAATTAAACTATATAAATAAATCGTATTCTCACAAAGAAATTTTCTTAAAATAATTTATCAAAATAATGTCATTTTGTCATTGGTGGTCACTGAAACAAAATGTTCATTGTTAACAACAAAATAAACAAGAAACATCTTGTAAATTGATCGTAGGCGCAATTTGTAGGTTATGATTTGTTGTGCAACATAAAAAAGGGGAATTCCTTGGTGGTTAACGTAAGGTTTGATTGGTTTACACAACACTGATATGCAAATAGCAAAACCATGTTAGTACGGCTGCGCCGAACAAATGTCTGTCCGAGTCTCATTGTTAAGATTACATTTTAAACGAGAATGTGATTCGGATTCCACACAGTTCATATAACACATACAAGAAAGTCACACACTCACAGGTCCGTCTACATATCATCCTGTTTCAATCTTTACGATAGTATACCACGACGAAATTGGCATAACCGTTCATGTTTAGTGAGGTCCATCCATTCCGATTCAAACGTAGTTTTAGATTACATATGCCCTCAATTTTGTAGAAGTTTGTATATCATTGAACCAATTTAATGCGTACTTATTTCTTAATTAAAGGCGTATCCTACAATAAGGTCATTTTTTCTAACGCGAAGATTTCCTTTAAACCTTGTATATGTACATGAACCTAACAAATTATATGTCACCTTGCTCGTTTTTATGATAAAACGTGAATATTTCGTATGAATATAGAGCAAATTCGCTACAATTTTATTATACATTTTTTCTAGCTAGGTATACTGGTATTCTATATCAGAGTCACTGTCTGAATGAAAATATGAAATACAAATAATAGGTCACCTTGCTTGATTTTAAGATAAAGATTGATTGATCGTGTTTCAAATGTAATATATATGGAAAGTGAAAGTTGAAAACAATGTACCCATAATATACTTTTCATAAAATGTCTTTTAAATATTCATTGAAGATAATTTTGTAATATCAAATGTAGAATTTTAGATAGCAATGTCTTTTTCTTCTATTAATAATAAAGTATATGGAAAAAAAAGTAGCAGGAAAACTGCAAAAATATAAGGAAATCCTTTAATTAAACATAATAGTATCATTATTTGTATTGTTCTTGGTGACTGTATAAAATTCAGTAAAAATCTTTGCATCGTAAAAGAAAGATGCAAATTACTCCCTTATACGTCTTTAAGTTAATTACTGACATATTTGTAACATTGTCCATTAATCCGATAGTCTTTAAAAACGTTCTTAATATCACCACACCAATTATTGTGGTTTAAATTAAAGTCAGGTAGAATTTAGTAATCCTATCATTTTCCATTGTTTCAAGTCTGTTTCATAATCGTATAGCATGTCCCTTATTGTCACTGTACATGGACAATATTGGGGGTGAATCTATGTACACCAAGGATATTCAACAATGGTCTATTTGGAATACTTTCTATACATTGATATTGCTTAATAATAAGGTCTTTTATTTGGCGAATTTTATTAACAATGTTGCATAAGGCTCTACTCGGTCCCTTTGTTAATGTTGCACAATTAAATTTGAAGTATTATCGTTTTTGAAATATACCTCCGTGGTGCTTACAATGGGTTAACATTTCAATTCAACTTTCTTCAATATGAGATTTGTTTGTTGTTGTTTTGTTGTTGTTGTTGTTGTTGTTGTTTAGCGGGACCTCCTTCTGTTGCACAAGGTATGTAGCAAATTAAAGTTTTCTCCTAAGATGATAGCAACGTTATCTTAACTGATTTACGCTTTTAGTTTCTTTGTCTATATTAAAGCGGCATTCCATTGTTTATGTATTTCATGTATGTAAAACCGGTACATACATCTAATAGGAAAGTACATCTTTCCGATGAAAATATTATTTTTTTATTTCATAGAATTTGACATATTTTGCAAGAAATAAGATATTTTACTCCCAACATTCTTTCGGAAAACACATTTTTCTGCGCTTATGCAGAGTAAATATGGTAAATTTTAAAACAAAACTCGTATCAAGAGTTAGCCCCGTTAGCTACATAACAACGCACAACAAGTTCCCATGTATATGCTCTGTGTTATATTGGCATTACTAAGACTTGTTGGTCCTCTATCATGTTAATGCGACTAGAATCATGTCACGTGTCAATGACTGACATGTGTGAGTTTATTTTTATCTCAAGGTCACTTACTAATTCGTTCCAACGACTTAGTACGTCGTGACCATGACTTAATTACTCGTTCTACGACTTAACTATCAAGTTCCTACGACATAGTTATCTTGTGGCTACGGCTTACTAGCTCGTTCCCACGACAAGTTAAGTCATAGGAACGAGATAAAATAATTTCAAACAAGGTACCTCTATGCCACCATACATCCAATATATTGTTACGCTCAAGGGAAAGTGTGTTACAGGAGGATGTGGAAAATAAAATGCCTTATTTCTGGCAAAATATGAAAAGTTCACTGAAATAAAAAGCAATCTCGTCGGCAAGAATGCCTTTCCTTATCAAATATGTAAACACGTTTTTACATACATTAATTAAATAAAATATGAACCAACGCTTTTAATCAAATACAACCATTATGCCGGTGTGACACACGGTCTGTTGTAGAATGATTTCGCGTTCGTATCTTTTAGTTCACCATGTGCCTTGATAAACTGTTGTTCCGAAACCCTCCTACAACTACACGTCTTGGAATTGAAGTGAAAAGACAAGAACGTTGGATGTGTTTCATAACAGAAGTTGACACATTCTTCAAGTTCCGTAACACCTGTATTGTTGCCCATACGGTAATCATCCACTTTTTTGTTAGTCAATTTCACGAAGTCATTGGGGTCATGTGAGTACAGATTGCAAACTGAAAACAAAACAAATGTTATTTCACAACAAAAAAATCCAGCTGGCAGGATGTGTGCACAGTTTCGTAACGTCAGCGACTGTTAGCATTGACTGAACACAGGGCAGTATCATCTGTCTACGCTTGTATGATACCACAAGAGATTGTCAAATTGTATCGGCTATCTAGCAGAAACCACAATTCGGACTAAAACATGTTTGTTTGCGGTCTTGAAGTGTGAAAAGCAAGTTTTGACATATGCGTATTTTGATGCATTTCTGAGGAGAACTTTGCCAGTTCTTGACGGATTTGCATAACGTAATTGTCATTTGAATGATAAATTATCTTAGATGTTTTCATGAATATATTTTGATGTATGATTCATGATTTCAGCCGACAAAAGTGGCCAGGCGTTACACTCCTTGTACTATATATACTATGCAGGGATATATAAAAGGGGAGAGAACTCGTGACAATCTCATGTGTATGATACTTGTAGTAAATGGACAAATTTCATAATCGATTATCGAATCGGTTTGAAATCTCATAATCGATAATTGAATCGAAAATAATCGATCCATATTTAGTTTTTAGTGCAAGTGTAATTTGATTTATGCAACTTTATTTATCTCTTTTAACTACACCTAACATCATTGGGGTTTTACATTTCTCTTATATCATGAGATCAATTTATCATTCAATAAATATTGTTTTTGTAGATTTACTTTGAATATTTGTATTTGACTAACTACATCCAAAACAATTCTATATAACTGTAAAATTTGAATGTATATAATATCATCTAAATGAAATAACACTTCAGTCAAAATTACCGATTATAATCGATTATTTTAGTCGATAATCGATTGTCGCCGACGTCGGATGTCCAACGACGATTTTCGATTAATTTCGATAATCGCACCATCACTAATGAACATCGTTGTACGAGGGTCATGCAAAAAGTTATGTCACTGGGTTCGGATTTCTTAAGTGCTACGTTTTATCAAAACTATTTTTATTACAAACCTTCAAAGTATTCCCCCTTTACCGAAACATATTTTTGTAACCTTTTTACCCAATCGCGAAAAGCAGATAAATAGTCTTCTTTTGGTATCTGTTGGAGACACTTAAACCTTGGAAAACAAAGTCACAGGGACTCAGGTCATGTGAATAAGGCGGGTGGTTTACAACTTCCACCTTTTCAGAAGCCAAAAAAGACTTAACAACCTCGCACTTGTGAGAGGAGGCGTTGTAGTGTATAAGATGGACTCCTGACCATCCTTTGCTTGGACGTTTCTTATCGTAAAACTCTTTCACTTTCTTCAGTACAGAGTTCTTGTAGAATCGTCCAGTGACTGTATGACCAGATGGACAAGACTATATCTTTCACCGACAATCGCGCATCCTGTTCGACTCACAACTTTCACAGCAGTGATGTTTGCAGTGAGGTTTTTGGCCTACCAGAACGGGTATCATCTTCGACAGATAATTTCCCAGCTTTAAAAGCATTAACCCACTTAAAAACTGTGCGCATTGAAATGGCCTGATGTCCATATATACCACACAATTCATCAAATATCTATATCAAGCTTAATGCGGCATTTAATATAGCTACGAATTTCAGTCTTTTCCTCCATTTTACAATGTGAAAAGTGAATTGGTCCGTGTATATGACTGCATGTATTTCAAATTGAAATAACTTGGTCATTTGAAAAGCAATTTGCACAAAATAAACGGATATCGTTAGCTACTGGACACACCATTCAAGTGCAATGAAGCGTTTTAAAAGTACCTGGGATAAAACAACGGAAGCCGATTAGTGACATAACTTTTTGCATGACCCTCGTATTTATAGATGAAAACATATTTAATTGTAATGTTATTCAAATTATTGTCATGAATTAATTGTCTCCTTAGTAAGAAACTATATTACGGGCCCAATGGCACAGTTGTAGAGAATTCGAGCCCCGTTCACTATATAACAACGTACAGCAAGTTCCCATGTATATGCTCGGTCCTACATTGACCTTACTGGGACTGGTTGGTCACATATCAGGTTAATGCGACTTGAATCATGTCACGTGATATCACAATGTGGCTACACTACATCTGATATAAGAAGACGCCTTCTACAGTGCGCGCAAACAGACGATGTGCCTTAAACAATAGTAAAAAGTATATTCTTTAGTTGTCTATGTATTTGAGCCCCATACAGTATGACAATATAATCATTCGTACAACATTCAATTCTAAACGTGTGGCTACATGTATGATGCATACCTTTGACACAAGTATTCAAATGCTCATCGAATTCGAAACCAAAGTTGCAATGACAATACGATTCATGTGCTGTTTTCTTGATACATCTAGCGTTGTCATCCAAACACGTTAACCCAGCACAATTTTCACCTACTTGGACCCCTACAACACGAGATTAATAATAATAAGGTCATGTTTTGAGGAACACTAACAATCGGTCAATGGCGCTACCGGGATTCGAAACCCAGGTCTACGAATTGCCGGTACATTATGCTAACCACTACAACACAGCGACCTAACGTCTTTTTTGTGTAAATTTAACTAATTTTCGATAAATGTCTACTATAAATTTCTAAAATCAAAACATAGATTCGAAGAAGAAAATCATTTGAAAGCAAATTAAACTAATTTAGAATATTTTGCATAGTTAAGTAAAAACTTAATGTTCGTGAAATCCGGCCAGAACACTTCAGACTGAACCAACAAAGTGATCGTATTTGTGTTGTCAACGTGCAAGACGATACGTCTGAAATCGTTTATGAATTTGGAACTTCATCGGTTTATTAGCAATGCATTAAATCCTTGTTTAAATTGTGAAATATCGGTACGAGTACTTTCAGCACAGCCTTGACAAACGTTAAATTATACCACTAATACTTTTGAGCACGCCATTTACGACCATTTATTTCGAAAAGATTTAAGCATACTACAGTGTTTAGAAACCAACAATTACGGGATTTTATGCATGTGTTATTTGTAGCTGCCCCGCTCACGTCTACATGACGTTGCTATAGCGACAATAGAATGTGCGATAATTGTAATATATACAAAATAAAGTAATTTATTTAATACAATATACTTTGATATCTTTACAGTCGAAACTTTGTTTACAAATAATTATTATCAAAGGAGATATGACACTTTTCCCGGAATTTATCGCACACCCCTCGTAAACTGCTACAAGTAACATAATACAATGGGATAACTCTTAATAAGTATACATAAAGTAAACATGGAACAACACCCTACCTAAAACATACCGTCCACTACAACTCCATTGCCCATTGTTGCAAACAGCGGTTTTCTTCCACTTTTCAAACAATTTGTAACCTTGGTTGCATTTATAGCGTATTCTGCTTCCATTGCTTCTTCTATTTCCTAAAATGTGTCCGTCATCTAATACTGGAAGCTGTTTGCATTCTAAATGTATAACAATATGGAATGTATTAAATTTACGAATTGATCGAAAATTAGGCGTCACTTTGACGGACAAGTCCTTATTCAAATGAATCGATTTTTTGTTAATGATACAAGTTGAAATATTATTTTGTAAGATGTAGCTATAATGTAAATGATACTAGTGTATTGTTCCAGTTAAATAATAAAAACACAATATTATTAATAAAACATGGTATTAAATGTTACTTGCATTCTTTGAAATATAACATAATATGTTATCTGAGCGCCGCTGTACGATTTCCAACCTCTTCTTTAATTGACGTCATTTCCAGAAAACGTCACTGGTGACGTCATCAGTACTGACAGTAAGCAATATTTGCCCAATGTGGCATTGTGAAAAAGAAGTGACCATATGCAGTAAATATTGTTTCCTGCTTGCAAATAGTGACATCTTCTCTTTAAATGACGTTACTTACAGAAGAGGTTGTAAATCCCATAGCAGCGCTCAATTATGTTATGTCTCAGCATTACCTGACTAAAATCAGAATTCTACATTTTTCTTTTGGCATTTTTCCCATATTAAGGTATTCAAGCAACTGTCAATATAGTTTATCTCCTTACTAAGGTATTAAAGAGACTTTCAACATTCATTATTATATTAATACGTTCTTAAAAGAGAGAGAATAAGTTGCTACAGGGAACGCCACATACATAAGACAGTGCCTATCCACGCAGACCTCCAGGAAAACAACACTCCATAAAACAAAAAGCACTTGAGGCAGACTTTCAAGACAGTTTACCCAGTTACTCAGGTATTCAAATGGAAGCTTAAGTTGTTACAGAGAATGTCACATACACAAGACAATGCCTCCTCACACAGACCCCCGGCAAAAAGAACGTTCTACAAAACATTAGACACGGAGGAGGTGCAAGGGTAAATATGTACGAGAATGTGGGTGCATGGAATGATCTGATCGACTATGGACATCTTAGGGCAACATTTTACCCAGTTATTGATTGAACATACAATTTGTATTTATAATACGTACATTCGTCTTTAAGATTCAAGAGACTTTTAATGCAATTTACAATGTTTAATGACGGTCGCAATATTATTTTATTCAATCAGGTCCTAAACTCGGAAACGTATTGGTTAAATCTATCATTGTCTTTTCTCCTGGTGTTCGTGCCAATAAGTACTACAAGTGTGCGAACCGTTGCACCTAAATGAGTTGGAAATAATTGTGTGAAATGTGTCGAACTTGTTCCTACCTTTGTAAAGACATTCCTTTCTATTTCTATTTCTATCACAAGCAGTACCATTCGTGCAGACTCTGTTGCCATTACAGGGGGTCTGGAAATGAAGTTTTATATTTTAGACAATATGAAAGCTGCCTTAGTCATTTAGGTCTCCAAATTGTCATCAGCACATTTATAGTTTAAGGTAATGCCACCCTAATGATAATGTACATTTCGAATCATTCGGAACACCTTGCATGCGAAAGATCCTGTGTTCAAATCCACGCCCAAATTTTTGTCTTTGCTTTTTCAAGTTTTACAGACAGAAAAATAAAATAATATTATCAAATATAAATTATATCAATTGGTTTCTAAACAAATGCCATGTTTCTCCTAAGTTTGATAATTCTGCATGGTACATGTAACATTTAATACATGCATATTACAAGATGTTATCAAAGTTAAACTCGACGGTAAAATATGTTCATTTCGTTATATTTTGTTACAGAGGTGTTAACAACATTTTGATATCCATTCTGTTAGAGTACTCACGTTATTATGTATGATTGCAAATTGGTATTTCTTGTTGTGATTTAAAAAAATACATAATTTACAGCATGGTATATGTTTATGAAGTACCACATATATTTTTTACACAGCATATTATTTTCGATTAATTTTCCTTGTGCTATCATTAGCACTTTCTTTTTAAGAAAAACACATACAAATGATAATATAGGCTCACTTTGAACAAAAAAAAAGTTTATGCATGAAGAACATGAGTGGAATTTGTGACCCCTCAAAGCAAGTCGGTTTAATCTTAACACTTTAAAATCTATACAACGGTAACGGTAAAACTTTGTAATATTTTGTATTTAGTTATGTCATGTGATCCAGAAACTCATGGAAACAGTCTAGTTAAGATTCTTGATGGCGAGTGTTAGAGTGGTCTTACCTTAACTCGAATCTATAATAAAGTATGTTTACGTATTTATACCACGCTCGAGTCTAATTCAAAAACAGCTACCATGTACGACATTTATTGTAAATGTGTCTAATACTAACAATGAAATATGTTCAAGGTACCCTTCCGAAATAAGTGAGCAAAACCAGGTTTTAAACTGGGTTTAATCCGAGTTAAACACGGTTGGTCGTTTAGCTTACCGAGCAGGTAGCAGGTACAAAAAACACAGTTTTTACCAAATTAGTTTTTTTTTCTCAATTAATGTGGTTTTTTGTACACACTTCACCAGAAGTTAGCTTTTTAATAGCTAAAAGTGAGCTAAAACCAAGTTTTTTCTAGAGAAGCGAGTTAAAAAACCTGATTAAAACCCACTTCTTGTCTATAGACAGTCTAATTTTTTTTAATTCAAGTAATTGAGTTTAATGTGGATCGAGTAAGCATCCCGGACGTAAACAGCCGCCGGGAAGGGAAATTTGGAGGGGACATCATCTGGAGCTACACTCGACGTTATTGACTCCCTCCTCGAGGAACGTTATTTGAAATGAAACATTTCACGGTGGTTCAAGACACATTACCCAGACTTCATTTGACGTGTTTTACTCCAGAGTAGTCTATTTACAACTTAATTTTAACATCATTCTGAACAGAAACGTAGACTATTATACATCATTGTATTCGATACCATGGAAAATAAGGTTTTTCAAAATATCGGATGTACATTTTAGATCCGTTATCAAAAAGCTAATATCATTCGACGTGAATGTGAGCTGACGGAGTTTTATTATTCATAGATATTTATAAATAATTTATCCTAACATGCAAAACATGGATGGGACTACTGTTCAGCAATCAATTTGTCTGTCGGTAGTTTCCGTAAGAGATAGTAAATTTTCCGATGATCACCGAGTAGATATATGTATCCGATAAACGATTAAAGCAGTATGTTTTATGATCATGAAGAGAAACTACAGGAGTTCGATTTTGTAGATGACCTGTGATCAATATCTATGTATACATTGGTCCCAAAAAAAACACGAGATTATTTTATTCTTGAAAATTACCTATGTGTCAGGCAAATGTTTTCTTATGAAATAAAAACGGAAAAAAACAAGGAATTCGTTTCATTTAGCATGTGTAATAAACGCTTTGTCATGCAATTTCCAATTCAAATCGCTATTACTAATTGTTTGTAATTTAAGTACGCAAGATACTGTGGTGCCCGCAAAAAGTAGTACCAAATACCTAAATACATATGGAATTTCTTTGGTTATACCACGTAAAATATATTTCATATATACTTTTCCACATTGCAAACGCATCGCTGATTTGTATAATAATTTTGTTTTACATTAAAATATTTGTTAGATTTTCATCTACGTAATGTATCCATCATTATTGAAAGTTTAAAAACAATACAATAAATATTTTGTATCTTCACGGTTATCTCAGGATTTGTGTAGCAGGATCTCCTTATGTTTTGTTTTAAGACGTTTTTAAGCTATGGATCGGGTCTGTGAAACAAGACTTTACGAGAACATTTATACTTGCAATAGCGTCCCCTACTATCCCTTCCCATGCCATTATCCACCGATGGACCGAAGGGCGCCCTGACCCCCGAGTCGGCTGTAAAGTGACCAGATTATGTTTCACAAGGTTGCTATTCTTTTAGCACTTTAAGTACAATACATCAATTTATTAACAATATCCTCTTTACTACCAGTTTAGCGGAAGCAAGGGTAATACAAGTTGGCCCCCTGCTGTGTACATTGACTTTTTGTGACCGTCTAGTAAAATCGTATTATTTTCACTCTACATCAGCCGGGCGCTTTCAAATTCATATCATGTATATAGAAATATATGTGAAACACAGATATCTGTCGTGGTGTTGTTTTGGTGATAAACAATGAAGGGAGGGGGGGGGGGGGGGGAATTTGACACTCCACATTACTGAATTCGTTAATTATTTCTTGAAATATTTTTTACAAATTCAATAATTATGGGTGGTATTATATTACTTAGGCCTATAGTTTTGCAAACATAAAATCATTCTGTGTTTTCCAGATATAGCCTACATCAATATTGTCGTATTTGTTTTTATAAAAATAATGTTTATATTAAAAGTACAATGAAAATTCTGACCCATCCAAATAGGAAACGCTAAACCAATGCTGAATGGTATACCCCCTCCGGACAAAATCCCCTTAGCTAATTTTGCACAAGGCGGACAAAAAACCCTTCTTGAATTTTACAACAAGGACAAAATCCAGCTCTTAAATATATCCCAAAAACTTGTGTATGACCACTAGGACCACTGCAATTGCTTACCAATTGTGTTAAACATTTTAAACACCCACCGTTCTATAAATATAAACTTAATATCAAACTTATTGTACCACCATAACTAATCAAATATTTAATCACAACATTGTAAAAGTTGTTATGAACTGTTCATTCTATAACAACGTACGCGATCATTTATTAGGCAGATTATGACCTCGATAGATACAATTTATAATAATTTTATAATTTAATGGGAACCAACAGGTACAAATAATCTGATTAAGTGTACACATGAAATGTTTAACCTACGAAGTTTGAACATGGAAATATGAAACTTAACTTGAAAAAATAAAAACAATCCATTTAAAAATTCATCAAAATATCGTATGTGATATTGTATATGCGTATACATACGTCTTGAATTACATGTATGTTATTTTGAAAACCTATTACATATAACATAGTATGTACCCTTATGTCTTATTTATATTGTATGTACATTTGCGTTTTACTTATATTGTATGTATATTTGTAAATGATTTGGATTTTTTTTGTTTACCATATGTCTGATTTGTATTATGGCCGAGGCCTTAAGTACTTGCAATAACTATTGTTATTAGTGTTAATAAGCCTTTAGTTTATAATATTAAAAATTGGGACATTTAGTTTCCAATAATCATTTGTTTAGTCTTGCAAATATTTTACAGTGATTCCGAATTCTCTTCATTAAACAAATGCAACGCATTCATGTCATAATATATTTGCATAGTATCGAAAGGGCAATAAAACGATGACACTCGTCCGGGCGCTGACGGAAATTTGGAAAGTTCGGTAATCTCCGTAAATCTCCGTATAGAAGCCGAACGGGCAAAATAAATTGATAATGACTTTATTTAACTCAAAATTCCACCGCCTTACTTTCAATTATTTTTTATTGAAAAAATACCTTAAGAACGCGAACTAAATTATCTTTTTAATTCCGCCAGTATATGTTGTTTTCAAACACAGTCTTCAGATCTAAAGTTTAAATTTAATGTGAATGTGAGTGGTTAAATATAAATGCAAATCCCCCGTCAAAATATTGAAATAATTCCAAAAAGGTTTTAATAGTTCAAAAGTTAAAACATGACAGATTGTTATTACACCTGTATATTTAAGATCATCTGAAAAAAAAAGTTACAGCCAAAAATGTCAACTGCTCCCTCTATATTCTACAGTGTCGGCTGAAGCCATTTTTTGCACTTTCGAGCTTATCGGAAAAGCGAAATTGTTGAATATGCCGCTTTGCCTTCGTTGTAGTGACACAATCACACAAAATGTTACTTTTTCAAACTATAACATGTATTCAATAACCTACGCCACAAAGGATCTGCATGTATGTGCTCGAGCTCATACAGCAAATGTCAATAGTAATATGATTCTCGTAGAATCATAATACATTTGAATATATATACAATTGAATTGTCTAATTTAGATGTCAACAATACCTTGATAAGACGCATGTCATTCTTATGCACGCTGATACAACGATTAGAATTTCTTTCGACGGTTGTTTCTTTCTTCAGGTGTAGCTCACACAGATTCATTTCAGCTCGGTAGTTCATGACAGCACAATGTTCACGTAAGGCGCATTCAATCACACAGTCCGGCAACGTCTGTTGTAAAATTATCTGGAACATGTGGTCACCACTTTCACAATGATTACCATTGGTCACATGGTAAGCTACCTGGACATCAGTTTTATTAATCAATACATGCGCGGTAATATATTGCAGTACAGATACATTGATAACTGTAAAAAGTACTTGCCACATGTTGCCACAAAAGACTCACGTCTGAAAATGATTATATTCCCAAAATATTCAAAACTCACAAAATGATGTCTATGTTTTAAAATTAAAATCACTTAAAAGTAGATACTGGCGTCGTAACGTTCACTTATGCAACCGATTTCCGTGAATTATACCGTGAATTCAAATGTTGGTTACGCTGTGTTTGCTATGACATTAAAAAGTTAGATATTAATCCAATATCAAACTAAATCAAACGCATGCGTAAGCTGACTTTTAGGTATTTGTTGCGCCGTATAAACATGAGCTGTCTCCTTGTTACGGCAGTGATTTGCAATTTACAAGAGTTCGTAAAATAAATGATGATATCATGACAAAATCTCTTATTTATATTTCACGGATCTCCCCTAGGAAATATTTGGTAGCTTGACAATATAAAATTGTTGAAATCAACGCTTCATTCATTATTGATTATTATATTGCAACACACATACATGTTTTCCATTGTTGTACTCCAAACTCCCGGATAGGTTTTGAATTCATATTTTGTAACATAATTATCATGGGACTGAAATAATGTTTGAATAGATTAAAAATTCAAAAAGCTGACGATAGATTCGCTTTCAAATTGAAAATTTCAAATAGGCTAACACAATTTCATTTAGTTTGAGCAAACAACATACCTTATTTAAACATTCATGGTGCAATAATGTGCAGTAATTTGCAAGGTTGGCAATAATATCTACTCTACGAGTTATACGAAATCACTGTAAATACCTTTTATCCCAGTTTTTGGAGTTTATAAACCAGTAAAGATATTTTTCTGCGCAGCAGTACTAACATGGTTTTGTAATTTGCATATCAGTGTTGTGTAAACAAATCAAATATTACGTTAACCACCAAGGCAATTTTTCCCTTCAACCGAACAACGTTTGTAATCTTGACGCGGATTGGTTTGAACTTTTGATAAAGGGTACGTTACTTTAACGAAATCAACTGAATTTTGGTAAGTTTACCGAAATCCAGTTTGGATCTGGATTGACCAGCAATCGTAACATCTCGGCATACTTTTATGTTGCACAACAAATCTTAACCTTCAAATTGCGCCGACCATCTTTTTTGAAGATGTTTATTTTGCTTACTTTTTGTATTTTGTAAGGAGGCCATACTTGAAGACGAACATATTAATGTCACTGAATTCATCATAATTTGCAATGAATAGGAAAGTGTTTCAGTCTAGTTAGGTCCAAAATGTAGAAAATTACGAACAGTTAAAAATATTCAAGAGGAATAAATGTGCGGCATTTTATGGTTAATGATTTTAAGATTGAAAAAAAGGCATTTGTATGTTTCGGTGTAAGATGGAATGTTATTTCACCGAGTGAGTATCTGACTTACATTTTAACCCGTTGTGTGGATATGGATGCACTAGGGGATCCATGGCGGGGGCACGCCCCCTAAAATTCACCAACCTTAATTATAATATTTTCAAATAAGCAATTCTAATTAGAGCATTATATTCTATTATGATGATATATTTATCAGAATAGATATAAAATGTACATGAACTTAAGTTATACATCGACGAAGTTATACATCGACGAAGTCGTGTTTTATACTGTATTTTTCTCACTCGCTCGCTCCACCGCTGCTAATGCGTTGTATTTAATAAAGTTCTTCTGAATTGGTGTTATGTTCAATAACTTAAAAACAAAGAATACAACAAAGTCATAACCTAATTATAAGGCTTGTGCAAAACAAAACAAATGACCAAAAACAAATGCTTGATCCGCCCCTGGAAAGAGTTGAAGAATAAACAGAACTTTACGAAAGTAATGAGGCTAAATGTGCACATGGCAACAAAGTCAATTTCAAATCCTTGTCGAGCTAACCTGAATGTGAACGAAAAGCTAATAAAACATAAGTTCCCCGATTGGTTTTAATAGCCACATTTAACAAAAAGCTTGTGCTTGGTATCTGTTCAATTTTGACATGTTACAAGTTAATTATATTAAATATTAACAAACCAATAACTCTGAACATGATAATAGAAAACTACGGCATGCCGATTATGAACGGACAGGATGGTGATCCATAGAGCGGTTTTATTTACATTTTTTAAAACATATAAGACTTGTTAAAAGTTCAGTAGTATTAGCGTTTTATATGTTAGGCTACAAGTTTTGTATTTACCTGTGTTCCATGCAGTTTATAACAAAACTTAATTAATGATCTTAATTTGAATAATGGTATAATAAAAAGGAATTTCGATGCACCACCTCTATCTATATTTGTTGCATAGAGTATACGAGTATAGCCAATGAATGCATATTCTGCGTTTGTTTAAGCACAGTTTCTATATGTACACGTTAATGTGTTTGCAGCTCATTGCAATTTTGTGTCGCACATATTTAAAACAAGTATGAGAGCCAGACTCATGTAACTTTACAGGAATGTTAACCATCATAGGAAGTTATGAACTTTGGGTACAGTTTGAGGCTGTTTCCAGTAAGACTAGTGTGACTGCCCTTGACTTACTTAAATTACATATACAAAGCATTGACGCTTGTGTTACAGCTATTGAGATGGGTATATGAAGCAGAGACATGAACTGTAAGAGCAATGTAAACCAGCATGTGAGGTTGTGCATCTGGGGTTTTGTGTGTGGATGTGACCAGCAGCAGACATAAGTCAAATTAGGCATTTAGTAAACCACTTATCTCAAAATGTATTTGATTTACAGTATTAAACCTTCACAAAAATATAATGTTACTTGCGAAGTTTTGCACCAGGGGTCAAGATTAAGGCCACTATTACTAAAAATAAATGTCTTTACTTAAGATATTCAGTTCAAATTAACGTAAAGTGATAACATATCATACAATGTATATAGGTATAACTTGTTTTAACTCGCATTACAAATAACTGAAAATGAGATGCAGTTACGGCCATCAAACTTTCCTGGATTGTTTATCAGCATGCGAAGTTGTGCACCTAGGAATTCTGATGTCCTTGCATGTGTGACAAAGTCGGGAAGTGGGGGCATCTGTGTCATATGGACACATTTCTCGTTTATTAATGCAATACAAACGGAGCACAAATCAGAATTATAATGTCATATAATAACATGAATATTCATCAATCAAAAAACCTGACATTTAAGTGTATCTTCACAAATACAGGTATTGATACAATAACACACACCAGGTATACGATTATTATCTACACACTTATTCATGTAATAGAACTACTAACATCATCTAGTAGACATGAACATTTTTGTACTTGAAGTTGTGGTATAAAATCAGTACACAACAAAATGGAAAAGTTGATATTTTCAAAATTCGATATTGTTTCAACCACCAACAACTAAATCCAAGAAAACCATTGTCCCATGAATGATACCGGTTCTGCAGTTACTGTAAACACAACGTACAACCATATTTGTGTTGGAAAATTGTATAGTATATCCGGAAAGTATGATGCTTTTACATACAATGCTCAGTAAATTGTTCCTACATTTATAATACTTGTAGCATGAAATCCCATTTTACCTGCAAAGACAATGTAGGACTTGTAGGACAATCTTTGCTCACTCATGTCATAGCCATGATGTATGGAACACTCATGCATGTATGTGTTGGCACTATAGGTCCGCTTTCATTATCTGTATATCCATGCATAAGGGGAACATGTTCGGATGCTCCACTCAGCTCCATACACTGTTTTTGTGATATTTAATTACACGACATGTTGGTAAAAGGCATTGTATGTACATTGCCTTTTCCAAGTGATGCAGTGTGTAATGAAGCTCAAACATCGTTTCACGTCGGCAGTTTGGCTTGATAACAAGGACCAAGTACTCCTCAGCTTTTATAAACACATCTTCTGCAGTGTTGGCGTGTGTATGGCCAAAGCCAGTCAAGGTTTATTATAAGTGAGCATTTAGGGCAAACAATTTAGTTCCAACGTTGCCTGAATTGTCATGCCCTTGAATTGTCACATCTAGTAAGAATGTGTGACGTGGGCAACACATGGCAAAGCAATGGGTTTGGCTCTACTCTGAGGCGTTGACTGTGTGGGGCACAATACGGACGCCAGCTTCTTCAGATCGTAGTTTCAGCAATTCCAGCTCTATCAGTGTCAATTTTACTGCAAAACATTCAGTTGGTATTCAACTACGTATAGTGCTGCTTAATATAAGGTCAACAATGGTCCATATGTACCTTGTATTTATTCTGATCCATCTGCTCAGAAGAGTCTGTAGTTTAATCTAATTGGAACCTGATTTTCTAAATGTGCATTATCATACATAGTGGAATCCTCACCCAGTTAACGCCACACTGCATGGCAAAACGAAAATCATACTGCTTTTCCAGTGACATGGATGTGACGGTTCTAGGATTTTATTTCTGAAACACATTGCCAAAGATGGCCTAGAGGAGACAATAATTTACATGGATCTGGTTATTGATGGTTGAAACAATACATGTAGCTGTTAATACTCATCACATATTACGATGGTGTTCTTCAGCTTTGTCTGAAAGGTCCGATAATTGAATAAAGAATGTTCATGTTATTATATGACATTATACGAACTGATTCTGATTGTATTGCATTAGTAAACAAGAAATAGCTTTCAAAGGATGATCGGCACAAATTGAAATAAGCGAAGATATTTTAATTTGACTGGTTAATAATTTGTTTATAGCACGAACACATGTTAATAGAATGAATATATAAAGACAACGAAATATTAAAATACTGCTTTCATTCAATATTTTAACTTAATATATATATATGTAGTAAAAATGATAGCAGGTGTGTTAGACATAGTTTGTTACATGCCCAAGTTATTCAACAGAATATGATAAAACTCGTAAATAAAATAACATCTAATCTCCATTACCTTGTGATAATGTCTATTGACGATTCAGATTTCCATAAAATTACTGTTTAGGTGCATATTTTATCAAATAACATCTATCGATACATTAATAGAATATTAACGCATTTACCTCGTGTTTATATTAATGTTTTTAATGATGCAAGGTATAATAATAAATAATAATTGGGCCTGTCTACTTTAAACAATATCAAATATTTTAAAACTTTCAAATCGATGAAGGCATTTAAAGCTTAGACAATATTTATCCCATAGTCCTCTTGATTTGACAGACGCAAACAAGATTTCTTCGAAAGTTTATTTTCACTGTATTTTGTGTTGAATCCCTATGTCTATCACAACTATAGTGAACATATTTGTTACTGTTGACTTTGTCTGATTAACATCGACTAAGATAGAGGTGAAAAAAAATTAAAAAAATGATCAACCTGTAAGCAAGAAACTCATATCACGACTATGTGTTCATTGAAATGTTATTCCTCTTGTAACCGCACGGGAATTTCGTGTCTTTACGAATGCATGATTGTATGATTTAAGCGCTATCAGCACTCGCATAAATACCGTAATAATGTGACATCGTAACAATCGATCTACCGCAGTTTCTGTTCTATTTTGTTCTACATTATAATTTATTTAGCACACAATTGTTCACATGCACATGATTTATTAAGTTAATTTCAATAGAAAATTCATGTTCGTGATTTGTATTGTTATTACCTAATGTGTTAGCAACAAAGTATTTAATAATTTAGAAATGTTCGTAGTCTTCATTCGAAACTTTGCCTCTATTGAAGACCAACAATGGGATACGTTTGTTTTATTATCCTGAATTTCCACTTCAATATAATGAAAATATGTAAATAGGGTTTAAATTGAATGCAAATACATCGATCGCATTTTCGATGCGGAAATTGTGATATGGACCATGTACGATATATAAATGTACAGAATACTGAAGCAGTAGACACTTTAAAATTACTGTATTCAGTCATCATGTATAATGTTGTCGATGTGCATGTTGTGTATGTATATATGCTTATATACTTTTCAATTCTGAATGTGTATGTCGAGATGGCTAGTCTATAGACTCAGTGAAGATCTTGAGCACCATGAGGTCGTATTTTTTAAATACCTTTGATCTCAATTTGGCTCAATCATGTTTAATTTGATTTCAAAATCTTTAGATCGATCAACATTGCAAATTTGTATTTTTCAAGTTGATTTAATAAAGGGATCTAACATTTAAAAAAATATAAAAGTGAAAATATTTAGTCAGTATTCAAAAGTCAAGTAAGGATGTGTAACAAAATCATAAATTAATATGTCAACATTCAAACTTTAATTTAGGAAATACGAATTCATTCATTCCCAGTCCGTCATTTTACAATGTGCAGATTTGAATATGCTTCGAGATTGTTTGGCTTACGCACCGTTGTGATTCAAGTAGCAAAAGCGAGCATAATACGGCTGCGCTTGAAAAATACCTTAACAACTAAGTATGTATGGATTGATAAAATGTTTTTGTTAGTTGAATGAAAAGGGCTGTAAATAGTGTCATATTTAGTATTAAAGTATAATCACTTTCATCTCATTATCGCTTGTAATAAAGGATGAAAACTATGTTATGTTTTAATTGATTTGACCTCAAATGACCCTGCCCTTGGCGAGTGACCTTGATTTTACTTCAGTCAATGAGCGGCAAACATATTCATATGTAATATACACGTCCTGTATACATAATAGAAATATATACAGAACGTGATTTATATGCTTTCATTGACTATACTTGTATATTCTACGCAAAAATATCGATAGAGGTGGTGTCGGGTAATTCCTTATAATTGCACCGTTATTAAACTTATGGCCATAAACAAAGTTTGTTATAAATTGCATTGAACACAGGTAAAGTGGAAGGATATCTTATGAAACACTAATACTGCTGTACTTTTAACAAGATAAAAGCATTTTTTTCATTTTCATCATGTAATGACCTTGAACTTTGGAAATTTTGACCTTAATTTTCGTTTAGTCTGTGAGCAGCAAATACATTTATATAAATGCAGAACTGCGCTTACGCATTTCATGCAACAAAACTCAAAATATGTATGTTTAAGCTATACGCGCGTATTCTATGGAAAATTGCAGATCGAAGTGGTGTCACATAGTTCCTTCTAATTATTCTATGATTATTCAACTCATGACCATGAAATAAGTTGTGTTGTAAATCATATTGATAAAAGGTAGTGTAAACATACTTGTGTATGTATACGGTCAAAACTGTGCAGATGAATTAAAACGACATTGGGTAAAAACGCGTTTTTAAAAAAACAACATGTTGACCTTTAAATAACCTTGACCTAGACCGTTAGCGATACACACATTAAAATTAATGCCTGTTTGCACTTAGTAGAAATAATCGTTACACTAAGACTAGCCAAGGGTTCATGAAATTGCGGCCATCTTGGTCGCCATCTTGGTTTTCATGGAAACTGACATGATGTCAACTGTCCACCCTCGTTTATTTTGAACTTCATGTATCTCTCTACAAAATTGTACAAATAAATGCACTTGGACAAAAAATGCACACAAATAAGTCCAGGGACTGTACTAAATGTTATGTAACACTCATGAAATACGAGTGATATTCGAAATGAAGTGCGGTTGGTAACCTTAAAAACTGATCGAAACGTCCATATTTTCATTTCATACTCTCAAAGTACTCCCCATGGTTAGAAAGGCATAATTTTAGTCTGTAGGGATCCAAATAGCGTCACGGTAGGCTGACTTTGGTATACTACGGAAGTATTAGGGAATAGCAGAACCGAGAGCTTGTCGCGATCGATATATACGACCAGAAAGGAAGTTTTTTTCAATTTTCGAAATCCAAGAATACCAACAACAAATATTCTACATACTTCAACACATTTGATAGATGGTGTGGAACACATGGTCTAGTTAGCTTACCAGCCAAGGTGACGACGGTTTATCTTTTTCTTAGTGATTTAACAGTGAATGAAGCATCTAATTCTGTCTTACTTCTTACTTCTACGCAATCAACTGTGAGAACTATGAGAATCATATATCTTTGTTCATAAAGAAGACGTGTTTAAATAATAGTTCTGCAAATTACTATGATAGTATTTTGTATATCAATTTGAAGAGCATTACGAGGAGATGGTCAAACATATGATGTAAATACATATACATGTCGTACTTGATTTTTATTAGCAAAGTCTACCGCATTAGTACTCAGAAGTCAGGGGGCGGAGAGAGCCTATTCGCTGGTCAGTGCATGGATTCTCCCTACCTCCCCCTCGCAAAAAAGAAAGAGAAGGGTTGGGGCAGCCGGTGCGCAGTACATGATTTACCTGTCTCTCTGAGTACTAAGGAGACGTATTTTCCCATAAATGGTATTATAATAATATGATGAATAGCCAAACAACTTTGATATATTGAAATGTATAGTGCATGCACCATTATGTTATAATTGTAAATGTAACCTCATTAGAAAAGTAGTAAACCGCCACCTGTAAACATATGTTGTGTTGAGTTGTTTGTTGGGTAGAAAATAGAGTATAAGAAAGAAAACATTTATTTTTCGGACGAACGAAACGAGGGAGAAAATACGATATTTTAAGTTGATGCTCTCCATCAGAATCGCGACATAATATAACAAATGCAATGCAAACCAGCTAACGAACACAGTTGCACAGTTTATGCACACAATGAATCATCTGCTTTGAAGATGTGTTACAACGTACATCTTTAACGTTTGAATACTAAAATTATGCCTTGTTATGTAATAAAAACAGTTGAAATAGAATTTCTCTGGTTAATTTGCCGCTCGTTTACTTTTTTTCGAAACAAAGCACGTGTCAGTGAGTTCGCTGCGGTTACTTCCCCTGACTATGTGCATGTCAGTTAAATAATATCAGTCTTGTAACATTAAAAAGCCAATGCGATTGAAATTGTGCACCATATAGGTCCCGTGTGGGACCAATACGGGCACAACTTTCTCTTGTAGGTCCCAGATGGGCCCCATCTTTGTGACACACATATAATTTGCATCGCGCTAACTTAGTATTTTTGAAAGGAATTTCCCTAAAATGACATAAAACTATCATTTTATATTTCATTTATTGGATGTGGTATGTAGTTTATAAGTATAGAAAGATCTGTCGTGTATATAGGTCCCGCGTTGGTCCACTAAGTGCAACAATTCTTATATATAAGAAACAATGTAACAAACCCAAGACTTACAACGAACCCACTTACATTGTATGGAAGGCATTCAAGGCAATTTCAAAGATATGACACAACAAAGGCGACGGCTTATTATACTTTAATATAGATGGCCTTACCTGTCAATGTTTTTAAAAACACGCGTCGTCCAAATACCGACAACAACACAGTGCTATACATTCAGAATGACAACGACATTACTATATGAGAGAACACCTCCAACAAACTAATACTTAAGCTAATTATATAGTTAAGGCTTAATGTAAACTGCTCTTTTGAGTGTTTTAGGCATAGTGTCCATGTTGACTTGTTAGTGTTGGTGTAAAAATACTGACGCTTCAAACATCAACTATAGCGACATAATAAAGAATGACAAAACACGTTATCGTAAAATGGCTAACAAGCTAAACTATTACTGTCTGTTCTGATATTGAAAGTCTGCCACAGACACTTTGGAAACATCAAGGGTAGGGATGGTGACACTGTGTCTTCACCACGCACAAACACCTATTAAACCTTTAGCACAAGCAGTCATACTGTTGTAAAAATGCGAACCAGTAAGCATACACACGAATAATTGCTTCTGATTTTTATGAGACATTATCGACATACGTTTTGAAAGAAATCTATTTATTAATGATGATGAGTTCACGTTGTACTCAGTTGATGAACGTGAACCTTATAAATGTTTGAGTAGTTTGTAAGAGAAGAAATTAAGTGTGAAATGGATAAATGTAATTCGTATCGAAATTGATTAAAATAACATGTACGTTTGAACTGAAAGAAATGAATGTTACACGCCGCAACACAAGCAGTAGTTGCTAAGAAATGCTAAGCTAGCGGCCATGAAACCGATACTTGAGCAATGTGTCTCTATGTATGATCACCGAGATGAAATGAACATCGCCTAGAAGTGTGAGTACAATGGAAAAGGTCACTAAGTACGAAGCAGCTGATAGTTAAACAATATGATTCAAAGATGGCGGACAAAGGACTTTAATCAAATAATACAGACGAACATAAAATGTTGAAGGTGATGCCCTCTGACATAAAAACACATGTGCAAAACGTTATGATGTAGAGACATATAATGTCATTCCATGTTTATTAATCCTCACCGATTTGTCAAAATCCCTACTTACGTTTTGATGTCTAAGAGCAAGTACTTTCGGTTAAGAAACATGCCTACATAAAATGATCAGGTCTTTCTTTAGCATGAAATGCAATATTGGTGCTATTAAACTCCCGTAATTCCACTTTTACAACTACAGACAGGGTTGTTAGTTCAATGTATAACAGTATAGCGGCCTATACAGTTTTAAGTCGAAAATTATAGTAAGATCGTAGATAAATTCAGCAGTGAATCCATTATACAAGTTACATATGTATGTGCTTTAATTTTATAAGCATACTTGATGAAAGAGAGAGAATACGCTGCTACAGGATTAATGCAACATACAAAAGACAGTGCCTCCCCGTACAGATCCCTAGGGAAAACAACAATGCATAAACCATAAGGTACTTGAAGAAGTTAAAGGGTACATACGTTAGGGAAAAGAGGCACACTAAATGTCCTGGCAGACCATAAGGAATAACTAGGAAAATCAAATAGGACAAACATTGAATGGGGGATAAATTCATGGAAAATATCACAGGACTATACTATCATAACATTGTAATAATTAATTAATATGGAATGCGTAACTGCCGTTATATGCACTGAAATAAACACGTTTTATTCGGCATTCGGTGTCAGCCATGTTATTATTGTTAATTTCGATATGAATCAATGCCCCAGTAGTTTCTTTATTGTATTCATTATTGATGAAGTATTACTATCATAAAAGTGTAATAATTAATAATTATAGAATGCGTAACTGACGTTATCAGCTCTGTAATAAATACGATTAATTCCCTTACGGCATTCGCGTCAACCATATCATTATTGCCAATTTCGATATCAATTAATGCCCCGATAGTTTCTTATATTTTATTCACAATTATAATAACATATACAATTTGTTGTTCTGCTGTTAAGTTGTCATTACCTACCACAGACAGTAACATAGTTAACATTATTGAAATGGAAGGCGTGTAATGTACAACAATCGAAATGTGTTTGTTTGTGAAGGAACGTTACGCCAAAGAAATTAAATGCTCTATGAATTGTAGGTGTCCAAGAACATGACAACTGACGCAATATTATTGATGGCAATATTCTCGCTTTTTAGTACAGTAAATAAAGAATGCTAGGATATGTAAGGATTGTGGAGTTAAATTATAACATAACGTTTGTCAGGCTTACTGTCGTATTTTGTCACTAAGCACATATACATGTACCTCTTCCAAACCACCTACGCAGAGGTCAATGTTTACAAGATACAAATACCTCTTCTAAATCACCTACGTAGTGGACACCCTCTACACAATACAAACATGGCTTTCAAATCACCGACGCAGTGGTCTGAAACCTCGTCACTGGTTCCCGACTGATTGCATACACAAAACTGGTTAGGTCAGCGATTGTTGAAAAACGGCGTTAAACCCACTGTAAACAAACACACGAATCAATAGCATAATAATCATGTATATGTCATAGCCACACAATGTCTGTAATTTAATTATAAAATGGTAGTGCTAAAATTCAATGCATAATAAGTACCAGTACAATATATCGACTGTAGATAATTTGAGGTAGGATTACTCTGAACGAATATTTCATTTTCCTGAAAATTAATGTAATATCATTTATATTGATAATTTGATGACAGCCTAAGCACGCATTGATTACATTTTTTATATTAAATTGATGCTTGGTAAACATTGTATGATACTACATTTGGGTATTGATAAAACATGATAAACGCAATGTGTTATTAATTTATTAGTACAATGTGCCATCACAATGATTAGTGAGACAGTGTGTTATTAACGTACTTAGTGGGCTATGACAATTACATGTATTATATATACGTTTTATTCCCTTACGGCATTCAGCATCAGCCTAATCAATATTTAATAATTCAGTTATTTAATCGTATTTTATGATTCAAAATCAATGGTAAACCCGACGTTGCAGTTACTATCATAGTCACTACTTCATTTTGCTTTAGTATTGCGACTACTTTGACGAACTGGCAATACACCGTGGTTTACGCTCGACTGTTTGTTGTGGCAATGACCTCTGTAATATTCCTTAATTAAAAACCACTGCAACCATTACAACGGCCGTATCCAGGTACATAACTGCACTTTTACCCCCTCTTTAAACGGTTTTTACAGTGTTAAATGCACATAAAAATGAACACATAGTTTTCAAATTCTTCATTTCCGAAATATTTTGAATACAATGCCTAAAGAGCGTTCTAAGTGAAACAGACCAAAATCACCTTAGGACGTTGCAGATCAACACTTGTCTAATAACGTTCTAAGGGTATACATTGGAACAATTTTGGTATTCAAATCAGCATCATTGTTGTTTATGCAGACGATATATGCAAGGCATTGATAAATACATTTAATAAACTCTTAACGGTTAAATAATTGCAGTCATTTCAATCAATTGCGTCTCATTCAGAGCAAAAGAAAAGAATAAATCAATAGAAAAGCACGACTATTATACACTATGCACATATTTACACGGAGATTTTGGTATCATTTAAAAGCATAAAATCAAGAAGTAAAATGTATTGGATACACACTTTTTAACAATATAAAACAAGAGGCACATGGGGTCCCTGAATTGCTCACCTCAGTGCAAGATTAGCAGAGTGGGTTTGCCGATATTTCATTGAGAAAGGCATCAAAATCCGTGCAAAACAAGGCTAATACCCCGCTGAAACATTTGTTTGCTCGGACGATGCCCAACTACAAGAAAGTTAAAATGAACATGAGTTATCTTATATAAAGAAATATCGCTTGAATAGCTTTGTAGTGATAATTTGAATATCAACGGATGGCCCTACTACTTCTATCCATAGCGCCCACAATATCCTTCGATGCCATAGCTATGGCATTCACTATGGTACTAAAATCTGTGGATGGTGGATTGATGTTACTATCACCTGTTCCTTTTGCCTTCTTACTGCTACAATCCTCTTCACCCCGACTTCTCTTCTCTGATTTCCTTGCCTTTTCTATCTCAGCTTTTAAAGCACCACCTTCCTCTGCTGCCTCTATTAGTCCTGGGAGGATATCTTCAAAAGAAGGGCATTCATCTAATAGTGGCGTGGCAGTTTTGGGCATGGGGTTCGGCCGGAATCTTCCCAGACTTGATAGGTTTTGGGAATCGGTATTGAGGTCTTGCAGATATATGGTGGTCAGGGGCTGACCAGGTGCCCCCATTTTACTAATCGAAGAATTATGGTAATCATTGGTACTTGGTAAGATTGGACTTGCGAAGCTGGTAAATGCAGTGGTTGCCCTTTCCTGTGGTGGCAGCAAATTTAATGGCAATGTATTGGCCATGTTTTGTTGCAAACCCTGTAGCGGCACTGGTGGCAGAATTTGCATTGCTGGATTAAGCAAGGTAGCCGTAAAGGGCATGTCTACAGCTGCTGGCGGCACCTCTATTGCCCACTCTGGGAATGACAACATGTCTACTTCATCATCCCCATCGTCATCGAAAATACTATCATGCTCTTCCGTGGGGTCTTCTTGCCGGTTAGTTCTCCTAATGAGTTCTTCTTTCCCCAACATCACCATGTCTTTCTCGTCAACAAACCGTGGATTGTTAGACCGATTCACGGTAATGGTCTACCTTACCGCCGGCCTTCTCTGCCTCCTCTTTGTGCCTGCGATAGTGATGGGTATGGCTAACCAGGGTGTTCTTGTCTTGACACCGGAAGCTGCATAGGCTTCATGAATATATCACCTGGTCAAATGGCACATGGTTTTTCAGGATTTGGGCAACAGTTCTTCCTTCCTATCGACCTTCGAGCACTTTTTACATTGATAGGACCTACTGCGGTTAGTCAATCTACCTTTGTTGCCAGAGGCCTGATATGATACATTGCACATATATGTAAACCGTTAAGATGGACTTTATCTGATACTCCATATTGAGTTACCAACACCTGGAATCCACATTTTAAGACACTCACTGATCTATAATTCACACACAGCAATTGAACATGTTATTGTTAATAAGTTAATTACTATGCAGTAAAATGCTGTCTATTCAAGTCATGTACGTATGGGGGTATGCATCATCTTTACCAAATCTGTATTTCCCCTTATGAAAACAGAAAGTTTGCAGCAAATTTGCTGCAAATTTGCAGCAAATTAGCCGCAAACTTTTTTAGTCACAGTAAGGTTTGCAAGAAGTTCGCAGGACTTCGCGGCTAGCGGCGAAGTTACTGCGACTTTGCTGCAAATTCGCAGAAAGTTCGCGGCTAGCCGCAACTTTGCAAGAAGTTTGCGGCAAACTTGAATAAAATAATTTGTGTTGCAAGAAGTTCGCAAGAATCTTTAATGCAAAAAATCATGTTGCAAGAAGTTTGCGGGAAACATTGGCATTTCAACTATTTTTTTATGTGTGCAAATACAGTAGTGTTTAATATTACATCTTTGTAACAATTATAACATGAAAACTAGTTTTTATTATTGTGGAAAAAATATATATGTTATCATCGGTCCAATGTTGGCCAGAGTTAAATCAAAACAAATGTCAGCCCAATATCTGCTCTTCCATTATTTGTTTGACATTTTTTCTTTTGTTAGTTTGACACTTTGTAGCAATGTTATTTTAATGCCAAACTAATCCATTTGCCAAGTCTAATTGCAATGTAATGGAAAAATATTGATACACGTTTTTTAACATCTAAGCACGTATATATGTTTAACTTATCCGCACTGTAAACGTGCTTAAATTGTATCCGTGAGATAAACGCGCCAATTAAGCGTCATGCAAGCGTCTGCCAGGAACGAGGGCGCCAAGTGAAAGGAAAGTCGCTTTTAGCAAGAATTTGAAGGTAATATTTTAATATATGTTTCCTTATCACGATTTATGCTAGTTTACATTTTTTTCCTTCCTATTCATGTATTTTTTGGTTGTATATATGACTTGGTGTGAATTTCGTTGTAAAATGGGTGGGTGGGGAGTGGTGATCGAATATTTAGAATTGCTAAATTGCATTAACATGCTTAAAGGCATAGTTTAATCTTCCTATAAGGTCTCTTCTACAAAATAACCCATCCATAATAAATCCAAATTCATTATTACTGACGTTGTTTCACTGTGCTGACCCGTATACATACGGATGGCACTAAATATCGGTGCACACTGTCACTGAACCGGTGGAAACCGAAAATGTCCGATTACTATGCTAGTTTGGTCGCACATTTTTTACATCATATAGTATTAAGCATTTTTTAGTTTGTCCAGTCGAAAATTGGTTGTATTTGAAAACAAGATAAAAGTTCAGTAGACCTTTACCTCTTTTTCTGTGGTATGTGTAAGTTTTTTAAGCACCTTCGCTTATATTGCGATTTTGAATCATACAGTTTCACACGGTCACAAAGTAACTTGATCATGATTTTACATACTTCTTTCATGTGGTTAAATCCTTAACAACATCTATGTATGCCAACCTTTCATTGCTTACTTGTTGCAGCTCAGAGGAGGATATTATGGGAGCAGCGAACATACATCGGGTCTGAGGCGGATGTGGGTTTTTCCAACATTATCGAAAAAAAAAACCTTTCATGGGCAACAAGAAGTTTGTAAGTATGACAGCCTAATGGGATACATACATTGATTGTCAAACACTGGTTTTGTCTGAGATTCTGTTAATAAATTAATGTTCTTAATATAAAATATCACTTGTATAACTTATACTAACTGAGTATCATTGTGAAATAATATTCTGTACAGAAAAAGGAAAGTTTTAATACTGCTATCATTACTAGTTACACGAGTCCCATGGTTACTTACATACAAGTTGGTTTCTTAGCATAATCGATCTGTATACATATTTATATTTAAAGAAAGTTCTTAAAAAGGTTTAAAATTCCTTTAGTGATTTATATTGGATTTAAGTCATAGATATATTGGAGAGAAATCATTTTTTGAGACAAGTCGTGACATAGTCTTGAAAAGTTGATCTTTGAGACATGTGGGTTGCGGTTGCTACTGCCAAGGTCCACTATGAACCTTCACTATTTTTCAGACTGAGAAAGAGTTCTTCCTTATGAGGCCTTCCCTGTCCAGTGCCTTTATCTCAGGCAACTGGGCCAGTTCCCTGGACAAACTTTGTGAACTATTGGAGTTCTCACTCTCACCTTGTCTCCCACTCTGACCATTTCCCTACCTGTCACACCCACTCTCAACTGTCTCACACCACTCTCACTGTCTCCCTACCTGTAACACCCCTGTCTCACTACCTGTAAGTTGTAACTACCCACTCCCTACCTGTCACACCCCATCCTCAGCCTGTCTCCCTACCTGTCACACCCCACTCTAACCCTGTCTCCCAACCTGTCACATCCGAACCTCATCCTGTCTCCCTACCTTATACAACTCACTGTCTCCCTACCCGTCACACCCCACTCTCACGTCTCACTGTAACACCCCACTCTAACCCTGTCTCCCAACCTGTCACATACCACTCTCACCCTGTCTCCCTACCTGTCCCAATCTACTCTCACAGTCTCCCTACCTGTCGCACCCCACTCTGACCATCTCCCTACCTGTCACACCCACTCTCAACTGTCACACCCCACTCTCACTGTCTCCCTACCTGTCACACCCCACTCTCGGCCTCCCTACCTGTCACACCCCGCTCTCACTGTCTCTAACCTGTCACACCCCACTCTGACTGTCTCCTACCTGTCACACCCCACTCTAACCCTGTCTCCCAACCTGTCGCATCCCAACCTCATCCTGTCTCCCTACCTTACACAACTCACTGTCTCCCTACCTGTCACACCCCACTCTCACCGTCTCACTGTAACACCCCACTCTAACCCTGTCTCTCAACCTGTCACATACCACTCTCACCCTGTCTCCCTACCTGTCCCAATCTACTCTCACAGTATCCCTACCTGTCGCACCCCACTCTGACCATCTCCCTACCTGTCACACCCACTCTCAACTGTCACACCCCACTCTCACTGTCTCCCTACCTGTCACACCCCACTCTCGGTCTCCCTACCTGTCACACCCCACTCTGACCGTCTCCAACCTGTCACACCCCACTCTGTCTCCTACCTGTCACACCCCACTCTGACTGTCTCCTACCTGTCACACCCCACTCTGACTGTCTCCTACCTGTCTTTCCCCACTCTCATCCTCTCCCAATCTGTCACAACCCACTCTTACCGTCTTCAAACATGTCACACGCCTCTCTCACTGTCTACCAACCTGTCACACCCCACCCTCAGCCTCTCCCAACCTGTCACACCCCACTCTCACACTGTCACTCACTCATTAACCCAATTCCTGTATTTACCATAGACATTTAAAAGGCATTTTGCTCACTTAGTCTTTAAATAAAAGATGTTAAAGGTTTTCTTGTAATTGTTACAGCGGTCAGCCTATGCAGTGGAAGTACTTAAGATGGACAAAAGCTGAATTGTGAAGGCGTTCACACCCTCCTGAGAGCAAAAAAAAAAATGGAACAGCTGATCTACCATTCCAAGACACAATGTCAAAACTTTAGTTGTCATACAATAATGGACTTATTCAGAACTGATCCAGAGGTGGAGAAAGTTATTATGGACCTGAGACCAAGTCAGACAATGATTTTTCAAGTAAAGGGTGACATGATTTACATGTAATAGTCCAGATCATGAGACTGAGCCTGGGGTGCAGCAGGCAATCAAAATGGTCGTGTTAGTGCCCTCTGAGACCATCTCCATTATTCTGAACAACCAGTAGATTATTGCCATTATTCTGTATGATACAGGATCATTGATTTATAGACAGACTGAAGAAGATATTTGTTGTTGGTTTAATCTTAGTGTTTTGAATTTATTGTAAAATATAAGTTTTGTGTAATTGCTGTTTTATTCTTTAAATGAGTACAGGCGTTTATGCAGTATTGTCAAATTAAGTTATTAAGATAAACCAAGATGGACTTAGGTAAAAAAGTAGTATTTTATTAATAAATTGCAAAGACAGATGAATTAATAACAAGACTAGTGTTGAAATTAAAATTATCAAGTACAGTCAATCCACATGTCTTGTGCGGCCATATGCAGTAAACGTCATCTTTGAAAAATTCCCGACAATTTTCACTATATCTTTATGTTTTGCTAAGCGACTTTTGTTTAACGTAACTGGTCGTCACTCAAAGTTTTTTCAGTTATTTTTTTCCTTTCTTTAAACGACCGCTAATTCATAATAGACAGATTATATAAGATTTCATAAGATCTGGTGAATATTTTTTTATTACAAATAAAAGAATAAAACTGTTTGTTTTGTACATTGTATTTTTAACATGTTGAAGCACATTTTAAGTACAAATGTATGTTTAGTAGCAGACTAGAAAATATTGAAACCTGATATCTTATCTGGATCCAAGCTTTGTATTAAAAGTCCGTTTCATTAAGAGACCACTTTTTGTCTGACCCTTTGGTGGTCTCTTAATACAAGATTGACTGTATCTAATATAACGTCTTTTAAATGTTTAAAGAAATAATTATTCACATATTACTAAAAATGCAAATATATTATTTTTCAATGCATATTATGTGTTCTCTTTGTGCACATTGTTTTTTTAGCTCAGGAGAGCTAAAGTCGTGCTTTTGTGATCGCCCTGTGTCCGTCATGTGTTATGAACAATATGTTTCAAACAACTTCTCCTAAACCTCTGGATGGATTTTGACTAAATTTCCTTAGAATCCACCTTAACAACCATGACTCTTCTTAGCAACCATGTACATGTGCTTCCATAGTAACTAATGAGTTTTATAACTCGCCTGTTATGCATATGATAGTCATTACACTCAGGTGAGTGTGATCTAGTGCCATCTTGTTGTTTGATTATTATAAATCATGTTTCTACTTCATTGACTTGTATGAAAATAATTTGTGATCAAACCATTAATTTTTGAACTTGATAATGACAACTAATTCATATCTTGTTGCCTCTCTTACCCGCTAGTTATATTCCAGTTGTTAAATATTTTTCTGTGTGAGTTCAAAATCTAGGTTAATCTTGACAGTTATATTGATCATAATAAATGTTTCTGTTAATTTGAATAAATTGTTATTGTGTTACATTGTTTAGTAAATGTCTGTATATTGTGGAAGTTTGCGGCAACTTCGCAGCAACTTCGCAGGAAGGTTGCGGTAACTTTGCAGGAAGATCGCGGTAACTTTGCAGGAAGTTCGCAGTAGGCGGAGTCCTGTTATAGTTGCTGTGAACTTCCTGCAACAAAATTGTTTGCAGCAAATTTGCAGCAAACTTTTACCATGCAAATGAGGTTTGCTGCAAATTTGCTGCAAACTTCATTTGCATAATTTTGGTTGCGGCAAATTTGCAGCAAACCTCATTTGCATGATAAAAGTTTGCAACAAAACAGTTTGCGGCAAATTTGCTGCAACTTTGCGGCAAATTCGCAAGAAAGTTTGCAGGAGGCTTGTTTTTTTCATAAGGGTCATGTTTCACTTATAGCTTAAACATATCTGATGTTTTAACTGCAGTTAAGTAGCCTGTAGTAGACCTATTAAATGCACTGCAAAATCCAATTACTCACATTTTAATCAAAGTTAAATTAACATATACATAATGCAATAAAACAGAATTATCACACCGTTGCTCATTTATTTCACGTTTTATCGCTGAAGTTTGTTTTTCTTCAGCTTATTAGCTTTTGAAATTATCCACTTTGGTAGACTATTTCCCTTGTCTGGCTTTATCTTGTCATGGTGAAACAACCTGTCGTTGCCTTGCATGTCTATCTGGACGATATAGGATAAATCTGACTGCATGCTCTTGATTAAAAAGGGACCAACAAAGGCCTTTTGTAACTTGGGCATCACACCCACTTTTCGTGTTTCATTCAAATACCACACTGCGTCTCCAACCTCATTTTGGTAGAATCTTTGCTCGGTGTCTACCAACTGTTTACTCCTTCTAGCACTGGCTCATAAATATCGTCTGGCTGCTTCATGGGCTCTCTGAATGTTTTCTTTTAGATCTTGGATGTAGTCTCCATACCCAGGAAACTCGTCACTCTCGTTCATGTACCCAAATACTAGATATGCAGATATGCGCACTTCCCACCCAAGAGCCAACAGGTTTAGTGTCGGCCTTGTAGATTCATTTGGCGTCGCTCTGTAGGCACCAGCTATATACCCAAGATTTAGGTCCCATTGATTGTGTTCGTCTATCAAGTACGCTCTAATCCCCTTCATTAGTGTTCGGTTCATACGCTTCACTTGCCCATTGGATTTAAGATGCCTAGCACTGGTCCTGGTCTTTTTCACCTCCAGCATGGCACACAAATCTGTGAATACATTGTAGCTTACTTTCGAATGATGAACCTCGGTCGTTATGAATGGCGAGATGAGTCCCCCATCTCGAAATGAAATCATTCAAAATTCTGGTTGCGCATTCTTCGGCTGTCTGATTAGGCACAGCTATAACTTGTATTTACTTAGTAAAAAGGCCAGCAAGTACCATAATGTACCGGTTGTCTCGTGGTGTGACTGGGAATGGTCCTGTGAAGTATATGGCTTGTACATCCCAAGGAGCTCATGTAACAATGTTAGCCATTGGTGCTTTTGGTGCCCTTTGTAATGCTTTGTCACTTTCACAAATGTCGCAGCTCTGAATAAACAGTCTAACATCTTCGGCCATGTTAAACCAGTAGAAGCTTTGGAGTATCCTAGCTTTGGTCGTCTTGATTCCGAGGTGTCTAGCTGCTAATGTACTATGGGAATGTTTCATAACCTCGGTTCTAAGTTTGCATGGGACAATCATCTGCGTGTGATCCCCTGTATTATTTTCTTTCATGAATTTCTTGCATAATATGTTATTGTGAAGGGATAATGACCCCCAAATTATCCAGTAATGCCTAGCTGCTGCGCTTTTTCCTAACATTTCTGCATTTGCCAGTAAGCCAACATCTGGATCATCATGTTGCAAGGTCTTTACCATCGCAGTGATATATCCACTAAGCCAGCAATTACCTCTTCCTTTGCTTTTCTCTTCCTGAACTCCTTGTGAGGTACTTAGTTGCTGTGAATCTTTAGCGGTCACGGCTCTTATAACAAAAGTGGCATTAACATGCTCTGGCTCAGCGCTGCTTGAATCATCAAATTTCATTGGAATATTTAGACCACGACTAGCGAACGCTATGACACGCTCCCGCCCTTCTTGTATCTGACTGAAAACCGCACGAATACCGATATCTAATTCAAACTCTCCGCCAGAGTTTAAAGGACACCCCATTATGTCAGGACTTATCAAGCTGTATTTGAGTTTTTGAAATGCCAGATCACAACGTGAATCCCAAACAAACTCTTTACTTAGTTTTGTCAGTTCAGTCAGGGGTTTGACTATTTTAGAAAAATCCAGAATAAAACGCCTATTATATGAGCCGGTAGCCACAAATTGTTTTACTTGTTTTGCATTCTGTGGTTTTGGCCATTGTTTTTATTTTTGACACGGGAACGTTGTTTGGGTCTGGTCTTACACCTACACATGATACAATATGACCTAAAAACAGGACCTCTGCTGGCAGCATGAACATTTTTCAGGTTTTGACTTCAAACCGGCCATCTTTATTCTGTCAAGTACTTGCGACACTCGTTATATGTGTTCATCTAGATTTCTGCCATACACAATAATGTCATCAATATAGATGACAGGTTTCCCACTGCAATCCCTGAAGAGCTAACTTCATGATTCTTTGAAATGGTCCAGCAGCATTGTTCAAGCCAAATGGCATTCTGGTCATTTCAAAATGTCCGTATTTACTACAAAACGCGCTCTTTGGAATATATTCAGCCTTCAAAGGGATTTGAAAGTATTAACTGGTCAGGTCAAAACCACTGTATAATGTGAACTCTGCTACTGCGTATAAACAGTCCTGGACTCTAGGTAGAGGAAACCCATCCGGTTTAATCAATGCGTTAACTCGGCGGTAGTAAACACATGTTCGCATTGCGCCAGACTTCTTTCTAACAAGTACCACCGTTGAAGCCCATGGTGAAGTGCTTTTTTGTATGACACCCTTCTTAAGGAGGTCTTCTATTGCCCTTTTCTCTTCACCCGCATAAGCCGATGGCACTCACATTGGCCTTTGCTTTACATGAGCTGCATCACCAGTGTTAAGCGAATGTTCCGCCAGATGCGTGAGCCCAATACCCCAGTTATTCTTAAAAAATACATCCCCATAATTATTTCAAAAGTAGACCTGCAATTGCTTTCTTTTGGTACAGGCTTGCCTTTTGCTGACATTTCATACAACTCTTTCATGTGGTGAGGGACTTCACTGGCATCAGCGACTTCACAATGTTGGACTAAGTGCGAAACATATTTTGCCTCCATCTGGATTCTTTGTATTCTATATATATTACCTTCTTGGTCTGCATTTTCCTTTTCAGATATTACACTCACAACTGTTTCTATTATCTCAGCTGTACCTATTACATCATTCTGTCTCAACCGCATTTCTGTACAATAGGGGTTTAGAACCCTTACTGTGTTTGTTGATGTGCGATTAATGTTAACAAGTGTGGATACCAAAGCCAACTTGTATGTCTATTTAAAGTCATATGTTGCCTCAACCAGATAGTCGGGTTTATCATCTGCGTCTTCTTCTTCAATTCTGTCAATGAATACATCTACAATAACTTCTGATTTTTCTGGCACGATTACATCATCAGATATGACCACCTTTCTAGAACTCCTCTGATTGATCTTTGGCACACATGGTTTCTCATTCCCTTCCATGATGATCACATTCCTGCTCAGGAGTATATCTGCTGGTCCATTCTTGATCCCTGCAAATACATCACAACCCAGAAGTGCGTCATCCGCAATGTCTGCTACCATAGTCTCTCTCTTCATCTCTACCGACCGCAATGTAAGATTAAACTCTCCCTTACCACCACCAGCACCGCGAAGCTTCCCGGAACCTTGCACAGATGGCATATCACCTTCTTGCAACCTCTGGTATACCTTATAAGATAAAATTGTCATCGAAGCCCCTATATCGGTGGTGAATGTCATCGGCTCGCCTTCAACCAAGCCCTTGACATACGCACCATCCCCGAGTTCACCACTACCTTTCCCTTCCTAGCAGCCACTGACAACCCTATTACGCCAACAACTGCGTTGGTCTTTGTTATGCCCTCATATAATCTACAATTCTGAGCTGGTCCCCGGTAGTTTAAAGGATGATTCTCATCATTTGCCTGTGTGACACCCGTCACATCCTTCTTATAATACTTGTTTGCCTTTGTTGGGCAATCTCTAGCATAGTGACCTTTCTCGTGACAGTTGAAACACTCGACATCTTTTCTTCTGAACTGCCTCGTATCATGTTCACGCTTCTTTGATTCTTCCAATTGCTCTACTCTTTGAAGAAGGAGCTTGATTAATGCTTGTTCAGTTTCTTGACATTGTCTGCTTTGCCTTGGTTGGCTCATCTGGTTTTGAGTGTGCTTCATACTATCTTGGATACGATTAATGCTACTGGTATATTATGTTTATTCTGTCAGATTACTGGTGTCTGTGTCTTCATTTAACGTATAAACCTGCCGAGCTGTGTTCTTATTGTGCCTGCATCCATTTCTTGTCTGAATTAAATTAACTACATGATACACTGCTTCGTCCACCTATTTTGGCTATTTGTGATATTCCACCTCGAACTTTATCTCCTGGTCTAATAACCCATCTAAGAACCGTCTTACCAGATCTTCATCTCGTGTCTGCCGATCTCTATAGCCATGTGCTTTCCCAAACAGACGCTTGAGATCAGCAGCATCATTTTCCGCTGTGTTGCCCTGCCTCTGGTTTCGCTGGCTAAACTTTGCAGCGAAGGAACAACCTGTTTCTATCACTCGGTAACGCCTGGTTAGTTCTGCTGTAAAATCACTGTAAGTGTTAATTACTTCGATCGGTAATTGCGAGTATACAAATTCGCTTGCCTGCCCCTCAATTCTTGGTAGCAAGTTGTCTTATTTGACATACTCTGTCCATTGGTACCGTCGAAGTATGACCTCAAATTTGGCGCACCCGACAAGCCCAATCATCCTTACCCGTGAAAGGAGAAATCTTAATGTATATGTATCTTGTCTGAGGGCTCCTACCTCTCCGCAATTGTTCTTGATGGCGCCTTGGTTGAAGTTGGTTAAGATAATGATCTATATCATTAAGCTGCTCATTTCTGCTATCTTGATATTACATTCTTCCTGGTTTGGGATTCGAACCGGTGGTGGCCCTGGCTGCACCGATTCAAGATGGTTTGCAGATACACTGGAACCGCTTCTGTGTACTTGCTCTGAGAAATTATATTTCTGTTGATAGAGGTTCTTTAACCATGTTACCACATCTTTCAGCACTCAATGAGCATCCCTCATCATGATGCTGACATGATCCAAGGAACTACTTCCTGTGTTACCGGCATCATCTTCTCGGTTCACTTGGTCTGTGGTATGGCTGGATGCTACGGATTGACTGTCATTAATTGCACTGCTCAGAACCATACATGCTTCGTCAGCATTATAATTATGTTATGCTGATTTAAAAATATTTGGCCTTGACTATCTACTGCTTGATGATCGCACTCGCCTGTACTCTGCATGTTGACTTGGGTTCGTATCGCTGGATCCAGTTGAACATGTTAGATGGATCCCACTTCTGACACCAACAAATATAACGTCTCTGGGGTGAAGGTTTCTTATTGGTAACAAGCGTTAAATTGGTAACAGTGACCAAAAAACTCGTCACACGTCCCTCAGATTTACATGTTTTAAATAATTGAAAATCGGTTAATTACGATAAAAAATGGCAAATAACAAAGAACTAGGTACCAAAGGGATGAATCGGACAGTGGATCTATTCAATACTTGATTCATCTTGCATCTAGACTATAACGATATTCTAAAAATGCTTAGCAACGTAACCATTCCTCCCAGCATGCATTGTAAAAAAAGTTCTGATAAAAATGAAAACAATGTGCTGACATAATTATGACAATAATACGAGAAATACGAATCCTAAAAGGTTGTTACAACTCTTAAACAAACATTTAATAACTGTGGAATACATATACGACGTGAACTATTAATGACGAAGTCGGAACGTAGTGAAATACTGGGACGAAACATCGGTGGCGAAAACAGATATCATTCAGAAAAATGACAACAGACTAAGATAGGAACAAACGAGCATGTACCGGTGTAATATATGTTTGGTCGGTGTTTCATATCTGGTCAACATATAGGTATACTATTCTGTGCTTCGTTAACAGCAACTGAGTAGAAAATAACAAGGGATAAAATGAAGCCTTTGACTAAAACAGATTCTTACAGAACACGAAAAGCAAAAAGGTAACAGTTACTAACACCCCATTTTCTGAGTCGTTACAATACATCATACAATAGCGCTTCTTGCATGCAAACAACAACATGTTGGGTAACATAATAGTGTAGTATAAAATAATGCAGATGTTGATTCAACATCAGATGTCTTAAATTAGTATCAAATGATGATAGTCATGTTTTAGTCTATCCATTACCAGACCAGTAAGTTTAATAAAGGCAACATGGTCTTGCGGATTTGCGTTCTTTTATACAACAGTTTTGTTATTTATTCCAAATGTCAGCAAACGTAGGCTAGGTTTGTGTGCAAATAAGGGTCGATCATAGATACATAATGACTGTGGATATTTGCTGCCTTCTTCCTTAGAACTATACACTCTGGTTATTTAATTATAAGTTGCTTGCTTTATAAACATTATGCCTATATAGCGAATATTGGAATAGAGCAATAAAATAGGCGGCATATCATCTATTGAGTGACATTTACATTACGACATATACCTGCAAGATTCCTTAGTTCTTCCACGTTCATTTAAATTAGGCATATCTTGCTAGGCAAAATCGTGACAAATAAAAGAAGAGCACCCTAAAACACGTTCATTAAATGAGAAGTGACAAGCAATAACGAAGAACTTTGGTACAAATATCACCAAACATAGAGGTACATGTTTGTTGGATAAAGTCACTATAAATAGATCATAGCCGAGCAAGGCAATAGCAAATTCAGCGTATCAGATGTTGTGTACACAAATATATATATCAACTTCCTTACTTCAAAAAAAATAGTAGAACCCTTAAGTAGTATGATAAAATACTGGTATCGAGTCCTGCAGTTTAATCTCTTCTCAATCTGAAAGGGTTTTATTGTTTATGTTAATTCACGGCAGACTTATACTGCTCGGTTATCTCGGTCGTTGGCGCGCTGATAGCTATTCTAGAGGTCATTGATTCGAATCCTGGACTCGGCGTATGTTCTTCCATGACAATCTGATTGAAGGTAATGCCTCTAAAGTTGTCCTTCATCTCTGAGCTTTGATGTGAGGATGATAAAAGTTGCTTCCGGCGGAGCAGGCTGGTATCGGTTGGAACCCCAACAGCACTGGTTATGTCAATTGGCCGTCATTTATAACGGCGTAAATGCCAATACTATCACACAAATGCATTCAGATAGTTGATGTGATCTTCAATTTCTTATAGTTGCGATTGGGAAGCACGTACATACTCTTTTAATGTGTGTAAGCTTCTCGAGATTAGCCTCAAATGTTACCTATATATTATGCTTTACCGACCTTATCTATATGAATGTTTCTCTAATGCACTTACATAATATAAACGACTAGCTAAATACAATGAGTCGGCCTTGTTCAGGGCATCTGACTATATAAAGGTGCCACAATACTTGTATCAAATGCAGTAAATCAATAACAACAAAAAAACGAAAAGTGGTATTATGTCAATGCCGCTTATGACATTATGCACTTAAAGCGATCCGCAGTTTCCGAGTATCTGAGGTGATGTATATACATGTACAATGAGCAACACGACGAGGATTTTGTCTATTGCCCATGTTGATGAATTTCTGAAAAGGTCCTCGTTAATTACTGAAGGATTTGCATAATGTAGGTTTCATTTGAAATATGGATAATTCATGTGTAGAATGTGGTGTATATCTTGGATATTTTTTGATGTTTGAAGAGTGATATCGGCCGCGGAAAGAGGATTCCTTGTAGTGTATATACATATACAGTAGGGGCAAATGGTGAGCACTCTAGATGGGAAATAAAGGGAAAGAACTCGTGACAAACTCCTGTGATGTATATACTCGCTTTTGTTTACAGCAATTATCTCTCTTAGAAGTACACTAATAACTGCCTTCATAAACCAAATTCATTGCAGCGATTATCTCCCTTTGCAGTACATTAATCGCTGCCTCCATGTATGTCACGTGATGATAGATATCTAAAATTATTACGACAACTTGTTTTTCATTTGTAATGCCAGAAGTTCTGCATGAATGTATAATGATGTAACTAACGGCTTCGTGATCCCGGGTACATACCATGAACACTGGATTTAATAACCATAACAAACCATTCTTATTGAAAAAAACTTTTATTTGTGCTTCACCAATATACATTTACAATATAAAAACACAAGCAAACTCGAACTCCATAGAGCGATTTCATTGTCAGTTTGATTTTTATAAAACTTGAAATAAGAACGGCGTACTTCTTCCACCTGTTAACTACATAGTTAACTAGAACATTAATTGGTTATCACGTTAAAGAAACTAGTTAAGTATATAGTTAACTAGAGCATTGTGTGGTTATCACGTTAAAGAAACTAGTTAACTACATAATTATCATGATACGTATGTGGTTAACTTTCAGTTACGTATCGTGATAAATTTTCATCTCAGATACATATCTGTCTGACAGTGCCCACAACTGCCATCACTTAAATGCATAATAAATATGAATCAGGTTCTTTAGAAATTGTGCATACTGTAAAAAAAATACATATATTAAAATATTTACATAAAGACATGTCCTAAACGGTATTACAATTGTCATGAAAATATGAGCGTACATGTATACTACTCAGTTATGCCTCAAGCAAAACAAAGAAACATAAATGCTACGGCCATCCTTGGTTAGGAATAAAGACTGTATTAAGCATTAGGTGGTCTGGGGGGAAAATATTAAACAAATGAATTTACGGACTTCCTAATGAGTTGGTCGTAATCATGAGGTTTCTTTCCGTCAGGTTCTCCTGTACATGTAATCTTTAAGTGTTAATTTATACAAATAGCCATGTTATAGTATAACAATTTGACAAAGATCTCTGATATTTCATCAATTCGGCAGTAGTATGTTACACAACGAATACAGTGCATGTTAATAAATGCAAACTTGAAACAAAACATATGTCTTCCTTACGGCAGTTCGTCTGCAATTGTAATATTGATACAGGATGTTCGCATAAAACGGGTATTGCACATAATAACAAGTCAAATGAAATAATTGTATCTATATTGAAGACACAATACATATTATAGTCATATGGCATTTGATCCGTAAGTTTGACATTGACGTTGACACATAGCCTATGCACATCATCTGTATATTGTTATTTCAAAATCCTTCAAGTGCTTCATGAGATATTAAACGGACATGAAATATAATCATTTGACCCTTGAAACGTTTTTTTTTCAAAATCATACAAGCGACACAAAAGTTACGAAGCGAACACGATTTGTGACAGACAAATATACTGACATACATACAACCCAAGCAAGAATAATGTCGCCGCCACCCCCCCCCCCATACGGGAGATACATAATTATTAAGCAGTCAGTTTTATAATAAACAAGTAAAAGGAACGAACTACGGGGAGAACACAGGATTCTTGAAGTAATAGAATGGTCCATAGTTACAAAAACATGTTATCTATGCAAATCTACGATGTATAGGAAAAATAAAAACAACATCTTTACTTACAATCTATAAACAAACACTAATTGAGGAATACGCCATTGATGAAATTCCATGACGCTTTCAATATAGGTGACTGGACAAACTACATGAAATACTAAACTTATTCAGTAATCTGAATATTATTGTATATGCATGCATCTACATGGAGGTGTTGACTATCTGATGACGATACCTGTTTTTCATTTAAGTCACCCAACTGCATGCATGAAAACTTGCACAGACAATTACAATCATGTAGCATAATTTTAATTTTAATTTTAATTTCTCCAAATCTAATATGTTTATACATTTCAGTCTTAATCTTTTAATAATGATTGTTTTTTTTCATTTGGAATAAAATATACAAGTTACTCTCTATACTTTTAGTATTTCGTGTAATTTTACCAGACACCATATTGAAGGCGTCATGGATTTTCAAGAATGACACAGGTCTTAACTAGTTAATAAAACATTAAAAAACAATCAACCATTATCAAGAAAAAACATATTATTAAGAACACACACACATATACAATATATGTAATTATTTGTTACAATGATGACTGTCTCAATTCCATATTTATCAATGAAATAAAGCTCCCTTTGTCAGTTTTTGCCAATACAAACATGACATATTAATATCATACAGTAATGATCACAGCTACGGGATTTACAAAGTCTTCTGTAAGTGACATCATTTCAAGAAAACGAAACTTGTGATCTCACTATTTGCTCCATATAGTCACTTCGTTTTCATATTGACATATAGGGCTGTGAGTACATGGTGACGTCACATGTGACGTATCCTGGAAAGAGGTCACTTAAGTAATGTAATCTCTTGTAAAACAAGATTGATTGAATCGGTATTACATTTCAATTGTAAGTAATGTAAATGGTTTAGTATAGTGACGAGTTTATCATAATTGCATATGTGTATCAAAGTGAATAAAACATACAATATTATCAGATTACATCCGACCAAATAGGTCAAAAAGTCATCTTTAATAAACAACATAAGACAGGGCTCTAGAAATCAACTTGCTCGACGTCCCGGACAAGTCTTATTGCCCATTCGGGCTGCTAAAAGTTGAGTTGGACTTAGTCCCGGAGAAGTCTGTTTTAAAGGCCTGAACTCAATACTATTTATACATTACCCCACAAAATGAAATTAACAACACATAATAGTTGTTAACTGCATGGTAATTAACACAACAAAGTGTATGTCCAGTTAGATCATGGTGACACATCTGTAATATTGAGCCTGACTGATTGACCTTAATTGGGTCCATACTGTGATGGTGGTTGGCTCCCAGTACTGTGCAAATTAAGTAACACATTTCTTGCCCCCCTGTCAAAATCTACCACTTTAAAGTTAATTAATGTGGGACAAATAATGATACAAGTAAACAAAAATAGTACAAAATGTAGCACAACTACTTAACTGTAAAGCAGTGCCCTATTCTATACTCGGACAACCAGTTTTCCATGTCGGACAAATCAAATTCAACATGCACGTAGCCTGGGGCAACTGTATTTAAAGAAATTGTATAGAGCCCTGTAAGTATATACATAGTTATCACAAATAATATAACATTCCTTGTGTTAATTCAACTATATAAATAAATCGTATTCTCACAAAGAAATTTTCTTGAAATAATTTATAAAAATAATGTCATTTTGTCATTGGTGGTCACTGAAACAAAATGTTCATTGTTAACAACAAAATAAACAAGAAACATCTTGTAAAATGATGGTAGGCGCAATTTGTATGTTATGATTGGTTGTGCAACATAAAAAAGGGGAATTGCCTTGGTGGTTTACGTAAGATTTGATTGGTTTACACAACACTGATATGCAAATAGCAAAACCATGATAGTACGGGTGCGCCGAACAAATGTCTGTCCGAGTCTCATTGTAAATATTACATTTTAAAAGAGAATGTGATTCGGATTCCACACAGTTCATATAACACATAAAACAAAGGCAAACACTCACAGGTCCGTCTACATGTCTCCCTGTTTCAATCTTTACGATAGTATACCACGACGAAATTGGCATAACCGTTCATGTTTAGTGAGGTCTATCTTCACGTAGTCTTCCGATGCAAACGTAGTTTTAGATCATTTATGCCCTCAATGTTGTAGAAGTTTGTATACAATTGAACCAATTTAATGTGTACTTATTTCTTAATTAATGGCCATCCTACAATAGGGGGAAGATTTCCTTTAAACTTTGTATATTTGATCAGCGTTATGTACCTAACCAAAATATGAAATAAAAATGATATGTCACCTTGCTCGTTTTTATGATAAAGATTGATTTATCGTGTTTCAAATGTAATATATATGGAAAGTGAAAGTTGAAAAAATGTACCCATTATATACTTGGCAACCCATCATCGTTTTACATTTTCATAAAATGTGTTTTAAATATTTATTGAAGATAATTTTGTAATATCAAATGTAGAATTTTAAATAGCAATGTATTTGTCTTCTTTTAATAATAAAGTATATGGAAAAAGAAAGTAGCAGGAAAACTGCAAAAATATAATGAAATCCTTTAATTACACATACTAGTATCATTATTTGTATTGTTCTTGGTGACTGTATAAAATTCAGTAAAAATCTTTGCATCGTAAAAGAAAGTAGAAAACATACTCTCTTATACGTCTTTAAGTTAATTACTGACACATTTGTAACATTGTCCATTAATCCGATAGTCTTTAAAAACGTTCTAACATCACCACACCAATTATTATGGTTTAAATTAAAGTCAGGTAGAATTTATTACATGTAATCCTATCATTTTCCATTGTTTCAAGTCTGTTTTATAATCGTATAGCATGTCCCCATTGTATATATAAATCCAGGTAACCACCCGGTGTCACCGTACATGGACAATATTAGGGGTGAATCTATGTACACCAAGGATATTCAACAATGGTCTATTTGGAATACTTTCTATACATTGATATTGCTTAATAATAAGGTCTTTTATTTGGCGAATTTTATTAACAATGTTGCATAAGGCTCTACTCGGTCCCTTTGTTAATGTTGCACAGTAAAATTTGAAGTCTTATCGTTTTTGAAATATAACTCCCTGGTGCTTACAATGGGTAACAATTTCAATTCCACTTTCTTCAATATGAGATTTGTTTGTTGTTGTTGTGATTTTTGCTGTTGTCGTTTAGCGGGACCTCATTCTGTTGCACACGTTATGTAGCAAATTAAAGTTTCTTCCTAAGAGGATAGCAACGCTATCTTAACCGATTTACGCTTTCGGTTTCTTTGTCTATATTAAAGCGGCATTCCATTGTTTATGTATTTCATGTATGTAAAACCGGTACATATATTTTAAAGGAAAGTACATCTTTCCGATGAAAATATCATTTTTTTATTTCATCGAATTTGGAATATTTTACAAGAAATAAGATATTTTACTCCCAAAATTCTTCCGGAATACAATTTTCTCAGCGCATATGCAGATCGAATATGATAAAACACGTATGCAAAATTTAAGTACAAATGTACATAAATGTTTAATGACACCTCATTTCACTCCACGTTTTATAAACTTGCCAGGTTCTCCTCTCATGTTAGTTTGATATTGACAGGTTTCTGAATCTATTTTTAGACATCGGAACAAAAGTCAGAAATTTCTCTGATCTTAATTAGAAATTGTGAATGGGAATGCCATAAGGCGTCATTGAGTAAACAAAAACAAGTTTTGAATACGTGTTTCATCCCTACAGTGGCAAAGAGGGGCAATGTGTGAGCTTATTTTTATTTCAATGCCACTCAAGGTCACGACTTAACTATCTCGTTCCCACGACAAGTTATCTCGTGGCCACGGCTTACCATTTCGTTCACACGACTTCAATATCACGATCCCACGACATAGTTATCTTCTGGCCACGGCTTACTATCTCGTTCCCACGACTTCACTATCACGTTCCCAATACAAAGTTATCATGTGGCCACGGCTTACTTGCTCGTTCCCACGATAAGTTAAGTCGTAGGAACGAGATAAATTAATTTCAAACAAGTTACTTCTATGCCACCATACATCCGAGATATTGTTACGCTCAACAATATATACCCGAAGGAAAGTATGTTACAGGAGGATGTGGAAAATGAAATGTCTTATTTCTGGCAAAAAATGAAGAGTTCACTGAAATAAAAAGCAATCTCGCCGGCAAGAATGCCATTCCTTATCAAATATGTAAACACGTTTTTACATACATTAATTAAATAAAATATGAACCACCGCTTTTAATCACATACAACCATTATGCCGGTGTGACACACGGTCTGTTGTAGAATGATTTCGCGTCCGTATCTTTTAGTTCGTCATGTGCCTTGATAAATTGTTGTTCCGAAACCCTCCTACAACCACACGTCTTGGAATTGAAGTGAAAAGACAAGAACCATGGATGTGTTGCATAACAGAAGTTGACACATTCTGCAAGTTTCGTAACATTTGTATTGTTGCCCATACGGTAATGTTCCACTTTTTTGTTAGGCACTTCCACGAAGTCAGTGGGGTCATGTGAGTACAGATTGCAAACTGAAAACAAAACAAATGTTATTTCACAACAAAGAAATCCAGCTGGCAGGATGAACGAACGTATGACGTAGTTTTGTATATACCGAAGTATTTCAAAACATTGAAATCACCGTCATGGTGATGACCTTTGTTCAAGACAGTGTATGTACACCAGTCGTGCGTTCAGTTACGGCTAACAGAAGCCGCTCACAGTTCTCGTCGCTAACAAGTGTATTGACCACGTTTTTTTCGGCTTACAAATTCGCTTGCTACCTCGGTGCTGCGTTAGCGAGTGGTCGTACAGTGCGCGCACACTCTTTGGCAAACAGTGAGTTCTGTAGCAAAACGTGTGCACAGTTTCGTAACGTGAGCGACTGTTGGCCTTGATTGAACACAGCTCATAAGCTTGTATGATACCACAAGGTATTGTAACATTTTATCGGCTATCTGGCAGAAACCGCAATTCGGACTAAACATGTTTGTTTGCGGTCTTCAGGTGAAATAGGCAAGTTTTGACAAGTGCGTATTTAGATGCATTTCTGAGGAGAACTTAGCCAGTTCTTGACGGATTTGCATAACGTAATTGTCATTTGAATGATAAATTATCTATGCTTTCATTCGATGTTTTCATGAATATATTTTGATGTATGAATCGCGATTTCAGCCTAGAAAATACATCAGGCGTTAGACTCCTTGTACTATATATACATATACTATTCAGGGATATAAAAGGGGAGATAACTCGTGACAATCTCCTGTGTATGATACTTGTAGTAATATAAATTTGTAAAGTTGGTACGTAACTATAAGCATGAGTAGAACTAGTTCATGTCGTCTTCTGAATATGATTACTGTTTGTTAACTAGCATCAAAAGGTTTATAATAACTAGTGATGGATAATCGGACAAATTTCAAAATGTAAAGTTTACATCTTTGTATTTATAGATGAAACAATATTTGAATGTAATATAATTCAAAATATTGTCATGAATTAATTGTCTCCCTAATGAGGAAAATATATGACGGGCCCAGTGGCACAGTTGAATAGAATTCGCTTAAGTGGGAACTTGAGCCCCTTTCGCTACATAACAACGCACAACAAGCATATGCTCAGTGTTATGTTGGCATTACTAGGTCTGCTTTTGGAGGCACTGTCTTATGTATGTGGCGTTCTCTGTAGCTACTTATTTTCTCTCTAGGACTGGTTGGTCCTACGTCAGATTAATGCGACTAGAATCATATAACATTGTGACTACACTACACCTACTAAAAGAAGATGCCATCGGCCCTGCGCGCAAACCGACGATGTGCCTTAAACAATAGTAAAAAGTATATAATTATAATTGTCGAAGTATTTGAGCCTCAAAGACATTAGGACAACAAACTCATCCGTACAACATTCAACTCTAAACGTTTGGTTATGATGCATACCTTTGACACAAGTATTCAATTTCTCATCGAATTCGAAACCAAAGTTGCAATGACAATACGATTCATTTGCTGTTTTGTCGATACATCTAGCGTTGTCATCCAAACATGCTAACCCAGTACAATTCGCCCCCACTGGAACCCCTACAAAACGAGAATCATAAGTTAAATAAAAATATATATATATAATTATTATCTTGGGTTTTTATACAATAGATGTACACATGATTCTTATAATAACATTAAATTGCAGCCATGAAACATATCTACCGGCATATCGCATGTACATTCATCGTATTTCAGGGTTCTGTTGTTGAACTATCTAATCGTATACATAGTTCTCACATGTTCAATATTTACCTCCCTAGTTCTCAATTGTCGGCCATTTTGATAGGCAAAATTCCTTACATGTTATGGGGAATATAATGTAAATTAATCCGATTTATAAAAAATAACTTATTATTTATGCTCATGTGGGCATTTGACTCGGTAAGTTGAAGAAAAAGTGGTTGTCACATGCAAGTTCTCGAAGTTTTTTCTTTATCACATATTTGGACATTTCTCCTATTAGGTCTTATCAGTTTTGCCTATCAAAATGGCAGACAGTTAAGCATACTACAGTGTTACAAACCAACTGTTTTGGGATTTTAGGAACACTATGCATGTGTTATTTGTAGCTGCCCCGCTCACGTCTACATGGCGTTGCTATAGCGACACTAGAATGTGCGATACTTGCAATATATAAACATAGAGTAGATATATTCTTTTAATACAATATACTTTGATATATTTACAGTCGAAATTTTGTTTACATATAGTTATTATCAAAGGAGATATGACACTTTTCCCGAAACTTTTCGAACACCCTCAGTAAAATGTCTACACGTAACATAATATGGATGGGATTAATATAACCCCTCACATTTACATTAAATACAGTGTAATTCGTCCGAAGTCACCATATACAGGCGGAATTGAAAAGATAATTTAATTCGCGTTATTTAGGTATTTATTTAATAACAATTAATTGAAACTAAGGCGGGGAATTTTGAGTTAAATAAAGTCACTAACAAGTGAGGTAAATATTGTACATGTGAGAACTATGTATACGATTAGATATTTCAACAACAGAACCCTGAAATACGTTTGAAGGAAACACTTCGATGTATATCATGTTTCGGCGCAGCCGTACTAACATGGTTTTACTATGTGCATATCAGTGTTGTGTAAACCAATCGAATCTTACGTTAACCACCCAGGCGATTTCTCTTCAACCGAACAACGTTCGTAACCTTGACGCGGAGTGGTTAACATTTCGATAAAGGGTACAATACCTAACCAGATTTGGATCAGGAGTGACCAGCAATTGTAACATGTCGGCATTGTTTATGTTGCACAACAACTCTTCACCTTCAAATTGCGCCGACCAAATTGTTTCGAGATATTTATTTTTACTTTTGTAACTGTTTACTTGTTTGTCTATGTTTTCATGCATATGCAAGAGTGTCTAAACATGTTCATTATGAACGATTATTAACTATCGGTTCGTAAATAATGCTTTAGATTGACCACGAATGGGACTAGGGGTGCTAGAAATGGTCTATATGTAGTAGTAGTGGTAGTAACACTTTATTTAGAAGTCGGAACATAATTAACACAAGCTGTACTGAGCTTTTGTCCCGACTATTACAAAGAAACTTTAAAGCAGATACATTTAACATAACAGAATACATCTACATAAAAACAAGTTAGCATGCACAAGTACACGTGAGACAGACAAGCAAGGCATGAAACAAGGCAGCGATACAACTACATAAAAATAAAGGTTACGTCTAAAATATAAATATCACAGGCAGATATTAAAAGATACAATCAATTCAGACATACATTATGTGTCAAATTTTAGTGAGACATTTACTTACAATAGTTAAGAGTAAGTTCAGTTACATGTTAAAATCCTATTAAAACTGGAGATGTAATAAGAGTTATTATATAAGCATTATGATGTATACATGTTTACTAATGGATCCTCAATAGAAATACATAAACAAGTCTGGCCGACCATAAAACAACTAAGGTCGAGGAGACAAAAAGGAAAAAGTTTAAAGTATTGCGGTCAAAGGGGGTCAGTAAAAATAGCCTTAAATGTCGGAGGGAAAATAATGTTATACTTGATATAACATCAAGTAAATAGAATACTACAATAACAAATACACTGTATATAATCCAGCACAGTTTGTTTGTTGTGATGTGTCAATATGACATTTATATTACTGTACTCAAAGCAATAAAAGAGAGAGAATAAATTGCTACAGGGAACGCCACATACAATACTCAAGTTAGTTTTTACTAGGGATGTAAACGATTAACCGGTTTACCGTTCGAACATGCGGTTATCGGTTAGTAAAATCACTAACCGGTTAATCTTTTTTTGTTGTTGAAAATATCTACTTTTCATTTTGGAAAAAAAATCGAAAAATGTATCGCAAGATATCTGTGGTAACAATGCGTCTCTGAAAGTTGTGAAACCGCGGAGAAAGCTGCCAAAATCGATTATCTGCAACTAACAGTTTGACACGTATGCATTTGCTACAATTATGTAATGAAAGGGTAATTTAATTGTCATTTGTTTCAAATGAAAGCCAGAAAACTCTTGTGGTGTTCGAGAATTCGGCATTCTTAAATACATGTATACAGATTAAGGATTTTGTTATTGTACTGAACTTTGTGTTTTAACATTGTTGTATTTGAATAGATTATAACTGACTGTTAAGTTAATTGTGATTTGGAATACTTCAACTGATCATATATCATATTATAATGTTTGAAATAAAAAATGATGTTTATTGATATTTTTTTTTATTTTTGATTTATGTTCAGTACTTAGCCGAAATAAAACACTTTCCGAACTATTACTTACGTCAAAATATAGGTCGAGTTTACGTATTTCATGGTAAAAATATACACGGCAAAATACGAAACACGTATCGCCATGCAGAATGGCATGTTCGGTTGACCGGTTAACAAAATAACCGAATATTGACATCCCTACTTTTAACAATGATTTTAACTTTATGCAACTTGAAAATGGAGTTTACTGCTCATAATAATAATTTAATAAGCAAACAAAATATATGCACCAAATACAGGAATTAATTATCTAAAAATGTTTTGAAAGTTCCGTAGTGCAGGTCCGTGAATAACAAGTTACAACAATGCGCTTCTTGTTTAGTTGTTCTGCTACATATGTAGTTCCCATTGCGTACTGGGCAACATGAGCAATTTGGAGATGTTTTGAAACATATCGTCGCATTATTTCCAGAACCCCATAACTTGTTTTTCGTCTTTTTGAGAAACACAACTTTAAAGTTTTACACTCTTGATATAATTGTTACATACAGGGTTACATGTATGGACTTGCATTTAAGTTATGTGCATTCCAGAACTATAAAGTAAAGATAAAAAGAGGTTGGAAAGACGGTTTCAACGATACCAAATACTCAAAAGCGCCAACAATTGAGTTACGGGGTTCTGGAAATAAGGCGGCGATTTTTCAACATGTAAATTAAATTAAAAATGACGCGAAAGTCTCACAGACAAAGTTCGAAACTAAAACATGAATAAATATATATTGCAAAAGTCTAAAATGTTATTCTAGATATTTGTTACTTGCCCCAACATTTCGGTGTGCTCCATGTCTCATCATCTTTACAAACAATATTACTGTTCCCCGGAAGAGGGAATAACGCGCATGCAGGATCACACGTGTAGGGAAATGACGCTCCGATTTTCCTATCGCCAGTGAATTGGCTGACATTCACGTTCGTTACATTCGGCAGCGGGCCGAGACACATGGGGACATTTTCTGAAAGTAATAAATTATCAACTTACAAACGCAATCATACCCACCAGATGAGGACGTGGTCAAGAAAAAAATTCATTCTTCAATGGAATTAACAGTAAACAAGTTTATTTGGCATAAAAACATTTAAACTTTGTAGACGAACAGTAATAATTAATTATCGTCAAAATGTACTTAAAGCATAATTATGATAATCGTTGGCTTATTGCTATGAAAAGCCCTTAAACATATTTTGCAAACCTTGTAATTGTAACTGTTCATGTATGTAATGCCCTATAATTGTCGTTCAAAGCCAGCTTGACCAAAAGCGGAAATTATGTTTTCCCCCAATGTTGGTCATTACATTAATGTTATAAAGACAATATTTACAAGAAAATGCTACTCACGTGATGATGAGAAATACACTGTTCCAGGTTTATCGTCCAGTCCACTGGAAACGTTATAGTAACCTTGGCAACCGATACATGATAAATCCTCATCATTGTAAAATACACCTCGACAGGTGTCGAATGTAGTACAATAGTATACGCAGGATATTAGAGAGGGCGCGGAGACAGAAAGAACAACGTCACTAGAAGGACATACTTTCCCAGATATACCCGTTATATATGCAAAATGCGTGTTATTGGAACCGAGCGCTCTGGACACGAGTTCAAACAAAACTAAAACTCTCAAAACACAAGCCGTCATCTTTAACGTTCCAAACTATCTCACTGTGAGCGCAACTTCGAAAATAATGAATTGCTTCTAAATTAATTCAGATATCACATGCGGCGAAGCGAATGTCCTTGCTCCCAGGAGAAAGTGCCGTTGTGCCGTTTGTTTAAGTAAATATACATTGACATGCAATATTTAATGAAAGCAGGCGTATAACAATCATTTGAATGACAATATTAAAGATAACTTGTTTGTAAAATATTCTCATTTAACATAAAATACGCACATCAGTTAAAAAGAGATGAAATATTGATGCAACAACACGTTAGCAACGTGAAATACTAAACTGTTTATCAATGGTTGATTGAATCACATAGAAAGTCATTGAGATGGTGATGAATTAAATGATGTAATTCAATAAATTTAATGGAAATGCTCATGTGAGATTAATGAACATATGGACATTACACAATGTACATGCAAGAAATGCATACAGCTAGAATGTGCCCAGCGATGTGTCAAACCACAGCATTCGAATTACATCACCATATATATACGAATCGTGCAAGGGAACATTCAAGTCAAATTATGTGAAATTGGACTAACGGTTTCTGACTAGAAGAAAGTCAGCACGGCACCGATTGCCCTTTTTTTAAAGAACCAGTAAGCATGTATCTTGAAGACATTCAGTAGAACGTCACTAAAGGAACATGTCTCGGAAATTATTTTGCAGTCGGCCCAACTGTTCTGAGACGAAGCTTTTGCGCTGAACAACGTACTTTATGTAAAGGAATCTTGAAAAGGACACCCAATGAACATTTGCTTGAACTATTTTGAAACTGAAGCAATGGTATACCACCTAATACATATATCACGCACCTCTGGTGGCCATGTGGACCCCATGACTTGAAGGCATTTGGTAGAGGTTCACTCAATTAACATTTATGTCAAATTATTTCAAAATTGTACCTGTGGTTTCTGTGGAGACGATTTCCATAAAGGCTGTAAATCGCTGTTATTAATTATATTCATGTTTTCGATTTATGATAAGTTCCCCGTTCCCCATGTGCAATTATTTCATTTGATATAATATTCATGTTATTTCCACCCGCCCCTTTCGGCCAATTATATAACTAACTGTCTTGACTCGTTCCGTGAGGTATTCCATCCATTAGACTTTTCTCCTTAGTGTCCCCCTAAATAATCATTAGTTGTAATGGTCGGCCAGACCATTCCTTATACCCCTATTCACATACATGTTTACCCATGCACCTCCTCGGTGTTTACCCTTACACATCCTTAGTGTTTAGCCTTGCATCTCCTCAGTGTTTCCCCTTGCACATCTTTAGTGTGTACCCTTGTACCTCCTCAGTGTTTACCCTTGCACATCATCAGTGTTTACCAATACACCTCCTCAGTGTTTATCCATGCCCTCCTCAGTGTTTACCCTTGCGCATCCTCAGTGTTTAGCCTTGTACCTCCTCAGTGTTTACCCTTGCACATCTTTAGTGTGTACCCTTGTACCTCCTCAGTGTTTACCCTTGCACATCATCAGTGTTTACCAATACACCTCCTCAGTGTTTATCCATGCCCTCCTCAGTGTTTACCCTTGCACATCCTCAGTGTTTAGCCTTGCACATCTTTAGTGTTTACCCTTGTACCTCCTCAGTGTTTACCCTTGCATATCTTTAGTGTTTACCCTTGTACCTCCTCCGTGTTTACCCTTGTATCTCCTCAGTGTTTACCAATACACCTCATCAGTGTTTAGCCTTGTATCTCCTCAGAATTTATCCATGCACCTGGTCAGTGTTTATCCTTGCACCTCTTCAGTGTTTACCCATGCACCTCCTCAGTGTTTATCCTTGTACCTCCTCAGTGTTTAGCCATGTATATCCTCAGTGTTTAACCATGCACCTCCTCAGTGTTTATCCTTGTACCTCCTCAGTGTTTAGCCATGCATCTCCTCAGTGTTTACCAATACACCTCATCAGTGTTTATCCTTGTATCTCCTCAGAATGTATCCATGCACCTACGCAGTGTTTATCCTTGCACCTCTTCAGTGTTTACCCATGCACCTCCTCAGTGTTTACCCTTGTATCTCCTCAGTGTTTACCCTTGTATCTCCTCAGTGTTTACCAATACACCTCCTCAGTGTTTAGCCTTGTATCTCCTCAGAATTTATCCATGCACCTGGTCAGTGTTTATCCTTGCACCTCTTCAGTGTTTACTCATGCACCTCATCAGTGTTTATCCTTGTACATGCTCAGTGTTTAGCCATGTATATCCTCAGTGTTTAACCATGCACCTCCTCAGTGTTTATCCTTGTACCTCCTCAGTGTTTAGCCATGCATCTCCTCAGTGTTTACCAATACACCTCCTCAGTGTTTAGCCTTGTATCTCCTCAAAATTTATCCATGCACCTACGCAGTGTTTAGCCATGTATATCCTCAGTGTTTAACCATGCATCTCCTAAGTGTTTAGCCATGTATATCCTCAGTGTTTATCCTTGCACCTCTTCAGTGTTTACCCATGTACCTCCTCAGTGTTTACCAATGCACCTCCTCAGTGTTTACCCATGTATCTCTTCAGTGTTTACCCATGCACCTCCTCAGTGTTTACCCATGCCCTCCTCAGTGTTTACCCATGCACCTCCTCAGTGTTTATCCATGTTTATCCTCAGTGTCTATCCATGCCCTCCTCAGTGTTTACCCTTGCACATCCTCAATGTTTAGCCTTGCACATCTTTAGTGTTCACCCTTGTACCTCCTCAGTGTTTACCCGTGCACATCTTTAGTGTTTACCCTTGTACCTCCTCCGTGTTTACCCTTGTATCTCCTCAGTGTCAACCAATACACCTCCTCAGTGTTTAGCCTTGTATCTCCTCAGAATTTATCCATGCACCTACGCAGTGTTTATCCTTGCACCTCTTTAGTGTTTACCCATGCACCTCCTCAGAATTTATCCATGCACCTACGCAGTGTTTATCCATGCACCTCCTCAGTGTTTACCCATGCACCTCCTCAGTGTTTACCCATGCCCTCCTCAGTGTTTACCCATGTATCTCCTCAGTGTTTACCCTTGCACCTCCTCAGTGTTTACCCTTGCACCTCCTCAGTGTTTATCCATGCCCTCCTCAGTGTTTACCCATGCACCTCCTCAGTGTTTATCCATGTATCTCCTCAGTGTTTACCCATGCACCTCCTCAGTGTTTACCCTTGCACATCATCAGTGTTTACCCATGCACCTCCCCAGTGCCTGGTAATTTGTAAGTTGTTTTTCCTGGAGTCTGTGTTGGGTAGCATTGTCTGGTTATGTGACGTTCCCTGTAACAACTTAATCAGTCTTACAACTTGCTGGTGCTCGTGGCTGTGTTTACCACTGGTTTGGATTCTATATCGCTATTATCGCCGTAGAGAGCACTGGTAGTCCTTAGTTAGTGTTCAAACTGTTATATAGCTGGTTTAAATCCCCAGTGTTTTACTGACAGTTCCAATGCTTTGGCTATTGTATTAGCTTGGTTCACATATTGTTGGGACATGCTCTACTGAGTCGTTCTATTTCAATGTTGGGTTTAGTTCGTTGATGAAGTGGTGTTGTGTATCATTTTCATGTCCTGATCGATGTGGTATTGCTTTTGTGACTCTTCCCTGCGTATACACTCTGCTTCGTTTGGTCTTGTTTTTTAAACCCCAAGTCTGGTCGATATTACCGCCATGCTATAACTGATTAAATATACTCTAACCTAAAGTCTCCTGATCTTAATGGTTAGCGACTAGTTTAGCCAACACGCTGTGTTTAGCCAGCATAAGGAAATTACCTCGTTCTGTAGTCTGATTTAATATATTATATGGCGTATATAGAATTGTGACTTAAACGTGAAATTAATAGAAATAAATAGTACGTTCATTTTCCACCATTTATGGAAATCAATAAAAAGTTAAATGAAAATAGACAACATGTTGCTTATGAATTAGATATATAAACTATTATTAAGCAGTATTTTGTTCATTATTGCTACTTGCATAACAGCGGTGCGTAAGTCAATCAATTCTAACGTTAAATGTCTAAGCAAATTTTGGGCAGCCGAATTGCATTTGTAAACGGGCCACTGATTTGTTCAAATGTGCACGTTGTTAACACTGGTCTGGAATTAATGCATTCGCCTGCCCAAGAAATAAGAATGGACGTTTCCTAAATTATGGTTTGAATAATTCTTCAATCGCGAAGTGTAGTCAAATGTTAGTTTATTCCGAAATATTAGGCATATTGCCCATGATTTCACATAAACAATGTTAATATAAATACAAATACAACGAAATATTATACATTGGTCAATGGTCATTTGACATGCAATAGTATGATTGATTAACCTAATATAAATCATAATATAGTCCTGATTACATTTTCATTGACACAATGTGAACAATAATAGAATAGTGAGGAGATAAGATACAAAATATAATATAACTGAATTACGTAGTTCTAATACATCTTATTTTTTAGGTTAAGAGCTTTATGGTTTATATAAACAATGACAGCTATTCAACAACAGCCTTACTTTCTGAGTTTAATATTTCAACAAATTTTGGTATATTTTATTTTTTCTGTTATACTGTTTTATATACTGTTTACGCATTTCGTGGTACAAATGACATTCAAGCAAAAAATGAAATTACTCTTCGATAACATTGCACAACTGGCATTTTCTATCTTGGAGTGGTATTTTTGCTGGTTTGTGCCATCGTCCAGTTTCGATTTCTAATCTAAGTAATTGTCTAAATTTTGGAACATTTATTAAATTAAGATATGGCTGGGTTACAGTAAATGCAATGTTTTGAATTACGCAGCAACGTAGAAGGAGTGATTAATATTCCAATGTTTAAATTATTAATTACATACACAGACGATGATATGCAAACACGATTGTTCTTTTTTCAGCGAATTGACGATTTCTATGCTTTCAATCAGGTAATAAAATTTATTAAAATGAAATATTCATAATGAACATGGCATTGTGCAAACAATGTTTTAGACGAAAGAGTCAGGTTTTACGAGCGCATTAATTATTTGAATTAATTGTAATTGTTCCAGATTGACGTCAATATAACAATACATGCGTACATGTGTTTATAAATGATGAACTGGTGTGCAGGTTTATACGGTGGCATATAGGTGACATGCTTGAAATCATATTTATCTCGTTCCCGCTACTTATAACTATGTCTTGGGAACGAGATACTAAGTCGTGGGAACGAGATACTAAGTCGTGGGAACGAGATACTAAGTCGTGGGAACGGGATACTAAGTCGTGGGAACGAGATACTAAGTATTGGGAACGAGATACTAAGTCGTGGGAACGAGATACTAAGTTGTGGGAACGAGATACTAAGTCGTTGGAACGAGATACTAAGTCTTGGGAACGAGATACTAAGTCGTGGGAACGAGATACTAAGTTGTTTGAACGAGATACTAAGTCGTTGGAACGAGATACTAAGTCGTGGGAACGAAATACTAAGTTATAGGAACGAGATACTTAGTCTTGGGCACGAGATACTAAGTCGTGGGAACGAGATACTAAGTCGTGTGAACGAGATACTAAGTCGTTTGAACGAGATACTAAGTCGTGGGAACGAAATACTAAGTTATAGGAACGAGATACTAAGTCTTGGCCACGAGATACTAAGTCGTGGGAACGAAAAACTAAGTTACTAAGTTATAGGAACGAGATACTAAGTCTTGGGAACGAGATACTAAGTCGTGGGAACGAGATACTAAGTCGTTGGAACGATATACTGAGTCGTGGGAACGAGATACTAAGTGATGGCCATGAGATAACTATGCCGTAAGAATGAGATAGTTAGGACTTGTTATCGAGATACTAAGTTGTGGGTACGAGTTAGCAAATCGTGGGAACGAGATAAAAATAATTTCATACATGTCACCTCTATGCCACCGTATAAAATAGTTACTCTATAGAAAACATTTACAATACGCTATATCATCATAATGTAATTAAAATTTATAACCACGTCCCCTAGACAATAAGGAATAAACAAGTCGAAAAACAATATTCGCGCTGGCTCTCAACCAATTCGTTTCACAGATATACAGTTAAACCTCACTTAAAAAGCACCTCAATATATATACCACTTCAAAATTAAGAACGCAATTTTTAAGTCCATTTTCACTGTCTTGTTTTTTATTCAACTTCAATATTAGGACTACCTCAATTTTAAGTCCAGTTTGACTTTATATATTCTTGGGCGTGTACAGAACAAGAATGACCTAACGTGAAATTATAATAGTAATAAATAACACGATCATTTTCTCCTATTTATGGAAACATTAAAAAAGTGAACTGAAAATAGAACATATGTTGCTTTATGTATAAGACTATCAATGTTTTTTGTTTTTCGGCGCAGACGTACATACATGGTTTTGCTGTTTTCATATCAGTGTTGTGTAAACCAATCAAATCTTACGTTAACCTCCAATTTCTCTTCAACCGAACAACGTTTGTAACCTTGACGCGGATTGGTTAACCTTTCGATAAAGGGTACGTTACCTTACCGAAATCCACCGAATTTTGGTGAATTTACCGAAATCCATTATGGATCTGGAGTGAACAGTAATAGTATCGGCATTTATTTATGTTGCACAACAAATCTTAACCTTCAATTAAATTACGCCGACCATCTTTTTTCAAGCAATTTCTTGTTATATGTTATCTTGATAATACATTAAATCCTCAGTTAAAGAGATAAGACAAGTAATGATAAGACAATCTTAAAGATAAGAACGTCCATTACAAGTCTGTCTTCACTGTTTTACTCTTTATTCAACCTCAATAGTAGGACCATCTCAATATTTATATCAATGGTGGTCTTATTATTAAGGTGTTACTGTATGTGAAAATACAAGGTTACATATTGTAACGTTCAATAATGACGACATGTGCGCAGTTTCAAAGCGTGACACTTCTGATTTATCTTTGTATAATACATTTTAACGACAAGCATTGAAACTCAAACTGTGAAAGCAGCAAATATAATTTAGAATGGAGATACATTCGATGTTTTATTAATTATCTGAATCAATACCGCGAAGAGACCAATGTTGGCGTTTATTCAACTGGAGAAGTGTGCTATAACTGATAGATACAACAGTCGAAACGAACTCTACTGATGACTCCACGGCACGATCACGTTTGTTTTCACAAAGGAAGTTTTTGAATTATAATATTTGACTTGTATGGGTGGAAAGTGCTTATTGGGTGCAGAGTTATCTACAATGTTCTGTTGCATATAGTTGTGTTAATGTCTAGCTTAGTCCTATAAATAAGACCCTACATACCTTATTTCACATTTTGACATTTTCCGGTTATGTAGAGTCTTATCGACTTCCCATAAATGTCATGTAGCACTTTCCGACACAATTCTGTGTCGCTCCTTTTCCACTAATTTTGAGCTATTAAACAAGACCAGCTGGGAAAATACATTTCCAATAGCTCAATTGATGCTTTCTACGCTGGAAAGGTCAATAATTCTAAATGCCATGCGCTAATTGTATAAGGATGCGCATTTGTTTCCATCGTGTGCAGGTTTCAGAGAGATTCGTCGTAATGGCTGCGCAACATATCTGGTTAATTAACACAGTCAATATACGAATCGAAAATTAGACGAACTTTCGTATAATATATTATTTTGCTAACATGTTGTGGACAATGTGTAGGAACGATTACATGATGAACATTTTATCGAATATTAAGCGTTTGAAGGTGATTTTCATTAATTTGTTTGTACAAAACGCCACTCTATAGATCTTTTAACTGTTTATACATCAATTAATGACATAATTTGTGGATTCGAAAATGCTACATCACATTGATGTTTAGACGTTACATGCAAAGTGAAAGTAAAATGTAAAATAACAACATAATGAATGTTTGTGGTTAAATGGGCATTCACACGTCTAAAATGTGGACTATTGTCTAGCTATGATCTTGTTGGCCTTAATGGTTTCAACTAGAGCTCAAGATTTGTGGTGGTACGTGTCCTTCCACCGTCTTGTATAGAAATGTCAGCTGCTGGTGGCGTCACCTATCTTGTTGCGGCACTAGGTTTTATTCAGCATGGCCGAGACATGACCATCTTGTCTGGACCTATACTCCTTGGAGATGAAGTGAGCTGCAAAATGTTGGACGCACTCCAGTTTGTTGATGTTGACCTGCTGATAACAGGTTCCAGTATAAGGTAAATGGTTGTCTGTATGACTGATTTGTCTATCATAAGGTTGGTTAGAAGCATTATTGAATATTAGATATGTGTGTTCTACTTGCAAAAATACACTGCCCTCCAAAAGTTCCTTCAAACTTGAATATTTAGAATTTCTTTACTTTTTCTTACATAATTTCAAATAAAACATGTATGACCATGAAGTGAAATTTTTCAACCCACTTCTGTGATGGATAGTTAAAAATTAACAATTTGCACATCTCTGCAGCAGCATCAATCAGCTTGCATCCTAAACCAATATGTGTGTAACTGGATTGATCTGACGCAGAAAATAAGACAATTTGTTTATTAATACTTCCACAGAAAATTATTGCTGTGTTAAAAAGCATTTTCAATTTATTGCATGTGAAATAAATATGAAAATACATTCATTGAAGTTGGAAGCTGTGCAGGAACTTTTGGAGGGCAGTGTAAGTACTGAAAAATAGTAAAATAGAACAGTGATGATAAAAGGTTATGAACTTCAGCCTAGAGATACCAGGTATTCAGGATTTCATGTGAATCTACGGTTTCAGGTACATGTAGACATTAATAATAATAATAAATACTTTATTTATAGAGACAATGTAGTTTGGCAATTGCCCAATCTTCCGTGTGAGCTTCTTAAAAAAGCGCATTTACGTTATATATGTACAACAACAAATTACAAAACTCATCAAGATATTAACATGAAACAAGTTCAATTATATACAAGGAATAAACATTAATGTAGAAGAAAGATTCCAGCATAAAATACACCAGTTTGTCATTTACAAAACACATATACAACTCAGTTTTTTTACCTTATAAAATATTTTCTAAATAAAGACCTACTATTGGTAATCGAATGAACATGCACGTCGATCTTCGTTTCTAAATTGAGCGTTACGGATATCATTTTCAATGTAAAAAAGTTAGTTGCCGCGATGTGTTCAGTGCGGAACCAACAGCGGAAACCTTTAGCAAAAATCATCTGCAAAAGTTATTTCAGCACTTTGATTTACGTTGTATGACTCATAGGAATGGAATTATTTCCCACGGTATCACTTGACGTTGATTGGTCAATCGCTGTCAACAGAGCTATGATACTTGGATATGCCCTCACGAGTGGTCTCCCTTCTGTCTAAATACAATGGCACCTCGATAATAGGACCTTCATTTATTCTGAAGAACGGCGAACTGTGTCGTATTAAGGAGGCGGTTCTCATTTTGAGATGGTATTTATGAAAGAATATACTGTAATTAAGATGTTAGCGGGGTATTCGACACCAAGATTTGTAGACATGTACCCAACTTGTTCATCATATTCTTTATCTTTGATTTAGGTCGCATAAATTCAATTGACGGATCAATGAAATTTGGATGCTCATGCATATGTGAACGCCTCGGATTAGCCAATCAGAATGTAGGGATTTACTGAATTTGGAATTGTTCCAATATGTCCCTTTGAACAACATTATTAACGGAATATACGACAAGGAAATGTTTATCATGAAGAATGTTGATTTAGATCTGTGATTTCGGAAATTTAAAAGGGTAAACATATAGGCCGATGCTAATTGTCTTCAACCGAGTGTCGACATTGGTTGATAATGTCACTTTAGTGCGTGTAGATCTACAGACTATGCTCATAGATGTTTTAAGGGTTTTAGACGCATCGGTATTGTTCTCGCTTGTGCTACAAGAGTCACAGTGAGTGGTGCGTAAGTCAATCAAATATATGCAACATTTGGACAGCTGAACTTTGTATGTAAATATGGTTTGATTGTGGACATCTATGATTGTACTACTATGGTGGCATATTGCTGCCACCAGTTAACTACTTAATAAAATAGATAAGTATGTGGTTATCACGTTAAATAAACTAGATAACTACTTAATTAACTAGATTAATATGTGGTTAACTAGATTAGTATCGTGATATATTTTCATACTAGATAAATATCTTAACACGCAAACTTTTCTGATAGTGCCCACAACTGCCATCACTTACCAACTTATACCCAATACATACATACATATAATTATTTATTAGCACACACTTTTACTAGTTTGTCGCCATTTACAATTTAGTAATGACAAGATGGCGATAATATATGAGACAGGAGAAAAGCATGCAAACATTACATCTACAAACATAAACATAAAGCATTTAAACATGAAACAAAGACTCATAGTACAGAAACAAAGACATAGAGTATGGACAACATATACTAATATATGTTATTATTATTGACGGTACGGACAAACTATTGTAGATATTTATTAAGTAGTTAACGCGATTAATATCTAGTTAACGACATAATTATCTAGTTAATGATCTAGTTAACTAGATAGGTAACGCATTATCTACATACTTTTAGGTAACTGTTAAGTAGTTAACGCGATAAGTATCTAGTTAACTACAATGTACATACTTTTCTAGTTAATTAAGGGTTTAACGAGTTAAGTATCTATATATCTAGTTAACGTGATAGTTAACCATATAATTATGTCGTTAACTAGATACTTAAATCGTTAATCATTTTGTATGTACTATACACGTCAAATAAAACATCGGTATCAATTTTATGTTAATCAGACAAAGTCAGCAGTAATTCTATCTACTTGTAGTTTCGCCGGCATTTGCTCTACAACGTTGTCTACCGACAATGCGTGGCTTTTGTACACTATGTGCATTTGTGATGCTATTTGCACTAAGATAATTGAATAAGCCCCCACGAATGGTCTCTCTTCTGTCACATATGAACACTGTATGTAATATGGAAAGTGGAGCATGTTTAAATACAGTGAAACCTCAATAATTGATTCTGACGAGAGTCGTGAGGTGGTGTGTTTACCGAGATGATTCTTGGATGTGTAATGTCCTCATTTCAACTCGGAGCGTGTATATTGTATGGAAAAGAAAACAGAAGTATTTGTTGCTTTCCTTGATGTGCGTCAAGCGTACGACTGAGTTTGGCGTAACGGCCTTCTATACAAATTTTCAACAATGGATATTGCCCAGAATGTATAGCAGGTGATATGGAGAATGTCCGCGTCAATACAAAGTCGTGTCCGTGATCAATCACATGACTATGTATGGTTTCCAATAGTACAGGGTGTTAGACAAGGTGAGGGCAGCCTCCCCATTCCTTATCTCTTGTATATCAATGACCTTATCAACGAACTAGAGGCTAACAATCTGAGTATTTGTGTACATAACCATATTTCCAGCCCAACAGTAGTAGACGACATGTTACTGATATCATATTTGAAGAGAAGACTTCGAAAAAAGCTTAACATATGTAATAATTATGTTAACACATGAGTGCCGCTGTACGATTTCAACCCACTTCTTGAAGTTACGTCATTTCCAGTAACGCCACATGTGACGTCATCATGAACTGACAGTAAACAATAGTTGCCCCATATGGCAATATGAAAACGAAGTGACCATATGGAGTAAATATTGTTCCCTGATTGCAAATAATGACATCAAATGTTGCGTTTTCATGAAATGACGTCACTTACAGAAGTGGTTGTAAATCCCATAGCAGCGCTCAAATGGAGGTATCTCAGCAGCTCATGAAAATTTGCTACCATTGTGTTTAACGAAACGATGTGTGACTGTAACATACAAGAAATTGGCACCTTGGTTATTGTGAAATTATTGAAAATGATCAATACGTCGCTATTAAACGTCGCTATTGTGATGTTATATGTTATCTTGATAATACAATAAAACCTCAGTTAAAGACCACCTCAATAATGAGACAACCATAAAATTACAATCACCAGTTTCAAGTCCCTATTCACTGTTTTGCTCTGTATTTAAACTCAAAATTAGGATCATGGCATTGTAAAGTTTCTTGAAAGTTTCAGAGAACTGCAAAACACAAGTCTGATACATGTATTTCCTTTGCTGGCGCAGCTTATGTTGTGTTGGTACAGTTTGTACCATGTTGGTACAGCTTACATGATGTTGTTACAGCTTACATGTTGTTAGTACAGCTTACTTATGTTGATATAGTTTACCTGATGTTGGTACAGCTTACCTGTTGTTAGTACAGCTTACTTATGTTGATATAGTTTACCTGATGTTGGTACAGCTTACCTCTTGTTGATACAGTTTACCTTATGTTGATATAGTTTACCTGATGTTGGTACAGCTTACCTTATGTTGATACAGTTTACCTGGTGTTGGTACAGCTTACCTTATGTTGATACAGTTTACCTGATGTTGGTACAGCGTACCTTATGTTGATATAGTTTACCTGATGTTGGTACAGCTTACCTTATGTTGATATAGCTTACCCGATGTTGGTACAACTTACCTTATGTTGGTATAGCGTATCTGATGTTGGTACCGCTTACCTTATGTTGATACAACTTACCTTATGTTGGTATACCTTACCTGATGTGGGTACAGCTTACCTTATATTGATACAGCGTAGCTTATGTTGATTCAGTTTATTTCTTGTTGGTACAGCCTGCCTTATGTTGATACAGTTTATGTATTGTTGGTACAGCCTGCCTTGTATTGATATAGTTTATTTCTTGTTGGTACAGCCTGCCTTATGTTGATACAATTTATTTCTTGTTGGTACAGCCTGCCTTTTGTTGATACAGTTTATGTCTTGTTGGTACAGCCTGCCTTATGTTGATACAGTCTATCTCTTGATGGTACAGCCCGCCTTATGTTGATACAGTTTATGGCTTGTTGGTACAGCCTGCCTTATGTTGAAACAGTTTATGTCTTGTTGGTACAGCCTGCCTTATGTTGATACAGTTGTTTATGTCTTGTTGGTACAGCCTGCCTTATGTTGATACAGTTTATGTATTGTTGGTACAGCCTGCCTTGTATTGATATAGTTTATTTCTTGTTGGTACAGCCTGCCTTATGTTGATACAATTTATTTCTTGTTGGTACAGCCTGCCTTTTGTTGATACAGTTTATGTCTTGTTGGTACAGCCTGCCTTATGTTGATACAGTCTATCTCTTGATGGTACAGCCCGCCTTATGTTGATACAGTTTATGGCTTGTTGGTACAGCCTGCCTTATGTTGAAACAGTTTATGTCTTGTTGGTACAGCCTGCCTTATGTTGATACAGTTGTTTATGTCTTGTTGGTACAGCCTGCCTTATGTTGATACAGTCTATCTCTTGATGGTACAGCCCGCCTTATGTTGATACAGTTTATGGCTTGTTGGTACAGCCTGCCTTATGTTGAAACAGTTTATGTCTTGTTGGTACAGCCTGCCTTATGTTGATACAGTTGTTTATGTCTTGTTGGTACAGCCTGCCTTATGTTGATACAGTTTGTGTCTTGTTGGTACAGCCTGCCTTATGTTGATACAGTTTATTTCTTGTTGGTACAGACTGCCTTATGTTGATACAGTTTATGTCTTGTTGGTACATCCTGCCTTTTGTTGATATTGTTTATGTCTTGTTGGTGCAGCCTGCCTTATGTTTATACAGTTGATGTATAGTTGGTACAGCCTGCCTTATGTTGATACAGTTTATGTCTTGTTGGTACAGCCTGCCTTATGTTGGTACAGTCTATGTATTGTTGGTACAGCCTGCCTTGTGTTGAGACCGTTTATTTCTTGTTGGTACAGCCTGCCTTATGTTGATACAGTTTATGTATTGTTGGTACAGCTTAGCTTATGTTGATACAGTTGACTTGTTGGTACAACCTGCCTTATGTTGATACAGTTTATGTCTTGATGGTACAGCCTGCCTTATGTTGATACAGTTTGTGTCTTGTTGGTACAGCCCACCTTATGTTGATACAGTTTATTTCTTGTTGGTACAGCCTGCCTTGTGCTGAGACAGTTTATTTCTTGTTGGTACAGCCTGCCTTATGTTGATACAGTTTATGTATTGTTGGTACAGCTTAGCTTATGTTGATACAGTTGACTTGTTGGTACAACCTGCCTTATGTTGATACAGTTTATTTCTTGTTGGTACAGCCTGCCTTTTGCCGATACAGTTTATTTCTTGTTGGTACAGCCTGCTTTATGTTGATACAGTTTATGTCTTGTTGGTACAGCCTGCCTTATGTTGATACAGTTTATTTCTTGTTGGTACAGCCTGCCTTGTGCTGAGACAGTTTATTTCTTGTTGGTACAGCCTGCCTTATGTTGATACAGTTTATGTATTGTTGGTACAGCTTAGCTTATGTTGATACAGTTGACTTGTTGGTACAACCTGCCTTATGTTGATACAGTTTATTTCTTGTTGGTACAGCCTGCCTTTTGCCGATACAGTTTATTTCTTGTTGGTACAGCCTGCTTTATGTTGATACAGTTTATGTCTTGTTGGTACAGCCTGCCTTATGTTGATACAGTTTGTGTCTTGTTGGTACAGCCCGCCTTATGTTGATACAGTTTATTTCTTGTTGGTACAGCCTGCCTTATGTTGATACAGTTTATTTCTTGTTGGTACAGCCGCCTGCCTTATGTTGATACAGTTTATGTCTTGTTGGTACAGCCTGCCTTATGTTGATACAGTTTATGTCTTGTTGGTACAGCCTGCCTTATGTTGATACAGTTTATGTATTGTTGGTACAGCCTGCCTTATGTTGATACAGTTTATGTCACATGAGTTCAACTAATGTTGGAACAGCATACCTTGTTTGTCTGTTGTCCTAGGCGATGTTTTTGTTTTTGCAGCATTGAACTCAACAATTATATGCACTCAGTTTCATTTATTGTCAGAAGTTACGGTAGGTTTGTGTTGACAATGAATATATAAATATTAAATCTTACCTCTGTTGTTGCCATACTCACAAACAATAACTAATTTAAATTTCTAAAGGAGTGAAAGAACATAACGTTGCAGCTGTGTTAAATGCTGTATTTCAAATGTCTTCTTCTCTGTTGGTACATTTTAAGTCATTTTAGATAATGACATAAATCGATAGGTTTTGCGTGCTACGTCAGTATAAAAGGACCTGCAATTCACGTGCGAGTATTATAGCGTTGCATTCGAGACGATCGAAATATGATACGTGAAACAACCCGCCTATTAATTGCGATAGTATTATCCACACTTACTGTGTTAGCAACAATGAAATTTAAGACTCAATACAAACTGTCTCATGGGGATTTTAGAAGTGGCGTTATCGGACATTTGATTCAAGTAAATCGGGATTCGAATTTGGTCGGTGTACGTATACCTGCGAGCAACGAAACAATATATGAGCCAGTCACAACCGCTTGGATGGAGAACAATACCTACGAGAGTGGTTTCAGTTACAGGTGCGGTCAATATTTCGAAGATGTGTTTGCGGAGGAAGTGGTAAGGACCGTTTTACAAATTTCTTTTTTCTATCCATATAACATGGCGACCACCCTTGGAACCCTTGAAGACTGGTCTTATTATTGAGATGGTCATAAAATTGAGGTTGAATATAGAGGAAAATAGTGACAATAGACTTGACAATTGTGTTCTTAATTTTGAGGTGGTCCTATTATTGAAGTGATCTTTAAGTGAGGTTTTATTGTAGATACTAAATAGCGCATATTATTGTGTGTTGCATTGTATGTATGTTTTCGGATGTCTTGTTTTTCAGACACCTTATATAATGCGTGATTCACTTTAAACGTTTAGTTGAACATGTAGTGACGTTTTACTATTTTTAAGCCCTTACTCTGATTATCATTTTCAGCAAACAAAAAACAATACCTATTTGTGGAACGTTCCAGGACCCCTACATAATAATTCTAAGATAACTGTCACATTCACACTACCAAATATTGTTGATGGGTATGTATACTTCAATATCAGTCATGTTCCTAAATGAAAGTTCTATGTGTATGTTTATACATTTTAGAAACCAGTCTTAAAACCCATCCTCTCATTGGTGGATTCTGGGAACAGTCTTCGAATTGACCAATGATCACCCAGAGATTTCTAAATAATCATTTTAAGGCTACGTTATTTAACAGTTTGTTTATCTTGCTTTATTATCTAAAGGCCAATATAAAATGTGGTATCGTCATTTATTAGAAATTTAAAACCAAACAAACATCGATTACTAATTTCTTGCTTACAACAAGAACATATTGAATAAATCATAAATCCCTAACCTAACATATTTAGGATAAGAAAAGATAAACAAAAACTTGAACATTTTTAACAAAACACTCATCGTTTACTTTATATTACAAGAACCTTATAAACAAACATTCATCGTTTACGTTATATAACTAGAACCTTATAAACAAACATTCATCGTTTACGTTATATAACTAGAACCTTATAAACAAACATTCATCGTTTACGTTATATACATGTAACTATAACCTTATAAACACACATTCATCGTTTACGTTATATAACTAGAACCTTATAAACAAAACACACATAGTTTGCAATATATAACTAGAACCTTATAAACAAACACACATCGTTTACGTTATATAACCAGAACCTTATAAACAAACATACATAGTTTGCATTATATAACTAGAACCTTATAAACAAACACACATCGTTTACGTTATATAACCAGAACCTTATAAACAAACATACATCGTTTGCATTATATAACTAGAACCTTATAAACAAACATACATCGTTTGCATTATATAACTAGAACCTTATAAACAAACATACATAGTTTGCATTATATAACTAGAACCTTATAAACAAACACACATCGTTTACGTTATATAACTAGAACCTTATAAACAAACATACATCGTTTGCATTATATAACTAGAACCTTATAAACAAACATTCATCGTTTGCATTATATAACTAGAACCTTATAAACAAACATACATCATTTACGTTATATAACTAGAACCTTATAAACAAACTTACATCGCTTACGTTATATAACCAGAACCTTATAAACAAACATTCATCGTTTACGTTATATAACCAGAACCTTATAAACAAACATACATCGTTTAAGTTATATAACTAGAACCTTATAAACAAACATTCATCGTTTACGTTTTATAACTAGAACCTTATAAACAAACATACATCGTTTACGTTATATAACTAGAACCTTATAAACAAACATTCATCGTTTACGTTATATAACCAGAACCATATAAACAAACATACATCGTTTACGTTATATAACCAGAACCTTATAAACAAACATACATCGTTTACGTTATATAACCAGAACCTTATAAACAAACATTCATCGTTTACGTTTTATAACTAGAACCTTATAAACAAACATACATCGTTTACGTTATATAACTAGAACCTTATAAACAAACATTCATCGTTTACGTTATATAACCAGAACCTTATAAACAAACACACATCATTTACGTTATATAACTAGAACCTTATAAACAAACATTCATCGTTTACGTTATATAACTAGAACCTTATAAACAAACATTCATCGTTTACGTTATATAACTAGAACCTTATAAACAAACATTCATCGTTTACGTTATATAACTAGAACCTTATAAACAAACATTCATCGTTTACGTTATATAACTAGAACCTTATAAACAAACATTCATCGTTTACGTTATATAACTAGAACCTTATAAACAAACATTCATCGTTTACGTTATATAACCAGAACCTTATAAACAAACATTCATCGTTTACGTTATATAACTAGAACCTTATAAACAAACATTCATCGTTTACGTTATATACATGTAACTAGAACCTTATAAACAAACATACATCGTTTACGTTATATAACTAGAACCTTATAAACAAACATACATCGTTTACGTTATATAACTAGAACCTTATAAACAAACACACATCGTTTACGTTATATAACAAGAACCTTATAAACAAACATTCATCGTTTACGTTATATAACCAGAACCTTATAAACAAACATTCATCGTTTGCGTTATATAAGAAGAACCTTATAAACAAACATTCATCGTTTACGTTATATAACTAGAACCTTATAAACAAACATACATCGTTTGCATTATATAACTAGAACCTTATAAACAAACATACATCGTTTGCATTATATAACTAGAACCTTATAAACAAAACATTCATCGTTTACGTTATTTAACTAGAACCTTATAAACAAACATTCATCGTTTACGTTATATACATGTAACTGTAACCTTATAAACAAACATTCATCGTTTGCGTTATATAAGAAGAACCTTATAAACAAACATTCATCGTTTACGTTATATAACTAGAACCTTATAAACAAACATACATCGTTTGCATTATATAACTAGAACCTTATAAACAAACATACATCGTTTGCATTATATAACTAGAACCTTATAAACCACACATTCATCGTTTACGTTATCTAACTAGAACCTTATAAACAAACATTCATCGTTTACGTTATATACATGTAACTGTAACCTTATAAACAAACATTCATCGTTTACGTTATATAACTAGAACCTTATAAACAAAACAGACATCGTTTACGTTATATAACTAGAATCTTATAAACAAACATACATCGTTTACGTTATATAACTAGAACCTTATAAACAGAACACACACAGTTTGCATTATATAACTAGAATCTTATAAACAAACATTCATCGTTTCCGTTATATAACTAGAACCTTATAAACAAAACACACATAGTTTGCAGTATATAACTAGAACCTTATAAACAAACATACATAGTTTGCATTATATAACTGGAACCTTATAAACAAACATACATAGTTTACGTTATATAACTAGAACATTATAAACAAAACATACATCGTTTACGTTATATACATGTAACTAGAACATTTTAAACAAAACATACATCGTTTACGTTATTTAACTAGAACATTATAAACAAACATACATCGTTTACGTTATATAACTAGAACCTTATAAACAAAACACACATAGTTTGCAGTATATAACTAGCACCTTATAAACAAACATACATAGTTTGCATTATATAACTAGAACCTTATAAACAAACACACATCGTTTACGTTATATAACTGGAACCTTATAAACGAACACACATCGTTTACGTTATATAACTGGAACCTTATAAACAAACACACATCATTTACGTTATATAACTAGAACCTTATAAACAAACACACATCGTTTACGTTATATAAGTGGAAACTTATAAACAAACACACATCATTTACGTTATATAACTAGAACCTTATAAACAAACACACATCATTTACGTTATATAACTGGAACCTTATAAACAAACACACATCGTTTACGTTATATAACTGGAACCTTATAAACAAACACACATCGTTTACGTTATATAACTAGAACCTTATAAACAAACATACATATTTTGCATTATGTAACTAGAACCTTATAAACAAACACACATCGTTTACGTTATATAACCAGAACCTTATAAACAAACATACATCGTTTACGTTGTATAACTAGAACCTTATAAACAGAACATACATCGTTTGCATTATATAACTAGCACCTTTTAAACAAAGCATACATGTTTTACTTTATAGAACTAGAACCAAAAACATATATGTATATGTTATACTTCACATGTATACACCAGAAAACAGAGAAAGAACTGTGAACATAAACAGCTTCGATCATGAGAATAAACTTGAAATGAAATATGTATTGAACCGCATCTGAGATGACAGGTATTTGCAGCTATGATTAGGATGACTGTTAATACATTACTTCATATTTGGCCTATGTGTATACAATATAAGCGTTCATGAATAACTTGTACTGGTTGACTGCTCCTCGCATTGAAAACTGAGTTGATTATCGTTGTGAATACTACGAAGTTTGTACAATGACAAGAGTAATAATACGAAAAAGTGTACACTATATTGTGTGAACTAGTAAATTGGATGTTTTCTACTTGGGATATACAACAGGTTTGATGTACTATTTTTTGACATTGATGTTCAGAAATCATATACTATAAATAAATGTGCATTGATTGGTGGATACAAAAGGTTACACAAGGTTAATAACAAGGTCATAGTAATGTAAATAAACATTACCAAGTGCACAATGACATTTATGAATATATACAATTTCAATTAATTTTTCTTTTGACTATGGATACAATGGAACAGTGTTCACAGGTTCACAACCCTCTTTAATTTTCTCTATGTCTTCCATGTTTCTACTTGGCACCTTTTTTTCTACCTCGTTCAATTTCATAGTTCCATAAATATAAGCGCCTGCGATCCACGTCTTAACAAGTTTACCTTCTCTCTTAAGGTTTCTAGCTTCGAGCGCTAGTTCTTCACGTTTTCTTGTTAAAGATTCCTGTATGTATAGTCCTTGTTCTAGTGTTTTACGGGCCTTGTATACTCTCTGTCGAGCTTTGGAGTTAGTGAACTTTACAATTACCCTTCTGTTGACTGCATTGTCTCTTTTCCACTTTCCTAATCTGTGCGCTTTGTCTATATCGGTTTCCGTCATACAGGTATCAATAGCTTTTTGTCATCTTTCACAATAAATGTTCAGAGATAGAGGAATATTTTGACTTCTTTGAGCGTGATTATTGGAAATGAAATGCACCTTATACCATGATATTGTAATTTCTACATATATATATAGCACTTCTTAATATTTTTATACTATGTTCGCATGTTTTTGACATCAGACAAGACGCATGAAATATGGTAGTGTTTAGATAACAGGTCCATCAAGATAACGCTTTGCCAACTACGCCTTGTAAGACAAGAAGCAGCAGATACAATTGAATACGTCAAACAACGACGTCAAGCTTCACGGATTACATTTACAATAATGCATTTATCTTGGTTTAAGATGTTCCTGAGTCATAACATGCGGTCGGAGATGGCAAAGCAGGGTAACAATTTACATGGATTATATGATGGCTTTATCGTAGCTAAACACGTGTTAAATTCGACTATGGCATTAACAGACACAGTCAAAATTGACATCACTACCTGCTACATGAAATTGGAGAGATTAAGCCCATCCTTAACTAATGTTATCTAAACGAATTGGGGCTCTCTATAAATGTTACAAATTTGCATACCGAAGAACAAGCTTTCACCGTCCTTACATTTGGAAAATAACATTCTAGTATATATCATCATTTGATGTAAGGAATGGAGACTCCCAATAGAAGCAATAAATACTACTTTGTGGCAATAGTGCAGTCTGTCAAACAAATTGTTTAGACCATTAGGTTAAATGCTGCCATCCGCTGAGCATTCTGTAACACATCTGTGAAGATTTTTTTTGAATATCGCAAAGAACAGACTTTTGTTACTAAAATTACCTTCTGCAAAAAACGAGCAAAATATGTACTTGTTCATTGTAAATACTTATTGCAACATGTAGAATATTGTAACGTTCTATGGACGCACTATCACTATTACCAATAAAATGGTGGTGTTGTAATCAATAATGTTTGTCTAGGAAATACTCGTTTCAGAGTTTGGGTTTCAACCCAGTATACTACGGATATATGAGCGTTTTTACAGATCACATAGGTCAATACACAATTCTAATAGTTGAGCTACCCGGACGCATTACTGTAGTATCACTTAAATCCGCTGGGGTGAAATTTCGCGCATACGGCAAAAAAGGCAGTTTCGCGCAGGCCTAAATTCGCGCATTTTAATTTATTGAAAAAACACAGACAAAAATGACGCTATTGCAGCGCGTGTCATTATTCCGTACATCCGCATAGCAATATTCTGCGTATTAACTCGTAATCTGGGAGTTATCTCTTTAATAGAGTCGCGAATTAACAATTGTATTGCCAATTGTCATATCTGAATACAATAGAAGCGTGTGAAACTTGAATAAACAACATACCATGATACCTTGTGTATCGTTTAAAGAATCCTTCAATGTGTATCATAACATTTCAAACATTACTTTATCCTATTCTATACACAAAGAAGTAAATATAAACAATAATTGCGTCATTTTTCATATCACTCTAACACGAGACCATTACAACAATATGTCCGAAACAAAACCCACTCTTAATAAATTTCTAAGAGTGGGCATTTAATTCGTTTGATTTCTTGCGAATATAACAACGGTATGGCCAAAAAGATAATATGATTCACAAGCAAAGAATAGAACATGTCCATTAAATGACAAGCAATTGATTCTCGCGTACATCTGGCCAATAACACAATAGCAAAAAGGGTAGCTTGTAAATAGCATAGTTCAACATTACAAAATGCCCATGAAATTGAAAGATAAATGTTTGGTTTAAAAGGTTACACATTCATCTAAAGAAACTTCCAAATCCTAAGTTGTCTATTACTTATCCAAATGTATCTGTAATCATGTTTGTTCATAGCTGGTATCGTTCGGGGATATGTTATAACTTTGAACTATTGTATTATTATTGTACATAAATCAATTGTACATGTTTGTTATACGAAATGTAGGTCGAGTGTACCGTGTCTGTATTCTGTTCCAATATTGTAGCTTGTAAATAGCACAGTTCAACATTACAAAATTCCAATGAAATTGAAAGATAAATCTTTGGTTTAAAATGTTACACATTCATCTAACGAAGCACCATATTCTAAATGTCCTATGACTAATCCAAATGTAACTATAAACTTGTTTGTAAATAGTACGGGGCCATGTTATAATTTTTAAGAAGGGAGACAATCATATTATTGATATACGCATACATGTATCATAGTGCACTCCCATGTTAAGTATAATCATATACATTTACTGTAGTGTAAACTGTTGTTAACAACAATTATTTCTCGTAGGTCAAACTTCTGCCTTTTTAAAGACAACCTCTACTAAATTAAATGGTTCAACTTTCCAATCCAGGACATGGCGTTATCTATAAAAGGCGACCTATTTTCATTCTTAAATTATTATCGATATATATATGTGGCCTACCATTTGCGGCAGTCAGAGGTTTATTATACTAGGATTGTCACGTAGTTAAAATCTACAAAATGGAATTTGTGGTAATCAGAAGTATGTTCGTTTGTCTTTTCTATTGATTACATCGTTGATGATTTATTTCACCCATCCCGTCTGGTATGTGAAAGCTCAGACGATATAACACTCGGATGAGACGCATGTCTTCTGTGACAATTTGAATTTGATTTTTTTTCCACCACCTTTGAATCATTTTGTGACTTGTCCTTTGTTTGCCGATGAACATGTAAGTACTGGTTAGTAACTGCGAAACACTTCCTTTCGCAAGTGACCGGCGCGCATAACTGAAGTACGGTTGAAAACTTTATAAAACCCCAATATTATCAAAATGTTGTTATGAAGTATTACCATATTGCAGTATTTGTGTGTGTCTTCCTGACTGCCTTTGTTGTCGGTTCAAATACGTCATGTCAAGATGTAGATCATGCTGCATGTATTTCTATGTCACAACAAAACCCACATATGTGCCAAGATGCGGTACTCGGGCGCTCTGTTTGTCCAAATTTATGCAAGAAATGCCGTGAGTATTTCCTTGTTATATGTTTCCCCTAATCCTATATGTAAATATTAAAAAGTTAACATATTATTTCTGAGTATGATTAGCGGCAATAATAGAAGCTCGACGTTGACTTGAACATATGGGAATAAATGTCGTCAAAGATAACGATGTTTTATAATATGAAACTGTTTATATCAAGAATTTTAGTAATACTTCTGATATGCCAAAGTATCACAGCGTTGATTAACACATATGTATTCATGATCAGAAATAGATGTTTGCTAACTACCATTGACAAATAACCACAAGCTTTTCATATTCGACGTTTTTTAGTTTCAGTGGACATTGTATACAGTACTTTATAGTAATTATTCCGTACTAGGTACATGTACAGAGGATTAAAAGATGCAATTGTTTCAAAATATTGGAATCTGCCGTTTATTTTTGGTTGGATTTTTCTATCTTCAGCTCTCACTTGTTACAGCTGTCATACAGCTTCATATGACGTGAGCGCGTGCAACCAAATAACGTGTAACCAACATCAGGTGAGAGAAACATGTATTTGTCGAAACATAACATCTACCTATCAATACGCATGCGCCACATGAATAATTATTGCCAATGTTTTGACCGACGACAACGGTTGATAAATTACATATTTTGTTTGAAATTAATTGTGACCATAATAATTTTATATGAGATCGTTAAAAAGTGCGGAGACAAACGTTTTTTGTTCCAACCATTCTTCGAATTTTCCTACATGTAATAATAAAAGGTAAGACTGTTCCTGTAATTGTTTTCAGCGCTGCATGATGCAATCATCAAATGAAACTGGTCCGTTCACATTAGGATGTGGCACCGACACGGTATTGATTTTAACTCATTTATATAAATGATATGTAAGTATGCTTCTATGAGTAATGAAGGAAAAGTTTAAATGCCTAGTTGACAATGAGAAAGGCAAATAATGTAGACCGTTTCTGTCGTTTTAATATATTTATACCCAGGCCAAACGAAGCAATGGTAGAGCACACCAAGATGAAGTTCAGTGTACAAGAACCATAGCTCTATTTTAGCTAAGTACAGAGTTATAGCCCTTGGTTACTTTTTCTTGTCCGGGGCATAACTTGAAAACAACTGGATGGAATTTAATAAAACTTCATACAAAGGTAAAGCAAAACAAGAGACAGTTCAGTGTACAAGAACCATAGCTCTATTTAGCTAATAACATAGTTATTGCCCTTTGTTCATTTTTCTTGTCCACAACGTAACTGTAGCGGGGGTAATAAACACATTGAGTGATAGTTCTAGTTTCCAAACTGAGGACAAAGTTAATGAGCGAGTTGGTAACAATATGTTATAGGAAGGTCGCATACATATCCATAAAACCAAACGTAGGACTGTCCTACAGTGAATACAACCGTTACGTTTTTCTAAACTATCAGTCATACATGTGCTATCTGTTAGTTTGTTTAGAAAAAGTATATTCTACTTTACGTGATTAAAGTTAATAAAACGTGTATTTAAGATTCAAAATCAGTTGTAAATTATTGAAACCCCATCGTGAATATAAATCAGCAACTCAACAACGCCATGCTCTCAAAATAATTGCACATGAAAATCGTAATATGTAATGATAACCATTTGCCATCTTAAAAACAAAACACACTGCAATTTTGATTTAGATCTTCTGTTAAGATGGGTTACATATATAAAAATGACTTTAATGGGTAAACTTGATGATATATCTGCCATGTTGGTTGCAGTTCGGCTGCGGTAACTGTTTGAATGAACTACAATATTTTAGATGTGTACCGAGATTAATCATGGGACATTTGCACACAATGGGACAATTACAAGGTGTTGCGACAGCGACTTATGCAACATTCCAACGCAACCAACAACACCTCCACTCACAATACCTTCCTACAGAGGTAGGTGCGCTATCAACTTCTTGATAAGACAACAATAAATTGTTTCGATTTCTGTCCATTTATCCTTTCTATGTAGTATGTTTAGATAGTACAGTACATGGGGTCGAACGGTTTCAAAATCTGACATCTCTCCGCGGCTGAAATCGCACTTCAAACACCAAAATATATCATTGAAATACAACGAATAAGAAATATGACCTTACGCAAATCCGTTCACATTCAGCTGTATTTCTTTTTCGTACTTGCACAAATCTGTACTCTTAGTGCATGGATTATGTACCGGTGCGTGTAACGATAACCGTGGCAAGTACTTCTTTATTCTTGTATCATTATGCAGTCAAATATGTAATATATAATAATGCTTGTTCACTGGTGTCATGAATCAGACCTCTACATATTTTATTCCAGGCCCATTTTGCTATTCATGCAATGAAAAAAGTATTGCAGATGCGGTGTCGTGTCAAAATGTCACATGCAATCAAGGAGAGGTAAAGCGGTTTGATTAAGTTTTGAATTTTATCTTGAAAACTTTTAACAAGAGAATTTTAAACACTAGTTTTAAATCAATATTGAATTTTATTCTGGAGGGTATGCTACATATTAACATTTCAGAATTTGTCTGGATCGTGTTTGTACTAACCATTAAAAACGGATTATCGTTGCGCATTGTAATAAACCGGTCACGTGTTTATTCTTCAATATCATTTAAACAATTTTTTTTTTTTAATTTCATCACGATTATTTTCATTATTGTTTTAGAAATGTTCAATAAAGTCCTACTTTGGTTCCAATTTGTACACAATAGGTTGCATGACTCAATACGTAAGTATAACAATATAATTTAAAATAGTAGTTTCGTCATTAAAATTCATGTAGGGATAGTGTTTTAATGCGACATAAACATATCTATGTATAACTGATGTTTGTTGTGGCACTGATCACTTCAATATTCCCCAAGGAAGACGGAATTAAGAACCATACTAAAATATTTTCCATTAGTGGTTTATCCAAAATTGGTCTCCATAATAAGCTGTTCTATGTAAGGATATGTGCGTTTCCTTTTTGAGAACTCACTGAGTTGATATTTTCAAGTAATTATAATTGTGATTTGCAAAAGATTATCTGATTTATGTACTCTTGGTGTTACTATCAGAGTCACACTTCATTTATCTTTAGTATTGTGACTTCTTTGACGAACATGCTCTCCAAAAAGGTTCATTTTCAACTGTTTGTTGCGGCACTGATCTCTGCAATATTCCTCAATTGACTACCACTGGAGTTTCACCTGTGGTGACCATAAGCCATGTCTTACAACAGCCGTTTCCAGGTATGTTATACAGGTTCATTTACAGCACATATTTTCTCTGTTTTAACGCGTGTTGCAGTTTAAAAACAAAACAGTCTGTATAAATATTTATTACAAGTAAACCAATATAGTTGTATGTCCTGTCCAAATGATTACGTAAAATAGATAGAAAAGATGTTTTATAATGGAAAACAAATAATTATTGATATCAATGTAACTAGAATTTGACACATTATGATCATACGTCTAATTACGACGGTATGCACATTCTGATAGGTTACTCGCCGTTGTTTTTACAAACATACAACTTGTTTTGGAGAGTTGACATTAAAGAATCATAGATGTTCTTTCGTATTACAGAATGTCCTCGCGATATCATTGTGTATTTGGATCAGTCCGAACCTCTCGTACATAACTGGACAGATGTCAAGACGTTTCTAACTGATATCATAAGTACAATGAATATAGGGCCAAACGGAACTCAAACTAGAGTGGCTATGAGACAATTTGATGGATTTATGAAAGGTGGATGGTTCCTTGATAGGTATTAACTTAATATTAATTATCATTAGTATACAGTTACGTACATTTGCTTCGTTTCTCCATATATTAATGTATATTGGTATCATCAAGGTCCATGTTTGTTATATAGGTACATGTATAACTTTAATATTGATCATACCTTAGTATACACGTACATTTGCTTCTTTTAATATTTCCTTTATTTATGGCTATTCATTTCGTTAGATTTTCAATTTTCATTTTTCCTGACACTAAACTTTGTCCACATTTGTAGACTGGTTTCACATAGTTTCACGCTGAAATAAGACGTTTCTGTCAACTTCGAAATGTTTATTACAAAACGGGTTCTAACAGCACGTGCTCTTTGTTTACGTGCAGATACTATGTGTTTTAAAACAAGCTGTTAGGTTCAATTTACCCAAAATCGGTCATCCAGGAATAACTATCCTATATCGACATGATCTTCAAATTTAGACAAATGAAAAAAACGGAAAACTATACATGCCATGAACAAACTACATAATGCGATTCTTTTAATTTAATATAATGAGAGCCGCTTCAAATTGGAAGATGAATCCATGTGGCACAAAATATACATGTAGCTTACCGATTATGAAATCTTAAAACTTTAGATTTTCATTTCTGATGTAATTATTAGAAATACTCAAATCTAAAACGAAAGGTTTCTTGGCATTCCGGTTTCATAGATACATTTAGAGGACTTACATTATGAGGTTTTATCAGTAATTCGTATATTTATTGATTTTAAAGTCATTTTACCTATGCTAAGACAAATTTTGTATTGATAACATTATATTGCTTGTCCGGCCAATGTTTTTCTGTAAGTGTTATTCTATCATTAACTAAATAATTAAACTACTTTTATATCATTGTTTGAATGATCTCAAAACAATGTATGAACACTATATCCTGTCAATCAGTGAAGACATCTGATTCAAGCGAACTGGTTGTTGGTCAAACTGTTGCTTGTATAGATATAGACCCAATGAATCTTAGTGGTGTTTGGTTACCTGTTGCGCAACTGGAGGGGTAATGTCATTCTGATCCCGAATGCTACGAAAATACCGTTCATCATTATTAATATTATAAGTATTTTCGGATTATTTTGCTTTTCTATTTTAGCTTTGGTTCGATATATGGCCTTACAAATGCTCTGATATTCGTCAGAATCTCTATCCGCATATACGGCTATTATATATGTATTCCTATCAAAAGTGCTAGCATCAAGTAATAAAAAGAGAATAAATTGCTACAGGGAACACCACATACATAAGTCATTGCCTCCCAACACAGACCTTCGGGAAAATAACAATCGATAAAACATAAGGCACTTGAGGAGGTTCAAGGGTACGCACGTAAGGAAACAGAGGCACAAACAATGCATTGGCCGACCATAAGGAATACTAGGATAATCAAAGTCGACAAAAATGAAGAGGGGGACATTAATGGTTGGAATAGTCACACAACAAGTCAAGACAGCTGGCAACAATACGTAGAAACTGGACAGTAAATACATGTAACATGAACACTATATAAAGTGGAAGAATTGCACAGAGGAAAGGAAAATATAACATACATTTAAAACACACACAAAAATAATAACAGCGAACGGTCAGTAAAAAAACTGGAGGTTTAATGAAGTTAACGGCTAGCCAACCCCACACCCATTCCGTATACGGTTATTGCATTCCAACATATACACATAAATCATAGAGAAAAGGATAGCCGATTAATACAAACTGAAAATTGATCTACCCAACTAATACTTCGACATACAAAATCAAACACTGGACAGAAAACATGAAAGAAGGAAAACACAAACGTAAACCTGAACACACATTTATACCGCTTTTTATACCTGCGAGATACATACAAATAGGGGTTCTATAATCCAGCAGTTCCCAATCAACACATTACCGTACAAGCAGATAATCAGAAACGTGAATAAGTTCAAATATGTTTATTTTTAGCGTGTATGACAACTGTATATGTTTTGTCGAAGATTAGTGGGAATGTCCGGACACGAATCATTACATAATTATTCAATTGAGTTGTATTTATTATAGGCAGACAGCAAACTGTATTGATTGTTTGTTTATACGAGGTTACGAATATTGCTTTATCTTTGTTTTCTTCATCTGCTGCAACACAAACTTACTGTGTATCAAGTTAATATGTGATTTGATCTTAATGATGGTTATTGTTTTGAATCTTCAAATATATTACCTGTTACACTGTATATAGCAAAACCAAATTTAAAAAGCTTAATTCTCTTTTAGCTACAATCACAACAAGACTGAGCTACTTCTACACATACAAACGCTCTTGCCACGTTCACCGCGCCTGGCGCCTCGTGGAAACATGGATGTGGCAGTGGTTGAGCTTCATCACAATCCACACGTATTTAACGAAAAATACGCCAACCAACCAGCCGCTTTAGATGTGCCATTTTTTATAACCGGGAGCAACGGCAGAAGGAATGATGTCATGTTGGCTGACCTTAGACAACGCTATAGTAACATCATAACAATAGGGATTGGGAATATAACGAACAAGGATTCCGTTAGTTATGTTGCTACAGATAGCAACCATGCAATCTTTCTTACGACAACAGCCGAACTTATTAGTACAGCCATGGAACGCAGGGTGCTCAATCTCATATGCGGCACTTAATGCGCTATGACATGTCCATTTTATCTCAATTATAAATAATGTTTATTGAAGTTGGTTTTGAAAATGCTATTTTTTTCTCACCAGTGTTTGTGAATTTTAACTGTCTTGTGTAGGTAGCGTTCCCAGTAGCTACGTATTCGCTCTCTTTTATGACATCATCAACATTTTCTGACGTCATATATATTTTATTATACACTACCAAGAAAACTTTTCTCTCTACAATGCGTTTTTATAACACATCTAAATATCCATTGGATACAGTAGTATTTTGTGTTTTCGTTTTAGTTTTCTTAATATACATATTTGTTTTAGTTTTAAATTCCCTATCACTAATATCTATGAATTGTTTAATTATTAACTACATTATTTAGTTGACCTTACTTTAAATTGCGTTATTAATTTGAAAGTTTAGGGTTATTTCACATTCTTCTGTTACTAGTTTAGTTACTGGGAGCAAGGTCAGACTGAGGCTGCTTGTTCCGTCGTGCTGGATTAGTTACAGTGTATTTTGTTATGTGCGTGATGGTTGGTTGCTTTTAATGATTAGTTACTGTCTACTTAGTCAATTTATGTATATATGTTGGAAATCAAGGACCATATAGCGATTAAGTGGTGTGGAGTTAGCTAGCTGTCAAATCGATTGTTACCCCCAGTATTTTTTGCTGATAGTTCCAAGGCTGTAATTCGCTATATGGTTGTTGTTTCTGTTTGAGTGTTTTGTATTTCCCTTTCCCCTGTTCAATTCTATCTATTTTTACAGTGTTCAGGTTGTTTCCTGCCCATTTTCGGCCTAGTGCGGCCAGTTGTTTTGCATTGTCCTGTGATAGTTTCCATCCATTAATTCTCCCCTTCCTTCACTGTCCATTTTGATTCTCCTAGTTATTCCTTGTGGTATGCCGGGCCATTCCTTGTGCCTCTGTTCCTTAACATGTGTACCCTTTGACCTCCCTAAGTGCCTTCTGCTTTGTGGATTGTTGTTTTCCCGGAGGTCTGCGCGGGGAGGCACTGCCTTGTGTATGTGGCGTTCCCTGTAGTTACGTATTCTCTCTCTCCACATAGAACTCCGGAAAAACAACATTCAGTAAAATAATCAGACGTTTGAGGAGGCGCACTAATTAATAGTAAGGGCACAGGGGGCGCAAGGAATGCCTTGGCCGAACATAAGGGATAACTTATGAGAATTAAAAAGGACACACAGTGGGGAGTTTAATGGTTTGAATACATCACTAGATAAGTCAAGACAGATGGCAATATAAATCTGAATGTGGGGACAAAAACAACACTCAAAAGACATAATCATAAAAATTGAAAAACCAACATACAGCGATTTACAGGCTTGGAATTGTCAGTAAAACAACTGGGAGTTTAAGTCGATTTAACAGCTAGCTAACCTCACACTTAATCGATATATAGTCATTGATTTCCAACACATACACATAAACTGCCTAAGTAACTTATCATTAAAAGCCATTAACCGTTACGTACATAACAACATACACCCTGGGTAGAACCCAACACGAAGAAACAAACATAGTTAGTCTGGCATTGCTCTCCTAATTGTTTACATCAGAATACGAAATAACCACAAAGTATTAAATCAATAACCAAATGTAAATTGGACCGAAATAAAATGTATTTAAGAATTGGACATACAAATTACGAGGAGAAAATTGCTGAGTAAAATCGTGGAAATCGTTGTCACCCTAAGTGATCGCATAGCCGTTATAAAACTATCCACTGGATCATAAACTATCTACACAATACAAGTTTACTTACCCTGTACAAGTTAGAACATTGACACTTTGAAATCTGCAGTTGACACGTGAAATGATTCGATATCTAGTTTTGAGAATGACAGTTGGATAGGGTCGATGGGAGACTTAAACTGCAAACTCTCACACGATCATATGAGGCAAAGAGACAATAACATGTCTACTCAAGTAAGTTAACACTATTTTAAAGTTCTCACCAGCTTTTGCGCCGGAGCGATGTCTCGTTCGTCACGGGTGCACATGCGCCACCAAGTCTGATATATCACATCCTTGTTTCGGACAACTTAGCAGATTGCATACCATCATCGTATATCGGTGACAATAGTCCTCTAAACGTTTCTAGGCATCTTCCCATTTTTATGTTTCTCAGAATTTCCATCAGTTACATATGCAATTTAACAGTTAAAACTTTGCCAAATACTGCTACAAATGGTATTCGAAAACGCAACTAAATGACTATCAATTTGAATTTGAAAATAGTTCATGTGTAATAAACTTTGATTAAACTGATATTGACGAAAAAACATTTTGCTTAGCTAGCGCGTCTGAAAATGCATAGCGAAAAGGTCTTATCAGCAATATCTTAAGTCGTAATGGACGCCAGTCGTGAAAGATGTGACAGGCAATTACAGCTGCACATAGGAAATGGACTCTTGACAGCAAACTTGATTCGCACTAAACTGAGAAACGTAAATTTAGATGTAGCTTAATGAAAGAATTAACTCTTGGACTTAGACCCGTAAGGGTTTTGGAAGAATTAATATACGTAAATGCAAACACATAAGTCATTAGTATCCGACACTGTGTAAAATCCAAATCCGGACAAATTATAACAAGGTTGGACAGCGATCCAACACAAGCCGTATAGTAATGATGTCACTTTCAAAAAATGTACACTTTCTGTCATTTGCAATGTTTTCGATCCGATAACAAGGTACCTGGTAATGTTTGCTTATCAGTTCACTTGGTCAAATGACACGACACATGACCACGTGACTAGCATGACTACTTTTACTCCAGTGTCGAGGTGTTATTGTTTTCCAGACTTTCTCAAGCAATGTATTTTTCAATTAAATGCTATCATACTTATTGTATAAACCAAATGTTACAATAACATGTTTATTTTCCCTTAAATTTTCTGTTTCATTCAAACAATGCTTCATTTTATCCGTTATAAAACAAACCCAGTACTTGACCCGAATGCAAGTGCTTACTGTAACAACGTAGTAAACAAATTGTCGCCTGACTACACAATTCGAACAGCATCATGTCTAAAATTTGAGTCCATCTACACAGTGTATAACCCGATGAGTATTCCACCAACTGATGCGTCTGCGACACAGAGAAGCGTTCCAGACGGATAAGTATGTTGTGTTCATTTTCTTAGTTTTATCGTCTGAACTACGGTGAATGTGTACATTTACAATAAAACAATAAAAACGATATCATCGCTGAATAATGTTTGTATCGTCCATTTATAAAGTGACATTTAGAAAAAAACTATAAAAATAACTGCCTTCAACTGCTTGATTTTAATCGTTTCGCAACATAATTGAATATTTTCATTCCACATATCAAAACATATACATGTATCATATATACGAACACTCCTAGCAAGTCTGTCGGTGATCTTTAACCGACGTTTGATCCTTCCGAAGGGACCCTGGTATGTGTATTGCATTTCGTGTCGAGGGAAATTTTGACTGTCTAGTTTTCGGTTTACAGAAGGCAGTGTTTCGGTCTTTTTGAACGAGGCTTGTACCGATACGTATTACAAATACAGTGGCGAATTTGAGTTACGAGATGCTGAGTATGAACGAGATGACGCATTGTAAAATATACGCAGATTCCGCATCGACAGGTGTTTAAATTACCTTATATCACTACGCACTTACAGTCATCGGAATAATTTGGCATGCCGACAAAACGATAGTCAAATACGTTAGATTTATTTAGTTTTTCTAACAATTTGTTATTGTCATAGCGCCATTTCGATGTCAGGGAAAGCTGTCATTTCTTAAATACGCTTTATTTACACATGTTTACTGTCCTACTTTTGGGACATTAGCGAGACTTTACAAGTGGCTCGCTGAATGTCTGTGGACACATGTTTTACCTGTCTAAAAATAGAAAATATCAGTCATGCGGGAGTTATAAAGCAGAGGGTAAATATGAAGGTATCGGAATAAGCACATAATTAACAAACTGCTCGTGCTTGTATACATAAATATATGGCAGAATGTATCTAATGTATTCGTATCTATGAGATACCATTCGGTTTTGATCTTTGGGACTTAATCTAAGGATCTTATATACAAGTTACGAAAATGATGATATCTTTATTATCAAACTACGAACAATGTGCAAGACAATTGTCTATTAAATGGTTGTGTGCTGTTCTGAATACAATTATACCGTATCCTATAAATATGACATCGCTGTATGCTTTTTGCGATATTGATATTCTAGCAAGCAGATGCTTGGCAATTAATGAAAAATATAAAAAACTGATGACAAATGTTATACATGAAACATCGAGTGTTGTATTTTTTTGACTAAATGCTAGTTTGACCTAGATATCGAAATGTTACGTATTATCACTATATTTATAAACCTCTCATCGCATGCTGAAATATATTACTAATTTTGCTACAGGTACACTGCTAACTGCATACCCACTTTTTTATGGTACGTGTAGCAGATCAGAATGATATGATAGTAGTTATGAAGACTAAAGGATTAATTGGTGTATTTGTTGCATTTCTATCGCTGGTTGAACGCCATGTTAAACATTGTATTGAATGAAATTGTGTGAAAAAGGGACAAAATCCAAGAGGTGGTTTAATTATTTCGGTTATGAAAGTTGATATGGGAGGAAGAAATGGCCAAAATACATGAAAAACATAGTTCTCTTGGCTAGATGATTCGGTGGAAGACACCGAGGTACACATTCAAAACTATATCATCCGGAGAAAGGACAGAAATCGTCAAGGCGGTGGGGTATGCATCTAGGTAAGACAGGACCTCGCCTTCAATCCACGTGATGATATGACGCACTCCGAACTAGAGGCCACATGGATAAATATTCTCTTGCCAAAATGTAAACCGATACTTTGTGGTACATTGTACCATATATCGTCCACCAACTCAACAGCACTTCTTTGCAGTGCTGGAAGTGGTGTGCTCCATGTATGTGCATGTTGGAACTGAATCTGTTATCCTGGGAGACTTTAATGTTAATATACTTAACATATGTACTCTTGTTGATCAATTATCATCATTTACAAACATGTTTTATTTGAAACAACTTATACAAGATCCTACTAGAATCTGTAAAACTTCATCTACATGCATAGACTTAATATTGGTATCAGATGCTGACAGAATTACTTATAATGGTGTCATTGATTCATCTATTAGTGACCATTCTGTTGTTTATTGTACACGCAAGAAAACAAATATGTCTATTGGTAAACATAACAATGTTCACATCAGATCCTTGAAAAACTACAGTAAAGAAAACTTTGAACAATGTCTTTTATCTACAGACTGGAGTAGTGTTATACTCAGTGACAATGTATCAGAAGCTTGGACAAATTTTAAATCTATTTTTATATCTGTTCTTGATGGTATTGTACCTGTTAAGGAAGTTAGATGTAAGCAACGCACACAGCCTTGGATATCCTCTGACATTTTACATAGTATTGATGACAGAGACAAAGCTTTTTATGTCTTCAAGAAAAATAGAACAGAAGAGAATTTTTAAGGAGTTGCGTAATAAAACCCAGTTTCTCATTTTTAAGGCCAAGAAATGTTATTTTTCAGAAAAACTTGAACAGTACAAAAACCAGTCTAAATCTCGCTGGAGCACACTTAAACAATTAGGTCTTCCCTCTAAGAAAGGTAACTCTTCATCATGTAGCATAGGTCTTCAGATTGATGGAGAAATTCCTTTTAATAAGCTTACAGTTGCAGAAAAGTTTAACTTATTTTATACTACAGTTGCTTCTAATCTTGTTGAAAAACTTCCAAAAAGGTTTGAATAAGTATGGTAGAAGTTTTGTTAGCAAATATTATATTGCTAAAGGTGTTGATCCTAATAGTTTTTCATTTTCTATTGTGTCTGAAAATAAAGTTTTGAAACATTTAGAAAAACTAAGTGCAAATAAGGCTACAGGTTTAGATGGCATTCCTGCTAGGTTTGTTAGGGATAGTGCTTCTATCATATCTTGTCCCCTCACTGATGTTGTAAACTTGTCAATTATCCAGGGTTCTGTTCCTGATGACCTCAAGTCAGCCAGGGTCATTCCCCTTTAAAAGAAAAGTGACAAGACTGAGGTTGGAAATTACAGGCCTGTTTCAGTTTTAAGTATTGTTTCAAAGATATTTGAGAGGGTCATATATGATCAGGTAGAAGGTTATTTAAATGATAAAAAACTTCTCTACAGTTACCAATCTGGTTTCAGGCGAGGTTTCTCCACAGACACCTGTCTTACCCATTTATCTGATTTTATTCGTTTTAAAATGGATGAAGGTAAAATGGTTGAAATGGTACTACTTTACCTTCAGAAGGCCTTCGATACGGTCAATCATGGTATTTTACTGATGAAACTTGAGGCTATAGGTCTCCATGCTGACGCTGTTAGATGGTTTCAATCCTATCTCTCAGATCGCCATCAGATTGTCGACGTATCTGGCACATTGTCCTCAGAGGCCACTGTCACATGTGGTGTCCCTCAGGGTTCCATCATTGGCCCTCTTTTATTTCTAATATATGTGAATGATATGGCCGCTGTGGTTAACAATAAAATATTGCTCTATGCTGATGATACGGGCATCTTGGTAGCTGGTAAAAGCATATCAGAAATTGAATCCATTCTTTCAAGTGACCTGGAACTCATTAGTGAGTGGCTAGTGGACAACAAACTGTCCCTACACCTTGGCAAGACAGAATCAATATTGTTTGGATCAAAGCCCAAACTAAGGTCTAATCCCCAGCTAAATGTGTCTTGTAATGGGGTGCCAATTACTCCATCAAGTTTTGTTAAGTACCTTGGTGCTAAAATAGATCAGAGTCTGTCTGGTGAGTCCATAGCCAAGTCAGTTATCAGTAAGGCAAACTCCAGGTTAAAGTTCTTATACAGAAAAAGTAAGTTCTTAAATATGCACACCAGAAAACTCTTGGTTATGTCCCTTATACAGTGCCACTATGACTATGCTTGTTCCTTTTGGTATCCAGGTCTTACCCAGTCACTTAAAAATAAACGCTAGACTACCCAAAATAAGATGATCTGGTTTGTTTTACAGATGGATAACAGGTCTCATGTTGGTCAAGGGCAATTTTCAAGTTTAGGTTGGCTACCTGTGTCAAAAAGGGTAGAGCAAATTATGCTTTGTCATGTCCATAAGGTAAAGAATGACCTTGCCCCTCAGTATCTTGGTGAGCATTTTAAACCACAAGTGATGTGCACGGTTGCTGTACAAGGTCTAATAAGGTAGCTCAGCCAGTGTCTGATCATTTTGCGGATACTTTTACCTTAAAAGTTTGTGGATACTGGTCGTTTCTCCAAGCCTAGGGTAGGTAGTTTTGGGACAAAGATATTCTCAAACAGTGGTATTAATTTGTGGAATAGTCTTCCTCAAAATATAAGGAATATTTCAAAACCAAACCATTTCAAGTCTGCCATCAAACAGTACATATTGCAGTCTTAAAGGTCATTTTAAATTTACAGTTTTAGCTATCATAATCAATTCATTTTATTAGTATATAAATTTCTTATTCATACGCATTACTTTATATCTTATCATATTTCATTGTGATGTTAAGTTTGTTTTACAGTTTTTGCAAGGCAATTACATTCCATACTGGTTACATTTATGATCTCACTTTTTTTTAATTTTTTTATGTTGCAAGTGTTTTGTTATAATACACATATAGGCCACGAATGCAGTGTGATAAGGTCAATAAGTTCTGTGATATAATTTATGTAATTCTCTGTGATATAAGCTAAGAAATTTGTCTAGATTTGTTATCTTTGTACTTAATAATTTTGCTAAATAACATGACTGTTCCATGGTTACTGCCACCAATTTCCATCCATCCATCCATCCATCCATCCATCCATCCATCCATCCATCCATCCATCCATCCATCCATCCATCCATCCATCCATCCATCCATCCATCCATCCATCCATCCATCCATCCATCCATCCATCCATCCATCCATCCATCCATCCATCCATCCATCCATCCATCCATCCATCCATCCATCCATCCATCCATCCATCCATCCATCCATCCATCCATCCATCCATCCATCCATCCATCCATCCATCCATCCATCCATCCATCCATCCATCCATCCATCCATCCATCCATCCATCCATCCATCCATCCATCCATCCATCCATCCATCCATCCATCCATCCATCCATCCATCCATCCATCCATCCATCCATCCATCCATCCATCCATCCATCCATCCATCCATCCATCCATCCATCCATCCATCCATCCATCCATCCATCCATCCATCCATCCATCCATCCATCCATCCATCCATCCATCCATCCATCCATCCATCCATCCATCCATCCATCCATCCATCCATCCATCCATCCATCCATCCATCCATCCATCCATCCATCCATCCATCCATCCATCCATCCATCCATCCATCCATCCATCCATCCATCCATCCATCCATCCATCCATCCATCCATCCATCCATCCATCCATCCATCCATCCATCCATCCATCCATCCATCCATCCATCCATCCATCCATCCATCCATCCATCCATCCATCCATCCATCCATCCATCCATCCATCCATCCATCCATCCATCCATCCATCCATCCATCCATCCATCCATCCATCCATCCATCCATCCATCCATCCATCCATCCATCCATCCATCCATCCATCCATCCATCCATCCATCCATCCATCCATCCATCCATCCATCCATCCATCCATCCATCCATCCATCCATCCATCCATCCATCCATCCATCCATCCATCCATCCATCCATCCATCCATCCATCCATCCATCCATCCATCCATCCATCCATCCATCCATCCATCCATCCATCCATCCATCCATCCATCCATCCATCCATCCATCCATCCATCCATCCATCCATCCATCCATCCATCCATCCATCCATCCATCCATCCATCCATCCATCCATCCATCCATCCATCCATCCATCCATCCATCCATCCATCCATCCATCCATCCATCCATCCATCCATCCATCCATCCATCCATCCATCCATCCATCCATCCATCCATCCATCCATCCATCCATCCATCCATCCATCCATCCATCCATCCATCCATCCATCCATCCATCCATCCATCCATCCATCCATCCATCCATCCATCCATCCATCCATCCATCCATCCATCCATCCATCCATCCATCCATCCATCCATCCATCCATCCATCCATCCATCCATCCATCCATCCATCCATCCATCCATCCATCCATCCATCCATCCATCCATCCATCCATCCATCCATCTCATCATCAGAATGATTAATATGTGTATCTTGATTAATTATTGAATGTGAATGATGTATATAATGATTCAATTGCATGTACATTTACTTCTGGATTAAATATTTAAAAAGTATTTCAGAACAATTTGACTTATCGCGTTTTGGGGAATACGGGGTGTTATTGACCTGCTGCTGTACATATATGGATGCCTGCCCTTATTTCTACTTTTTCTCTTCTTCTAGTGCGTGCTGATATTAGTGTCGATGATTCTCATGGGGGTTGTGTGGGGAGATACTAGTTCTTCCTTGAAAATACTTAGTTGGTACACTATTTAACAATTTTGTACATGTATGTGGATGTCATTATTAGATCCAGTGTATCTGGCTATGACAGTTGACCCAGTGTAAAAGTATGCATTTTCTTGCCTAGAATATTCATTTGTGTAATGCCTGTAGTAAAATAAACCTATAATGTAACATGAATATAAATCTCCATATGTGCATGCTTCAATCATAATTGAAAGTTAGTTTGTATACATGTATAGTGACATTGTTTTTCTATGTCTAAGTATATGCTATTTGTACAGAGCTCATAGTTTATAGTTTGGCCAGAAGCGTTACATTTGTAAAATGTAGTCTTACTATTGATTAATTTTAAGAATGGCGCAATTACCAACCAATCAGAGGTAAGATCTTTTTTTGACTGGTCTCCCCATTCAGATTTATAACTGCTGACCCAGGTTGCAATGCTAGTCACCCAATGTATTGATATTACTTCAAGTCCCTTCCGAATATCCGAGGTGGTTATTTAGTGTTAAGCGATATACTTTACATAGCTTGGAAACAAAGTTCTTACATTTACAACGTATCCTGATCAGTCAATGACTACTTACTTGGATACAATTAAGTAGTCCCAGCTATTACATATACTTGAATTGTATGCTTCCTTAGAGTTTTGTCAGTATTAATGTTCATTTCATTCTCCTTTAGAATGTTCAATTTTAATGCATACATGTGATAACAGTATATTTATAGTGTTATAGTATTACTGTGTTCTGAATGTTAATATTATTTTCTACATGAATTGTCTTTGTTATTTGCTCTACACGCTTTTGTAATTTACCAGTCCGTGTCAAGTAAATGGTTTGATTACATTTACACCAAATTGTTTTTTTGTCTCCGAGTACCACTAACAACTGCCATAGCTAGGTAATCCTAATCTGGTTTGAGAAAATGTTTGAAACATTTGTGAATTTTATCGAGTAATGACTGTCTTTTAATTTATATTAGGTGTTCTCCTTTTGATAACATGTTTAAATGTATGCATTCATGTTTAAATAAAGAGTAGAAGTTGAAAACCTCAAACTGCCGTCAGTTCTAGCATTAGTTCGAGGCAAATATGGTAAAGATGTATGTACAAAATTATAGTTCCCATACACGTGATTTCAGCAAGCTGAAAGCATGACATTTATGGGTTTTTTTGTGTATCCATAACGAATGCTTGTTGATCAATATGATGCATCAATAAGTAATGTCTTTCAAGATTGTCTTCTTATGTTGTAAAACAATGTGTGATACATGTATTTCTAATTATGAACTATTGGCGCATTGTGTTGTATGTATTGTTTACGAAATTTTAACCACTGAATAAGTTCGTCTACAAATTATGTTTGCTTGTTTGAAATAATTTGAAATTACGTTACGTCGCGGATATCAATATTGCATTTAATGGATACACATTTGTAAACATTTGTATTTAGTATAACTATTGCAAGCTTGTCAATGCAATAACATTTCACGATTTGCTTATTTTCAGAAATATTGTTCATAACATATCAAAACAAAGTACAATACTGAAGTGTAAACAACAATAATTTATTGAAGTGAACAATGCAAATAACAAACAAAAGTATAACAATTTAACATTTTTTAAACATTTTTCACATTGCTTCACATTTCACACTGAAATGTCAGAGATTCCATGAAGCGTAATGTTAAGAAATACTGTCCAACTCACTCCTATATTTTAACAAATAATTAGTTCATACCTGTTATTGAGTACAATTATACAACACCATTATACATGTAACAACAATATTCATTAATGTGCTGGTCGACTTGATCTAAACATAGCAACCAAATTGTTCATTTACATATTTTCTAGGGCATTTTCTTTCAATCTTAGATATATATAATTATGATCTATTACACAACAACTGAGAACAACAATATACTGTTATGAAAATTGTGGACAACTTTTAACACATGTTGACAATGTGTATTCTGGATAAATCATAAATCCGAGAAACTTGAGGAATAACTTCAAATATGAATCATGTTAAATCACCAAGAGAGCACTTAAGTAACTAGAATTTCTTTCTGCCAGACGATAAAGCATTCTTTGTAGCATAACACTCCTGATTCCAGGGCATTAATATAGAAATTATGGTATTTTATTATATTAAATGTTATCAATGTTTTAAAAAACATTGCCAATAATGTACACAATGAAAATAACATTACTGGTCTATTACTGTCAGAAACAAGTAGTGATATATTGTGACCACCTTTTGAAGACAACAAAAAAGTCACAGCAACTCTTTGAAGTGATTCTGCAGCAGAATCCTTCCATTTAATTTTCCTGAGACCAAAGTGCCAATGTGGAGAAAACTTTGTGTGTCCTACAACCATGGTTGACATCTCAAAAGTTGTGTGGAGCCCTTTAATTTAAAAAACAATTATAACAATGATATGTCCATGTAAATCATCCATTTTTTAAAACTGCAGTACTTACAATATTTTATAATGACACCCCAAATTATCAGATCTATAAAGCATACTGGTATGTGATTAAGATGAATTGATCATGAAGCATACTACATAATGACATAATTTCTGCTTTCAGTTATAAAATAACAAACTTGATAATTTAATAGTATAAAATGTATTATATACCTGTTAGAAATTTTCCATAAGTCATACCATCATCAGGTGTTGTTTTTGTCTGCATGTATATTACAGTTTACCTGACAGAAAACAAAGAAAATAAAAACAGTTGGTTTCAAATACAACAAATAATCAATAAACATTTTTAAAATTTTGAACATGATTATAACTTTTGAAAGAAAGCACATAGACTAATTACTTATAAGTGTGTATGAACTGAATAAAGTTATTTCATTTTTTTCAATATTAGTATTTTCATTAACAGGATAAAACAGGTTTAGTGATAATACCTGTAAATGTTTTCTCCAACTTATTAGTACTCAAAGTAATGATGAACCATGCTTGCCACAGCATTAGCACCCTAATCCATACTATATGCTTCATCATCCATCATGACAAACACATGGTTACCTGTAAAACAACACACAATTGAAGACTACATTATGCAATTACATTTTAGCCATATGTTAAGCATCAGTCTTATGAACGTCAGGGTGAAGGTTCAAATCCCAGTATTAAAGCCATCAGACAGTTAGATAATAAAGGTTACTGTTTGCCTATCCGCTTGGTGCCTGCCAATAATGGATACAAATGTGAAGTTAATGTGCTCAGAAATAATGTGCTTTAGCAGTCAGAAATGCCTGGCATTTTATATGGAGGTTTTATTTTACTAAATGGCTTGCCATAGTGTTTGCAACCATATATGTCATTCCTAAACTTTGCTATGCAGTAGCATTCCAAGTTGTAAGCTCCACTAGCATGTACATAAACTGATACTTGATTTTCAATATCAGAACTTGACTCAGATATAGAATCATACTCTGAATCACTTAAACTTGAAGTATCACTACTTTCTATATCAAGCAGACGGTCAAGAGTGACAACGTATGTTTTGTCTTGTTGTGAATGTGGGAAATTCAAACATTGAAGATTCTGCAGCACAATGAATTCAGAATCAGGCATCGGAGATATTGTGTACGGAATGGTACTCCCTTTATTACACTTCAAAGCCAGTTCAAATTTGAAGGCGGTTATCAAGTTGGTATTTTATGTACATAGACACTTTTAAAAACATGGCGATCTTGTCACTTCCGGGTTAAATTTGCATCCGAAAACACATACATTTCATAAATCAGACATATTAAGTTTAAACGAAATATTACTTACAAAATGATGTTAGTTGATACTGTCGTATGTATTTCTTTTGTTGACATACATGAACATGGCGAAATAAACAATATTATCCCCAGTCATCGTATCCAACCTGAAACTTATAAAGGGGAGATCACTACCGACTAAATCGCAAGTAAATCGTTTCCGTATGGTCTCACGAAACTATCGAATTGATGTTATTGTTAGTTTATCAACACTCGTCTTACACTATCAAAAATAAATTAAAATAATGTTAATTCCGATCCGAAGGAGCGATTTAACTCGTGAATTTGAATAAAATTTATTGACAATGTTTACGTCACGTTTTCTCGATGACGTAATTTGCGCCACTAGCCCAAAAATCGCAGTCGCAGCCACATATAATCAAGTTTGTACATAACACGTTCGGGGCGATGTTATAACTTTGTAGTAGGGAGACAAGCATAACACTAATCTACGCATGGATGTAACATAGTGCTTTCCCATGTTAAATATAATTATATACTGAATTGAATATATTTTTTAACAACAATTATTTCTCGTAAGGTAAAGGATCTACATATTATAGACAACCTCACAAAATTTAAAAAGTCAACTTTCAAATCCAGGACTGTACGTTATCTATTGTGGTGACCTATTTTTTTCTGAAATTATTATCGACCGAACATGTGTGACATATTCGGTCTATAATATGTGGCAGTCAGACGTTATATATACTGGGATTTATACGCAGTTAAAATCTACAAAATGGAATTTGTGGTAATCAGAAGTACGTTCGTATGTCTTTTCTATTCATTTCATTATTTCTTTATTTCACTCAAACCGTCTGGTACATGTAAGCTCAGTCGTTAGAACATTCGGATGAGATGCATGTTTTATGTGACAATTCGAATTTGAAATTATTTGTCCACCACCCTTGAATCACGTTGAGACATGTACGTTGCTTGCCGAATAATATGTTAGTACTGGTTAGCACTTCTTCACAACCTGTATGACACATAAGCCTTGCGAATTTGTGTTTCAAATGCAATTTGTCTATTTACATGTAACACTGGTGGAACAACGAGGTCACTCCGGGGTAACACAGATGTAACACCGAGGTCACTCCGGGGTAACAGTGGTGTAACACCGAGGTCACTCCGGGGTAAAACTGGTGTATTACCGAGGTCATATTGAGGTCACTCCGGGGTAACACTGGGGTAACACCGAGGTCACTGCGGGGTAAGACTGGTGAAACAACGAGGTTACTCCGGGGTAACACTGGTGAAACAACGACGTCATTCCGGTGTAACACTGGAGTAACACCGAGGTCACTCCGGGGTTACATTGGTGAAACAACGAAGTCACTCCGGGGTTACACTGGTGAAACAACGATGTCACTCCTGGGTAACACTGGTGAAACACCGAGGTCAGTCCGGGGTAACACTGCTGAAACAACGAGGTCACTCAATGTTAACCCTGGTATAACACTGTGTCAATGTATGCCTATTTTTACTAATCCCGACCCCATAACTTTATCGGAACCCATTGTACATACATAAACCACGCAATAAGACCACGTGGTAGTTCAAATTATAAATATAATGGTCATGTGACTTTCCATCCCCCCACGTGACTACAATGTTCATATTGTTCAACATCGCCGCCCCTACCCTGATCGTTGATGTGATCACTTCGTTATACTTTATATTATTAAACACGAGTGCGTACTGGGAATTTAGTCTAACATGCAGTGTATGTTCATAACTGATGTTTCTTTCTTAAGTTCCAATACCGCGTCACAGACGTCGTTCGTATGTTATAGTTGATATTGTTACATACTGGTACCTGTACTTCACTTTGGTCAGTGTTGAAGGGGTAGAACTTCCCCATTGCTGGTACCGGGTCGTGCATATTATACTATGAAACGACGTTACCATTAATTACGATCAGCAACTGGTAGACTGATTGATGTCACATTATTCATTGATTCTTGTATTCTCATATTATGTTGCTTGTTTAAGTCAATCACGCGGACAGATTGTCCAGTGTAAAATGTGTACATTGTATTATCATTTGTATTGACCGTTTATTGTATCATGTCTATTCTGGTAGCAGCATATTTTGTTATACTTTGTGTTTGTCAGATCCAATAAGAAACGCTCGGAAACACGTTTTCTCATAAACTTATCGCGCGATTCACCGTAAATGTCAAACTTATTACACAAACAAACACAATTACAATATTGACACATATACCTAAATGAGGACAACATTCAAAGATGTTGCAATGTTTCTTCCCAGGTGTATACATCACCTGTATATTATAACTTATTGCTTTTATGTACGTATTTTATCGGCATGATTGTAATAATCTTTCACTGGCTCACAGTACGGATATAAATATCTGACACGAAGGTACTGTTATTATAACACAAACATAAATATTAAAATTTACACTTCTTAAAATCAAATCCAAAAAGCAATATGGAGAACAATGAATATATTTTCAAAATATAAAATAGGGGCACATCTGAGATGATAAACTTATATATATCGAACATATACAATACATAAATACAATAGTAATAAAATTGAAACAGAAATGTCAACAATAATAACACCAACCCTAATGGAAAAAAGTGAAAATTGTAATATGTAGATATATATTAAAAATACACTGAAGATACACTGTATACATGTATATACTAAGTACAATGTAAAACTATTGAAAGTGTCCAATTACCGCGAGGTATTTGACAGTGTAAATTTCATCGACTAAATAAATATATGATAAAACCATTACAATATAAATTATATCTAAGTGGTGAATTCTACACATTCAGCCATGGGCTACAAGGCGACACTGCGGTTTCAAAATCGAATGACACGTGGTTTACGGAACCCGTAAACTGGCCTGGTGTTTCATGTGACATGTGTCATCAACTGACTGGGGCATTAAGTGAGACATCTAATTACAAGTGTTCACTATTCTCCGTCAATTACCACTAGATATATATATACTTTATTATCCTCTATGGTTCAAGATTAATATCACTTATTTACAACAAAACATATATTGGAAAAAAAAACCATGACAAACCACCACCGCATATAAATGTATCAAAACAGGACATAATGTGAACATATAAAAACAATGATGCTTCACTGATTGCGGTGTATTGCAAAAAAAGCGTTTAACATCTGTTTTTAATTAAGTAATGTGGAATGCAAAAATAATTGCCTTTTACATCTGTTGTGAATTTTAACCTTGTCGTAACGAAATACAAGATTTAGAGAACATACATGAGTTAATGACATTAAAATATATGTGATTTAACCGAATAATTATCACACCGTACAACCAGCTGTATCGATGGTATAACATGCTATAACAAAACGCAGCCACCAATCAACACAGCTGTCATCGGTACATCTGGTTGGTGGGCATGATTATCATTAACTAATAGCCTGATTTCTGTTTATATATATATTATTATTATTAAATAATCTATTAATAAACAAGCGTGGGCACAAGCAAAGGCAACAAGTGTAAAATATTTGCATATACAAATAATTAACTACATGATCAGACATAATGACACTTATAAACTTGTGATTGACGTCAGCCATATGAACTGTTTCATTAATTGCAAGAAGCACAAACTGCTCACAACAGTAGCTAATTGGCTACTGATAAAGTCCCACTGACTTGATTGCCCAGGTAGCAATCTAATCCCGCGGTATGGTACACTGTACGAGTTCAATAATAATCACAATCAGTACAATATTCAAAATAACAGTGATGAAAAAAATATATAAGCAAGCAATTATGTACATGTTCATACAGTATTACTATTAATTCAGGTTTACTAAGCAACTATTAAAATGTTGAAAATTGTTATATGTCATACTAGTAGTACTAGACAATGGTTGTTAATAAATGGAAATTATTTATTTTACCGGTACGTAATGTACTCCAGATATTCATAATTTTGAAACACACGTTTAGATGTTTTAAAATAAGCAATATACATGTATTTAAAAATGTATGCAAATATGTATCATTTCAGTTAATTGAAAACATAATGCCAGTACACGAATAATGTAGTTTAAAGTTTCAAAATTTATGAAAAAAGGTTTTGTACAGTAAATGAATGTTTCAGCAACATTAAAGTTCACACGGTTTTAATATGGAGTCACATTTTATCTTTTCAACCGACATGCATATTATAGTATCTACTTGTGTACCAATAAGGATCGTACATAAAATTGTGTACACACATTTAGAATATTCCCGTATTCAAGTGTATCTTAAAACTTCAAGTAATTTCTGTACTTATGTTGGCCAGTCAAATTTCGGTGAATTAGACATTGATGCTATAATTAGCATATTTTGTCGACCAGTTAGTTAAACAAAGTGTCTCGTGGTTTGTTTGCACTCGCAGTCGACTGACGTACACACACACCTCATCACTTGATTGCTGATTCAAATATGATAAGATGATGTTATTGTTGTTGCATTTGTCGTCGCTAATGGTTGTGCTCTGATGATTTATCACGCACAGAAGTCACGGAGGCACATCCGCAATTTACGGAAATTACTGATATCAATTAACCAATGAGTTTAAAATCATGTTTTCACAATACAAATGTAGTTCTGTTTTAATGGATAATACATATCATTAGTGATCCTTTAAAATGTACCATCATGCTTAGCAGTGATCTTAGATTTGTTTCGAGTTACACTCCATTAGACGATGTACAATAGCTCCCAGCTGGTACATATTGTCCGTCTTCTCTTCGAACGAAGCTCTTTGTTTTGGTTGTTGTCTAATTTGAATATCACCAGTTATCTGAAGCAAATATCAGAATTAAACAAACAAATGTTATGCTCTGTTATAAAAATGTGTGATAAAATACCTGAAGTGAATAAAAAACTACACGAGTTATCTACTTAAATATAAAATACAACATTACATATTAAATATTGCATATAATTCGAATTATCTCAACAGTTTAAATTTCGATTGGCATATACAAAAATAATGTATACAGAAAGCTGGACAGGTGTTCAAATCACTAATATTTCTGTAACACAGATTGCCGAGTGGGTATGTTTTCTCTCACTTAAAATGATAGAATTATGGCAGATACATTCAACCAGAAACATGAAATATGTCGAACTGTCCATAATTTTATAATACATGGAATCCAACTTTGCTCTAAAAGCCAGTCCAGCAGTTTGGATACAGAAAAGGGAGATTGTTAAATATCGGATATCAAATAATAACCGTATTGCATGTTTAGAATGACCTTTAAGTCAGACATTTATGTTGCTATTTCTAGTTAACGAGAACGCCAATCAAACAGCCTAAATGAAATATAGTTTGTACCAACATTTATTTCTCATCATAAATCTGCTGCTACCTACAAACAAGTGTTATCGCAAATTGCATCATAACATGTTCCTAAATTCAATTTATTGACCTCACACAGTTTCTTCAGTTTTAAAATGACACTGACAACAAATGAGTTTGACCCCGGAAGTTATCATTGCAAATGCTATAAGTTGTATATCTTTTTTCTAAATGGAGCAAGTGAGCTGAAATAATTATCCAAACTTTTTTGTTTTATTTTGTTTCGGTGGTATTGCTACCGCTCTTTAAGAAATGGCCTGGCCGACAATAAAGAACAACTAAGGAGAATTAAGGCGGACAAACAGGGAGGGGGGTTAATTGATGTAATACAAGGGGGAATGCCAACAAATACAAAGGCAAACGGGACAAGATACTAACTTAAACTAGCAATTAAAGTGGTGTATAATCCCTCGTAATACTGCTGTGTCAAAATTAAGGAAAGTCATAATTAGTAAACACAAACACATAGAAATGCAAACGCACAAGCGTAGTAGTGCACCTGTTGTGACAAAGGAGGAAGTTTAGATTAAATTCCCCCAATGCTTGAATTACTGTTTAATATCACTGTGAGTCAAATCACTGTACCTACTATCACTGAGTCAAATAACACAGACCGAGAAAATAATAGTATATACATGACTTTAAGATATGACAGCTACTTGTACCACACACTCCAATGTACCAATAAAACCACTGTACAAACTTTGCCTTGCATTTTAAGTCAATATACACATTACTCTGTTATGCTTGAATATACTTAAACTATGATTATATACACATATATATATGTGTGTGTTTTCCGAAGTAAATAGCCATAACTCTGAATGTACTGAGAGAATCAAAGAAAACACCAAAAACCTTAGGTACAACAGCTTTGAGGTGTTTTATACACAAATTATAGTTTGGTTTACACTAAGTGCACAGCTACATATAATGGTAATGTTCGTAAGACGTTTCATTTATTCGGATACAATAGCAGTGAATGTGTTGTGAACACAAGCTTGTGTCGACAGACGAATGGACAGACAGATGGACTAACGTGCGGACAAGCTCAGACTAGCATACATCCGCACTTATGTTGCACAGGGGTGGCCTTAATTCTCAAAAGCCACACTGAAGTCATCCCTTTGATCATAGTTTTTGGAAGTTAATTCATCATTGTTGACGAAATGCTTAAGCAAGAACATCTTATTGAAGTGAAGATGATAGTCAACATAGATCAAAGACAGCATATTGCTACTTGCAATTAAACGCCGCTAATTCCATGTGTTATGATCTCACCCGACAGGAGTCAAACACCGATGATTTGACCTTTTTGTATGAATACGTTTGCCTTAAAAATTGCTAAGGCGTCAGTAATAGCACTATTAGTTAGGTCTGAACAGATTTTTATTTGGTTAATGTATTTTTTTGGCGCAGCTATACTAACATGGTTTTGCTATTTGCATATCAGTGCTGTGGACACCAATCAAATATTAGGTTAAGCACTAAACCTACTTCTCTTCAATCGAACAACTTTGGTAACCTTGATGTAGAAATCCACTGAATTTCGGTGAATTTACCGAAATGCATTTTTGATCTGGAGTGACCAGCAATGGTAACAGCTCCGCAATGTGTTTTATGTTGCACAACAAATCGAAACCTTCAAATTGCGCCAACAATCGTTTTTCAATATATTCTTGTTTATGACTGGATTGTTATATTAATAGCAATGATAGGATATTTCAAAATTGTAACGTCCGCTGGAATTGTATTAATACATTTCTTATTTCGGAATATAAGCAATGAATCTAATGAAAACATCTTTTGTTGTCCGATTTAGCAACAATGTGGATCGTTAAAAATATACTGAAAAAGTAATGTTTTCCAAGTCAAGAACCATAACACTAAAATGTATACATTCAAGTAAACAACGGACACTACAGAAACATAAATATGGGTGAAAATTTGAGTGCCGCCTAAGAATGGTCGGTGGCAAAACGCCATTAGGGGTTTAAACCTGGTTCATGTCAAGACAATTATTTCTCTATGTCATATGCTTACTGGTGAATATGAGGAAAGTACTAATGTGGGGATAATGGACAAAAGTCTATATTTTAGCGTTTTATAAAACTTAAATTTAAATTGTATAACAAGGAAGTATCAATCGAAAAGGAGGACAACAAATGTAGTATGCACTCCTTTCCAAGCACAACACTATAACAGGCTCGCAGGATTATGGTTTTGTTAGTAAAATAGATATAACCTTTCCATGTTCTATTGTAACAAACACGCTGCTGGCATCTAAGCATTCCAGTGCCATCGAATTTTTATGCAAAAGATGCAAACATCTCGTCAGTTGTGCGGTAAACTTCAGTAAATCATCCAGCGAAATTTCCTTATTCTGTCGTATAACACTTTCCACACTAATCATCCTTGAACCGTACTTCTCTGTTTTGTGCATGAAAAGTGACATTAATTTTACATTGTCTTCTTTCTTCATGACTGAAATACAAATATAAGCGGCTATCAATTGTCTAACAAACTCATCCTCCTTGTACTATTATTTAGTTTAAATGTCGTTATGCCACTGTGCATAAATATCGTTTATATAGGCTTCTAATTATACAAGTTGTTCTTCATAAAATACAAATACTTACAATGCTAGCTAATTCAATTCAATTCAATTCAATAGTTTATTGCATTCAAAAACATATTAACATGTTTTATAGCAATTTTACAAAAATATTTCTGACAAAAGGCATAGATTTTCTGAAGAGCACATGATGTTACAGTGCATGTATACATACAAAATATATCAAAATATGTCAAAATATGAGCATAAAATTATTCAATTTCTAATTAGATTGGCGTAGAAAATATATTTGGCCAAATTGGTGACAATAATATTTGATGTTGCTGTCATAAGATTAGACAATTTCTGTTTCGTGGGCCATGTGTAGTAGTATTTTTTTTATATATTTTGATCTTAAATCAGAGAATTTTGTGCAAATTAATAGAAAATGATATTCGTTTTCTATTATTTCTGTATTACAGTTTTTACAAATTCTGTCGTTTCTATGTATATTTAAATATCGGCCACGTTCTACAGCTAAGTCATGAGATGATGTTCGAAATCTTGCGAGAGCAATTCTAAATTTAGATTCTTTGATTACGTCGAGATATCTTTCTAAATTAAATGAGTGTTTGAATAAACTGTATGTTTCTAGGCGTGTTGAATTATTAATTGAAGAATACCAGCTTTGGTGAAAAATGTCTAATATTCGTTGTTTAACAGTGTTGTAATTTATAAGCATGTTAAATTGGTTGTTCCACATATTTGACAATCCTATTTGTTCTAAAATGTTCTTTGTATTATATGCCCAATTACTCCCATTGTATGATAGGCCATCATCAGCATCATTCTTAAGCATTTTATAAGTTTTAAAAAGTATACTTTGTTCGTTAAGTGTTAATATTTTTATCCAATATTTAATCAATATTAACTTTCTGTGTACATACAAGGGTATACGACCTAACTCTCCATACAGAGCGTTTAAATTATTAGTACAAATCAGGTGTGTATATTCATCTTACACAATGATGAGGACCATACTTATATTTACATGGATAATTCGATTGATGGGAATGGAAATTTGAGCATATAAATATATATATATAAGCATATAGATGCCATTCTCTGGGATTCAAGTAAAGTCCACCAGGTACTCTACACTAACTGCATGGTCCACGGTCGATCTCACGGGGTGAATAATGCTGTCTAAAGCATTAACAACGCATGTTCCAGTGGGTTTTAATCTGAGGAGCAGCCAACTCGACTAGCTCAATTAGTAGAGAGACATACTGTCACCCGACAGATCTGGGTTCGATTCCCGACTTGGGCAGGTTATGTTCTTCCGTGGCATTGTCTACGTTCATGTTCTCCTCATGTGGAGAAGTTGTCAGCTGCTTGCGGAAGAGCAAGTAAGAAATGGTTGAAAGTTAATTCCAGGAAAAATGGTTAGTTCAACAGGCTTTCGTATATGACAGACAAATTGTTAAAACAGCGTAAAATCCGATGAATACAAACAAACAAGATAATCTATGGAGCGCGGCAGGAGAACCATTCAAAATGAGGTAAAGAAATCTATTAAAGTCAGGATGCTCCTTATCAATATTTTGAGCGGTACATTATATTTTAAAATAACAGCAATATAATGAAAAAAAATGGTTCATATATTAACATTATCTCTTAAAGACAAAACATTCAACATTACATTTTTTACTCTTGATATTTCGTCTGCCTGTCGAACTTGTATCTTGTTGTTTCTGAAAAAGAACAATAAACGACGAGTTTGAGAACATAAATGTACCCGAGTCATTCGGTACGGATCCATTCATTCTGCTCGATTGTTACATTTTTAGACTTATTACACATTTGTAGTTTGTGCTTAAAGGGGGTCTGGTGACGAACATAACTAGATATAACTGTGTGTGAATTATGCTAAGCATTACCATCATTCATACTTGTGGAAAGTTAGAATCAAGAATACAAATGCACGCTCGTATGCATTTTACAAATTATCGAACACAGATATTGTTTTAAAGCCATATCCGTTGGTTTTACTGCGCTTCGAAACGCGCTTTGATATATTTGGCTTCATTTAGCGTGTTTTTGTTTCAATGGTGACATGAACAGTTATCGGACAAATGACACAATATTCGCAAGACGGGACGGGTATTTATTTGTTTTCTGAACAATGTGATACAAATATTAGTACTTTGAATGAATTAATCAATTATAAAGCGATTTCTTTTGTTTTTGCAAAGAGATACATAGCAGTGGAATAAACTTGGCACAATTGAAACGTGAAATAGCTCAAAACAGTTTTGATGGGTTGACTTAGTTATTTAAGGATAAACATGTTGATGGAAAGCCAACGGTGAAACATATGAAAGGAATAATTGGATATGTGTACACATTTTTCACGATCTTTAATGCATTTAGGTAGCAGTCATGGCAGTACAGTCAGTAACGAATTAGATTCTCGAACATGGGTTCAATGTCTGATGCTGCTTGGCTCCCATGTACAGTCACAGTGATGATTTGATCAGACTCTATCTAAACTCTCATTTTTCTTTGCATGTGCATGCTTATAAACATTTTTACATTATAGACCTGCCATTATAAGTAAACATTCACGTTAAGAAAATGCATTTTCCCACACTACATTGCCCGTATTGGGACTGATAATTAGTACTTTCATAATGTGTCATCACAATACAGTTGTGTTGTATGAAAGAATTTATTATGGTACGGGTGCTAATTACTGAAATGAAGCTGCTCATTTTTGTTGTATACAATCGCAATTACTTGTTGATACAGTCGGCAATAGTGGTCATCGTCAAATGCTTATATCTCGGAAACAAGCATGGTAACCCATACATTTTAAAACGCTTATGTGCTTGTCTTACTGAGCAGTACATTGATAAAAAAGTATCTGTCCGCTAGAATAAAACGGCGTGATGCGTTCTTATATATCAGTACATGCATTATATGGATATATCGGCACAGTCAAGATAAACATATACAGATATACTGAGTTCAATACAAATATTGCGCAACATAACAAACGAATAACAATGATTTCAGTTGGGAATGTCTATTTTAGTTAGACAACATATAAAACATACAACCAATAAACTAAGGCTTCAGTGAAAACATACGTACCCTATTTCCGAGAATAGCTGTTAATGTATACAGGACTGGATTAAGTGCAGAGTTTACAGGAAGAACGAATACAGCTACCCAAGCATACACTTCTCCCGGTATGACATAACCAGACATTGCCATCACACCTATCACAACAAGATAAATCATCTGACTCGGTATTTATAAACGTTTTAATTAAAACAAATATCAATGTGCGACTGTCTCTTTTTACTTATAATTCAACTCAGTTGGTCGAACACAATTGAAGTCATACTTAAAAGTCGCAAATATATCTTAATTTTTAACTCAACAGCAGACAACCAAATGCAGCTTTAACATATATAATTAATAAGATTCTTTCAAACACTCTCAATTTCATCGACAGTGGTTTCGAGACTACTGATCATACCACATATTATGTTAATATCGTTAAGCCTATGTTACTATACTTCCTACCAAAAATAAGACATTACTTAAGACGAAAAAATTCAACTCCTGCTTTTAATCTGATCTGAGTAACATTTCAAGATTATTTTTAAATAAAACTGATTGAAGTAACACAAACCGTGTATCGTATGTCATACACAAAGCATTGTAACATTGATGTAGGTATTTTGGTAGATGATATGTTGTATGATGATGGGCAGCAGAGGACGACTGAGGTGATACTTAAGAGAGAGAGCATGTGCCACTATAAGTGTTGGTTAACAGAAGGAACTATCAGTGACGGTAATAAAGGTAAATAGGTATATATGACATAAGTGCACCTACCCATGCAACCAATCGGGAACCAGCAGAGAAAATCTGTTGCAACCACCAATAAAAGGTTTCTTGCAATAATGAGCTCCTTATGTCTACTGGCCGCCTTCGATTTTCCGCCTCGATTCTGTTTTACCTTCGATGAAACATTCTTGATTTCGAGATAAATTGAAAGTTGCCCAAATGCAATTCCAATAAACGTGACGAAATTAACCCCGATAAAAACGATGACGGAATAAAGCCATCCAGGTGGTCTGTCACGAGTAAGAGGTAAAGCAATGCAAACACCGGATTTTGCGTAGAACTTGTTCTGGAAATGATCCTTGGCAATAAGTGGTATGACAGAGATACTAATAGAAAGTATCCAAGCTACTGATGCGGCAACACTTGCGCTTTTTGGTCTAAAACGTAGTCGACTGTATGGATACTTAATGACAATGAAACGGTCAAGCGTGATTAAACACAGAAACAAGACACTTGCTTCAGAAGATATGGTAGACAGGACACCCGCCAATGCGCACCAAACACTATTTCGCCAGTACTCGTCCATAAAGATATATCTGAAAAAATATATGTATGCATCATGACACAGCGATTATATCAAAAGAGTATGTATTATACAAATTGTTTTATAATTACATTTCAGCCTCTCACATATTTCGTTTTGTTGATTGTTATCGGTAAATAAATAGCTATAATAACTAATAGACAGCCTTCATGGCACCAAAATTGTTAGTATCGACACGTCATAATATTCCACTAAATGCGGCATGTTTTCGTTGCACTGCATCTTAACTTTGTTTACATTATTCCCCATTATTTCTTAAATTTAAAAAAAAACTAGAATAAATAAACAATTTATTCTGCAAAATAAAGGTAAAATACTTGAAAATGCATTTAGCAACCATGAGCACTTATTTCGGATATGCTTATTTTCGGATAAGTGTTCATTTTCAGTAATTTTATATATTTTCAGATGTATTTTAAATTCCCATTTTCTCATGTGTAATTATTCCTTTTGATAAAGTGTTCAATGTCATGTTATTTTCTACTCCCTGTCGACCTATTGTTGCTAACTCCGTGATGTATTACATACATTAAATGTCCTCCTTGTTTGACGGTAAGTAATATCTGCTAAGTACAATGTACAACGAAGGTTCCGAGTTCGATTTCTACTCTGAGCCAAGGGATTTTTCATCGTTTCATTTGGTGACCAGGGAATGAAACAGTGCAATGTCCCTTTGCCTTAGCAAACACACATCCACGTCACTTCATAGCTAACTGATACGCAAGGGAGTACACTTGTCATATTATATCTCTACTTTGTATTATTTGTGTTATTTAAATAACATAGTACATGTACTTGTTCCTTTTTTGCCGTTGTGTTGAAGTGCCACTCTATTCCATATGTTTACTATCGGCATCTAAGTAAAGCAAGGAAATCCCTCTTCAAAAAGCTTCATTCGTTTACCTCATCCTGCCAACATTTTTCCTATCATAATCTAACTACTAACTATCATAATAATACTATTGCCCCTTACCTTTTCCTGAATGAAGCATCAGCAACGGCAATGATTAAAAGATACATTCCCATTAATAAGTCAGCAACAGCAAGATTGGTGACAAATATTCCAAATCCAAGTTTAAGTCTCTGTCTGTCATACGCAATGCGGTATACAATCGCGAGTATGTTACCCAGCAATGCACCTATTCCCATTAACCATAACATTGTCTGTAATGCAGAGTTCCTCATCAAGTCGTCACAAGATGAGAATTCGTCTCTTTCAGGCAAACATGCAGATTCTGGTAGATAATCTGGACGAATACAGCAATATTTATACAATGATGTTTTCAAGGACGTGATATTTAATATTCCATTGAACAATCCTTTATCAAATGTTGTGATAGAGTTCGATTCGAAGAGGAGTTTATTTACAGTAAGACCACCAAATGCATTGTCACTAATGTCATGTATTTGGTTATTGCATACTTGTAGTGCATCTAGGTTGAGGCCAGAAAACGCTTTGGGTGCAATAGACGTAATGTCAGAATCCATGATGATTAAATCTCTTAGACTAGCAAGTCCAAAGAAAGCAAATGATTCATATACCATGAATCCTTCATTACCGTACAAGTTCAGATAAACAAGTTTAGTCAGTCCATAAAATGTTCGGCGAGGAATACTTGATATTCTATTACGGCCCAAGTCTAAGCTTCTCAAATTGGGCAAATCTGTAAAATATTTCGTTCCCAACTTTGTTATGTTACATTCTGATAAGTTTAATCTGATCATATGAGGAAATTCCGGGACCATTTTTTCCTCTGTAAAGAGAAATTCTCCAATGCGTAGGTTTGTACTCAAATCAAGTACTCGTAATCTTCTATCAATGAGGTTACGGTAATCAGTAGAATTGTCAAAGTGTGCAGATGTACAATGTACATTGTAACCGGAACATGAACAGTTAGATGGACAAACAAAATCACAAAACATCTCATCGTCAGCAAACGGGCAGTGTACATGTCCATCACATACTTGATCAAGTGTGATACATAACTTCGATGATGAACATTTGTAGTTGTTCTGACATACGGTTGATGAAGAATCTGCAATAAAATCTAAAGTCAGTATGAACATCTCCAAATATGGCAATATGAAATGTAATATGACAAGACTTATGATTTATAATACATGTATACTTTTATATCCAAAAATATATATATCAGATTACGGATGGATTCATAATATTTGAATTAAATTAAAGGAGATGTTTAAGGCCATACAAACTAATGTTTAGTTTCTCAGGCAAAAACGAATGTGGGTGGATGGTAATTTTACGGTACCATATTTGTATATTTTCCATTTCTCTTTAAATGAGGGATCTAGTGTGCAGAGATGACATATTGTCACTATTCAAATACTATAGTGGACGTTTTAACTTTTAAGTATTTTACAAAATGCACCTCCTCTGATATAAGAATTGTCTCGGTGAATTCTTAGCAGACAGGGTTATGTTCAAAATGCTTTGCTTTGTAAAAAATATACGTGGTACTTCATATGCATACACCCTCTGTAAATGGCGTAATTTGTTAAGTGTCAATAAGAAATACCAATTTTTAAGGTGGCATAATCATACACAATAATGTGAGTACTTTAACATAATGGACATCACAATTATTCTCAACACCTCTTTAACAAAATATAACAAAATGAAAAACTGTTACCGTCCAGTTTTGCTTTGATTACATCTTGTAATATGTATGTATCAAATTTTACCATGCATCATTATCAAACTTTGGAGAAATATGGCATTTTTTTAGAAACAAATTGATATTATTTATATTTTATCAATTTATATCAGTTTCCTTGTCAAACAAATCAGTAAAACAAGACATGTCATGAAAAAAGCAAATATTTTGTTTTGGACCGAGCGGGGATTTGAACCCTAGACCGCTCGCATGTAAGGCAAGAGGCTTAACACATAGGCTAAGGATTGATATTGACCAAGGTATTCCAAATGAATCAAAATTTACATTCTTATTAGTGTCCTCTTACCTTAATTACGGACATAAAGTTTTATTTCTAGCCATTGCTTTCCTGTGTTTTTATATAACATGTGTACAACATTGTTCCAATTCATTTTTGGTCATTACCAATTAATTTACCTTTGCACAGAGAAGGAAATAGTTTACTTCCCATTGATGACAGAATGTCCAAATTATTCACGGTAATATCTGTGACATAGTTGTATTCATTATCTTCTACTTGTTCAAAATTACTTGAAGGCCGTATTACAACTCTATAAACATCGAAGTCTGGTGTTGACATATTCTGCAAGATGTGTTGTGCAACGGATTCTGATTCTGTTCCATGTTGTAGGATTATAACACCACGTGTTGATGTAGCATTTTTTGTGAATCTAACACGGTCAAAATAATCTGATGCTAGTATACGATACGAGCATTTATCTTCTCTTCTAATCACAGTCTTGTTGTTGACATCTGTGTCCTCTATCAACAACATTTTATGTTCAAATGGGATCATGTCTTCATATATTGATGGATCTACATCATAGCTCACGATACGAACAATTGTCCCAGGGTTGTTGAACTGACCAACTATTTGCCGTAACTTTTGGTTACTGTCAACAAAATCTTCAACATATACTAACAGTATCAGCTCTAGATCATCATTGTTGCAACCTGAAATATAGTTAGCAAATGTGTTTATATCGCACGAAAAACAGTTCCAATTTAATTTGGGTCATAGTCATACTAAATGCAAATGATTGTTCTGTATCAAGACAACTACTAAATACAAAGAGGGTTCTGAATCTGTCGATCATCAGAGTACCTTAGAAGCTATATATCATCTATAACGATAGACATTCTAATATACTGCATATATCATGTAACAATGTGATTTCTCACATAGTCTTGGAACACAGATGGCACAATATAACACCTTCACTAGTATTCATTTAGAACTATCATTATGTTTCGTAAGAATGCGTTAAAGTGATAATAAGCTTTTATCACAATATAACATAGTGACCTAGATTTTGACCCCACATTACCCAATCTCAAACTGGGCGAAAATGTATTAAAACAATCATTCGGTCAATGTTTCACATAGTTTAGATAGAAAATGCGATCTCAAACATTTTGCCAATGATTTATAATAAATTAGTCAAATATTGCCCGTAGATAACACAACGAAATGAACTTCTCACTCGTTAATTGAAGAACATCACTAATCAGGTACAATTATTGAACTCCACAGAAATGAAATGAAAAAGCACAACAGTTTAACGTTATTACATGTAGAAATATGTACCTTGTATGTTAAATTGAACATTTACACTACGTCAGCTACTAACTTACCACATCCATGTTCGTCCGCATTATCAGGACATTGATTTATTCCATCACATATGTAATGCAAGGGAACACAGTAACGTCCTGGGCATTTGATCGTCCCGTCTGGACAGGTAAATGTGGCTACAATATTTGTTAGAAGAAAATATTGATACAAAGCATTGTTACAACCCGTTACGCTAAAAAACGCATTTTGCAATAAAAAATTTAAATCGCTAAAACCGAGAGTTATGTTCAATTTATTGACAAGTGTGAACTTTTTATTGCAAAATGCGTTGAACATAAATCTCGTGTTATCTATCTTGGGTTATATGTGTCGCACATATATTTTTTGTACAATTATACATATATAGATCTACGACTGTTGCAGACACAACACATGCGGTTTTAGCGATTTAAATTTTTTCTTGCAAAACGCGTTGACGGGTGTGAAATTTTTATTGCAAAATGCGTCGAATATGAATATCGTCCTATTTTTATAATATATGAGTTATATGAGTCGCACATATATTTTTAGCATCATCGTACATATATACAGCTGTTTAAGGTTCTACATATGCATTTTTAGCGATTTAAATTTGTTATTGCAAAATGCGTTTTTATTGCAAAACGTGTTGTAACAAAGTATCGTATTTCATACTGTCAAAATAAAACACGTTCATCACTCGTCAGTCATGAAACGAATTAGCATTTTAATATGTCAAGTAAAATTACTACGACTTCATAGTATTAATCAGAAAATTGGAAACCTATTTACGTTATATTAATATTAACATGCAATAACTTGCTATTTTCGTCTAGAAGCAATAACTAGTGTAAATAATAACGCCACAATTGCTATAATTGGAAGTATATATTTACAACATCTTTTGAAATTATGTACATGTTTGTAATATTGCAAACTGTTACATCAACAAAAAAGCAATAACCGTATGTACTAACAGTATTAAACTGACTACAACACTGGTCAAGCAGGAAATGTTACGTACAACGTGCACAATCACCATTACAGCGCACGGATGCATAACAATACATACATACATACATACATACTTATATAACACTTATTCAGTTATATTGCAGAAAATACAGAATTGGAGCATATTTATATAGATAAACAAATGTGCAATCATTGTAACTATAACAATGACGTAGCTGATGAACCCCATTATATTCTTTAATGTTCTCATATTAATTACGAATTTAAGAATGTAACTACACTTGACAGAATACTACAAATATACACATCTGATGTCGTCAAGTTAAAAATCATAGGTAGATAAATCATGTGTAGATAAATCTTGTGTAGGTAAATCATGTGTATATAAATCTTGTGTAGGTATTTCATGAGTAGGTAAATCATGTGTAGATAAATCACGTGTAGATAAATCATGTGTAAATAAATCATGTGTAGATAAATCTTTTGTAGGTATTTCATGTGTAGATACAGTATGTGTAGGTACATCATGTGTAGATAAATCATGTGTAGATAAATCATGTGTAGGTAAATCATGTGTAGATAAATCCTGTGTAGGTAAATCAGGTGTAGGTAAATCATGTGTAGATAAATCATGTGTAGATAAATCATGTGTAGATAAATCATGTGTAGGTAAATCATGTGTAGATAAATCATGTGTAGATAAATCATGTGTAGGTAAATCAGGTGTAGGTAAATCATGTGTAGATAAATATTGTGTAGGTAAATCATGTGTAGATAAATCATGTGTAGATAAATCATGTGTAGACGCGTAAAAAGGGATTGGTTTGAATGACTGTTGCATTTAAGAAATTATGATACTGCTTCGGCAGTTGACGCATTAGGGTGAGGTCATGGACCTGATTATCAGACTAATTAAAGTTTGTACAACAGGGTTACATCAACCACAGTAATGTTATGAATCCCTAACGGAGCGGTATTATTTGTATTACAAGAAAAACGCCATGGACGTGTCTGTACACGTTACTGCAGCGCGTATTGTGATTGGTCGATAACACCGCTGATCGTATATGAATGTATCGATAAACCGTCCTGTCACACACTTTGTTATTGTTAAAGATATAAACCAGGTACCTGCAAGTAAGTTGTAGAAAATTCTCTGAAGTTTCGTATGGTACTTATAAGTTGTTATTGAGAGCAATATTATCGGTGTTATGATCAATTAAAATGGTTACTACTTAAATACCTTGCCATTCTCGCCGTGCTTTTTTATTTTAAATCAACGCGTCAAATGATCTGTATTTGAATAAAACGTGTGTTTCGCAGTATTTGTAAATGTGCTCTTAAACCGTAGACGTTATTTCCAATGCCTTTTATTTGTTCGTTGCGTGTTTGTACGAACACAGTTGAGTTTTAAAGAGCATATATTCAACGTATTTTACTTGAAAGAAGACTGCGCAATCATTTAACCCGTACATATTTACTAATTGACTCTCATACGACTCGTATAAATTGAACAGATTAGCCTGTATGTCAAATGACAGCATATGGATATCGAGTTGTTGAGGGAGGCGCAGTGGTCGAGGGATAGAGCGCCTGACTCCTGATCCAAAGGTCGTGAGTTCGTGTCCCAACAGAGCAATTATCACCATCAGACACCATTCTTACGTCCTCTAAAACCATTGTAGTTGGTTTTAAATCCCCCAGCAGGTAGCCGTTACCCTATTTGACAGCATCCCCGAAATATCTCAAAAGCACTTGCGGGTTGATTGGTTCATGACCTGTTGTTTATCTATCGGATTGTTTAATAGCACCAGGTAGTGGGTTGGATCTTTGCTGAACGACATGTTCATAATAATCACGATTAAAAGAAAGAAAACAATTGTGATGTTGCTAACGAAGGACCGAATTATTTTATGCAGCTATTCGAAAATGGAGATTTAAGAATCTAAAGATGCAGATTGTTTTACAATAGGTAATCAGAAAACCTTCTGGCGTAAGGTATACATTTTTACTACATACATACGTTTTCAAATCTGATAATACATATAAATATAGACTTAGAAATTTGGACCGTCTAACCAAAAATAAATATAGCATGCACTTAAGTTCCATGCTCCATACAGTATCGTGATAGAAATTTCTTTATCATATAAGATTTTAATAACATATATTTGCATAAAAACTTACAGCAATTTTGAAGATGAGAACCACTCCTACATCCAAGTATGTAACCTGCATTATCAGTATCGTATATACACCTTCTACTGGCTGGATACGTCAAACCATCTTCATCACAAGGAAGCGTTGTAACATTATTTATGAGCTCTTAAATAAAAGGTACATTGTCAGAATAAGTTCATGTCATTATTATGTTTAACCAAGTGAATCTTCCACTTATTATGACTGATGTTTACCATATACTTAACGGTACATACATTAGATTGGCTATTACATTGTATCATCAATGCGAAAATTCTGCCATCGAGTCAATGGATCGACTGTACTGCAGGACAACTATACTATATGTGAATGATGCTTGTCGAATAGAGCACTGTTCTTATCAGATAGGGATTTAGTACGATTCATGTTAGCCCAACATACGTGTCTCTGTACTCCGACTTTGACACGCGTCGTCGGAACAGAGCCACGCACACGCCTATAGTAAAAACCTTGGATTTTGCCGCATGATTTTAACGGCACTATTATGGCGTCTTTATTATCGACCAAACATACTTTTGAGAGTTCGGAAAAACTGTAGCAATCGTTCACGAGTAGAAGCAAACAAAAATCGAATTCATAGCGCATCTGAGTGCCTTACAATCACTTCGACAAGAAGACAGGGGTCAGATGTGTATGGCTGCAACAATTGGACTAAGGTATCTGTCAATCAAACGTAACTCCGCCAACGGTGCGCAAGTAAACTATCTACCTAACAAACCGGATGTTGACATTCGCACTCCCGCCAATTCGCCCGTTAACAATTCAAGATATATTTTAACGTTGAAACAACTTTTGATCGGATTCGTGATAGATATTACTATCAGTATTGGCTCAATGAGTAGCAAATAATAGCAATATCGACGGTGATCTTGGTAGCAACCCTCCCATATTTTTTAACAGGTGCTCAATTCACTATTTTTTTCACAAAACAAGTCGTATACAAAATATTGTGTCGAATAGACAAATTAATCAACGAAAAGCTACAATTTTTCTGTCGTACAGTTTGTGTTACATGCAAAGCATTTATAATTATGTTCACGAAAATAAGAGTAAATGCAGTGGAAAGACCGATGGTGTCCAACTTCTATTTACTTTTGTGAATAGTTTAGCAGGACACTGTACAGCGACAGTATAGAGATGTGACGTCCGCGACTGGACTATGTTCATGTATACAAAACTAAACGTATTATAAAGCTTCTTAACTCCGACTGTCTACGCGAGAAGTAGTACGAAATATTTTGTCAGACGACAATCACCGAACATCTCAAGGATATTGATATATACTAGCAGAAAAAAGAAACTGTGCATGTGTAAACTGTTCATATGTGGCTGCGACTGCGATTTTTGGGCTAGTGGGTCAAAAATCACATTTTAAGTTTATTATGTAGTTGTAACCATTGATGTTTAAAATTCCAAATACCGAAAATTTTAAGTTGATATCTTGAATATTAACAGAGTTATGACTATTTTGTTGTTACTAAGTAACGCTGATTTCCTACAAAATTAGACTATTTTCATTCAAAATCTAGTAAACGTTATGATATAATAAGCACATTTAAACAATAAACAAACAAAACATATATAACTTCATACTTGTTTATTTGTATACCAAATATTTTTATTGTCATTTAACTGTAAAATAACGACTGACATTTTTGTGGTTGCTTAGCAACCAAGATAAAATAAAAATTTGACAAAATTTGCCATAAACCTATATATTTACTTGAAACAGCATGGGAGGTTGAGTCAAGAACATACTAAACACATGTTATATAGTGTATTTACATGGTGGAGTGTATATTTTAGGTGTTTTCTGCAGAAATGAAGTTAAGACTACAACTTAACAAGCAATTATATTTACTAGTTTTCACACAATTCCTTTTTGCTTATAAATGATTGCATTAAGAATGCTCTGGTATATTGTGCAAAATCATACTAACTGAAGTGTCTTATGCATATATGTAAAAGAATAATTATTACATCCACACAACACACTGACCAGAAAACGTCTTTGTTGCTAAGCAACTATAGCATTTAAAAGTAAGCATTCACAGAATAACAATAGGCATGTTGTACAGGTACATGTACAATAGAAATATAATATCTCTTTAAAAAGAATTACTGATTCATAATGTTTACATGAGAAAACAACAAAGTTAACAAATTCTGACATAAAATCTGTGGCTTGCAGTAAGTTTTGAATGACTTTTCACTAAATGATGGCATCGTGGGTAGTCACTGATTTTCCAACAAACAGTTGAAATAGTAATCAATTGACCTTTCTGCAGACGCTCCGTAGCCACGCCCCCCTTAGTAACAGGTTATCGCTGTAACCACGTTAGACAAGCCATGTCCAATATGGCGTCGAACAAAGAACTATAACGGGCTGATGTAGATAGTATTCCTTCGGATTTTTCCTCATTATATGATATTTCGACTTTAAATCATATCTTGACAAAATAAATATTACATAATATAGATTTGCTTTGACTAGATTAAGAGTATTGAAACGGGAAGATGGAATAAACCTTAAATGCTATACCACGATCAGAAAGAAAATGTCAACTATGTAATGTTTTAGAAGACGAATTTCATTTTATATTAGAATGTCCTTTATATCAGATAAATTTCGAACCGATTATTATGCAATACATTCACACGTGATAATTATAATTCCATATAAGTCCATGTTTGCAGTTTATTGCGGGATTACAGGGGAAGTATTTACCAAAAAAAACATGAAAGTTATCTGTAATGTCCGTCCCCTTATGTATAATGTTATTTAGTGTGAATGAAAGTCAGTTTAGTTATCAAGTTTAAGTATAGTTATGTGTGTGTACATAACCCACCTTTATTTTATGTGGAGATGGACATTACACAAAAAGGGATGGACATTAGAATATCAGAATTATTTCTCAAATCTTCAAATCCTGCAACATATATTTCTACAAATTCCAGAAGTCATACTGTAAAGATACTATGATAAAATAGAAACAGAGGCAGACACAAGGCCAGTATTAGGTTGTACAAATTATATAATGTTATGTAATAAACAATAATGTCGCATGTGTGCACTATCTAGATGTAACTCTTATCCAGCCCCGTAATCAGCATTTCACAGTCTGGCCCAGTGGGAGTCCAATATGCATCCAATCAGTTTTTGCTGTCACCATCCGACACATATATACAGCAACGTTGAGAAATGTAAATACACACACATACATGTAAATTATTTTTATAGCCTTTAACTAAATGACCATTTATAAAAAATAAATGATCAGACTTGTGTTGAATGTTAGAAAATAGGTTTATTTATTTAACAAAATCAACATACTCGTAGGTGTGATATTTAGGATTTTAAACCAGATATATTACTAATTTCTATACGTACATAAATTGTAAACCCACAATGCAATTGAAATACATGTAAATTACGTTCGAAAGAAATACTTGACAGTGAGAAACCAATACTGGTATATCACATGTATTTAGATTTTTCATCAATATCAATTATAACCAAAATTAAGATATTTTTCTCCATGTATATATGTTTATAGCAATACATGTTTCAGTTTCATGTTTTTAATATCAATAATTATTGATTTTATAATGATTCTGGTCATGAAAAATATATAAAGTAATGGCCGTCCTAAGCAAACACAAGTCCAAATACTTGCTTAATTGCTGACATAAGTCAATTATTTTTGTTTAGAAAAATAATATTATGTTCCCTCAATATACAGATATAATATAGTTGGTTTGATATATTTTCACATATAACACGTTATATTTTAAAAAGGGACTTCGTACACTACTCCCAGTTTTACCCCCTGTTTTAAGCATTTTTCACGGTGTATTATGCATATAAAAAATGAAAATGAAGACGAAAAAGTACAAATGGTTGTCATACTCTCTTTATTTTCAAAATATTTTCAGTAAAATTACACATAATTGCATTATCAAAACACACAAGCAGGCAATATCTTAGAACGTTCTAAGAGAAATTGACCAAATATCTGAGATCGTTCTAAGAGAAATTGACCCAAAAACCTTAGAACGTTCTAAGAGAATTTGGCTAAAACCTTAGAACGTTCTAAGAGAAATTGACCAAATATCTGAGATCGTTCTAAGAGAAAATTATCAAAAACCTTAGAACGTTCTAAGAGAATATGACCCAGAAACCTTAGAACGTTCTAAGAGAAATTGACCAAAAACCTTAGAACGTTCCAAGAGAAATTGGCCCAAAAACCTTAGAACGTTCTAAGAGAAATTGACCAAATATCTGAGATCGTTCTAAGAGAAAATTATCAAAAACCTTAGAACGTTCTAAGAGAAATTGACCAAATATCTGAGATCGTTCTAAGAGAAATTGACCCAAAAACCTTAGAACGTTCTAAGAGAAATTGACCCAAAAACCTTAAAACGTTCTAAGAGAAATTGACCAAATATCTGAGATCGTTCTAAGAGAAAATGATCAAAAACCTTAGAACGTTCTAAGAGAAATTGACCCAAAAACCTTACAACGTTCTAAGAGAATTTGGCTAAAACCTTAGAACGTTCTAAGAGAAATTGACCCAAAAACCTTAGAACGTTCTAAGAGAAATTGACCAAATATCTGAGATCGTTCTAAGAGAAAATTATCAAAAACCTTAGAACGTTCTAAGAGAATATGACCCAGAAACCTTAGAACGTTCTAAGAGAAATTGACCAAAAAACCTTAGAACGTTCTAAGAGAAATTGGCCCAAAAACCTTAGAACGTTCTAAGAGAAATTGACCAAATATCTGAGATCGTTCTAAGAGAAAATTATCAAAAACCTTAGAACGTTCTAAGAGAAATTGACCAAATATCTGAGATCGTTCTAAGAGAAATTGACCCAAAAACCTTAGAACGTTCTAAGAGAAATTGACCCAAAAACCTTAGAACGTTCTAAGAGAAATTGACCAAATATCTGAGATCGTTCTAAGAGAAAATTATCAAAAACCTTAGAACGTTCTAAGAGAATATGACCCAGAAACCTTAGAACGTTCTAAGAGAAATTGACCAAAAAACCTTAGAACGTTCTAAGAGAAATTGGCCCAAAAACCTTAGAACGTTCTAAGAGAAATTGACCAAATATCTGAGATCGTTCTAAGAGAAAATTATCAAAAACCTTAGAACGTTTTAAGAGAAATTGACCAAATATCTGAGATCGTTCTAAGAGAAATTGACCCAAAAACCTTAGAACGTTCTAAGAGAAATTGACCCAAAAACCTTAGAACGTTCTAAGAGAAATTGACCAAATATCTGAGATCGTTCTAAGAGAAAATGATCAAAAACCTTAGAACGTTCTAAGAGAAATTGACCCAAAAACCTTACAACGTTCTAAGAGAATTTGGCTAAAACCTTAGAACGTTCTAAGAGAAATTGACCCAAAAACCTTAGAACGTTCTAAGAGAAATTGACCAAATATCTGAGATCGTTCTAAGAGAAAATTATCAAAAACCTTAGAACGTTCTAAGAGAATATGACCCAGAAACCTTAGAACGTTCTAAGAGAAATTGACCAAAAAACCTTAGAACGTTCTAAGAGAAATTGGCCCAAAAACCTTAGAACGTTCTAAGAGAAATTGACCAAATATCTGAGATCGTTCTAAGAGAAAATTATCAAAAACCTTAGAACGTTCTAAGAGAAATTGACCAAATATCTGAGATCGTTCTAAGAGAAATTGACCCAAAAACCTTAGAACGTTCTAAGAGAAATTGACCCAAAAACCTTAGAACGTTCTAAGAGAAATTGACCAAATATCTGAGATCGTTCTAAGAGAAAATTATCAAAAACCTTAGAACGTTCTAAGAGAATATGACCCAGAAACCTTAGAACGTTCTAAGAGAAATTGACCAAAAAACCTTAGAACGTTCTAAGAGAAATTGGCCCAAAAACCTTAGAACGTTCTAAGAGAAATTGACCAAATATCTGAGATCGTTCTAAGAGAAAATTATCAAAAACCTTAGAACGTTCTAAGAGAAATTGACCAAATATCTGAGATCGTTCTAAGAGAAATTGACCCAAAAACCTTAGAACGTTCTAAGAGAAATTGACCCAAAAACCTTAGAACGTTCTAAGAGAAATTGACCAAATATCTGAGATCGTTCTAAGAGAAAATGATCAAAAACCTTAGAACGTTCTAAGAGAAATTGACCCAAAAACCTTAGAACGTTCTAAGAGAATTTGGCTAAAACCTTAGAACGTTCTAAGAGAAATTGACACAAAAACCTTAGAACGTTCTAAGAGAAATTGACCAAATATCTGAGATCGTTCTAAGAAACAATGATCAAAAACCTTAGAACGTTCTAAGAGAAATTGGCCCAAAAACCTTAGAACGTTCTAAGAGAAATTGACCAAATATCTGAGATCGTTCTATGAGAAATTGACCCAAAAACCTTAGAACGTTCTAAGAGAAATTGACCAAAAAACATTAGAACGTTCTAAGAGAAATTGACCAAATATCTGAGATCGTACTAAGAGAAATTGACCCAAAAACCTTAGAACGTTCTAAGAGAATTTGGCTAAAACCTTAGAACGTTCTAAGAGAAATTGACCCAAAAACCTTAGAACGTTCTAAGAGAAATTGACCAAATATCTGAGATCGTTCTAAGAGACAATGATCAAAAACCTTAGAACGTTCTAAGAGAAATTGGTCCAAAAACCTTAGAACGTTCAAAGAGAAATTGACCAAATATCTGAGATCGTTCTATGAGAAATTGACCAAAAAACCTTAGAATGTTCTAAGAGAAATTGGCCCAAAAACCTTAGAACGTTCTAAGAGAAATTGACCAAATATCTGAGATCGTTCTAAGAGAAATTGACCCAAAAACCTTAGAACGTTCTAAGAGAAATTGACCCAAAAACCTTAGAACGTTCTAAGAGAAATTGACCAAATATCTGAGATCGTTCTAAGAGAAAATTATCAAAAACCTTAGAACGTTCTAAGAGAATATGACCCAGAAACCTTAGAACGTTCTAAGAGAAATTGACCAAAAAACCTTAGAACGTTCTAAGAGAAATTGGCCCAAAAACCTTAGAACGTTCTAAGAGAAATTGACCAAATATCTGAGATCGTTCTAAGAGAAAATTATCAAAAACCTTAGAACGTTCTAAGAGAAATTGACCAAATATCTGAGATCGTTCTAAGAGAAATTGACCCAAAAACCTTAGAACGTTCTAAGAGAAATTGACCCAAAAACCTTAGAACGTTCTAAGAGAAATTGACCAAATATCTGAGATCGTTCTAAGAGAAAATGATCAAAAACCTTAGAACGTTCTAAGAGAAATTGACCCAAAAACCTTAGAACGTTCTAAGAGAATTTGGCTAAAACCTTAGAACGTTCTAAGAGAAATTGACACAAAAACCTTAGAACGTTCTAAGAGAAATTGACCAAATATCTGAGATCGTTCTAAGAGACAATGATCAAAAACCTTAGAACGTTCTAAGAGAAATTGGCCCAAAAACCTTAGAACGTTCTAAGAGAAATTGACCAAATATCTGAGATCGTTCTAAGAGAAAATTATCAAAAACCTTAGAACGTTCTAAGAGAAATTGACCAAATATCTGAGATCGTTCTAAGAGAAATTGACCCAAAAACCTTAGAACGTTCTAAGAGAAATTGACCCAAAAACCTTAGAACGTTCTAAGAGAAATTGACCAAATATCTGAGATCGTTCTAAGAGAAAATTATCAAAAACCTTAGAACGTTCTAAGAGAATATGACCCAGAAACCTTAGAACGTTCTAAGAGAAATTGACCAAAAAACCTTAGAACGTTCTAAGAGAAATTGGCCCAAAAACCTTAGAACGTTCTAAGAGAAATTGACCAAATATCTGAGATCGTTCTAAGAGAAAATTATCAAAAACCTTAGAACGTTCTAAGAGAAATTGACCAAATATCTGAGATCGTTCTAAGAGAAATTGACCCAAAAACCTTAGAACGTTCTAAGAGAAATTGACCCAAAAACCTTAGAACGTTCTAAGAGAAATTGACCAAATATCTGAGATCGTTCTAAGAGAAAATGATCAAAAACCTTAGAACGTTCTAAGAGAAATTGACCCAAATACCTTAGAACGTTCTAAGAGAATTTGGCTAAAACCTTAGAACGTTCTAAGAGAAATTGACACAAAAACCTTAGAACGTTCTAAGAGAAATTGACCAAATATCTGAGATCGTTCTAAGAGACAATGATCAAAAACCTTAGAACGTTCTAAGAGAAATTGGCCCAAAAACCTTAGAACGTTCTAAGAGAAATTGACCAAATATCTGAGATCGTTCTATGAGAAATTGACCCAAAAACCTTAGAACGTTCTACGAGAAATTGACCAAAAAACCTTAGAACGTTCTAAGAGAAATTGACCAAATATCTGAGATCGTACTAAGAGAAATTGACCCAAAAACCTTAGAACGTTCTAAGAGAATTTGGCTAAAACCTTAGAACGTTCTAAGAGAAATTGACCCAAAAACCTTAGAACGTTCTAAGAGAAATTGACCAAATATCTGAGATCGTTCTAAGAGACAATGATCAAAAACCTTAGAACGTTCTAAGAGAAATTGGTCCAAAAACCTTAGAACGTTCAAAGAGAAATTGACCAAATATCTGAGATCGTTCTATGAGAAATTGACCCAAAAACCTTAGAACGTTCTAAGAGAAATTGACCAAAAAACCTTAGAACGTTCTAAGAGAAATTGACCAAATATCTGAGATCGTACTAAGAGAAATTGACCCAAAAACCTTAGAACGTTCTAAGAGAATTTGGCTAAAACCTTAGAACGTTCTAAGAGAAATTGACCCAAAAACCTTAGAACGTTCTAAGAGAAATTGACCAAATATCTGAGATCGTTCTGAGAGAAAATGATCAAAAACCTTAGAACGTTCTAAGAGAAATTGGCCAAAAACCTTAGAACGTTCTAAGAGAAATTGACCAAATATCTGAGATCGTTCTAAGAGAAATTGACCCAAAAACCTTAGAACGTTCTAAGAGAATTTGGCTAAAACCTTAGAACGTTCTAAGAGAAATTGACCAAAAAACCTTAGAACGTTCTAAGAGAAATTGACCAAATATCTGAGATCGTTCTAAGAGAAAATATTCAAAAACCTTAGAACGTTCTAAGAGAAATTGGCCCAAAAACCTTAGAACGTTCTAAGAGAAATTGACCAAATATCTGAGATCGTTCTAAGAGAAATTGACCAAATATCTATTTATATAGAAACTGATTGATCACATCTCTTATGTCACAACATATTCATCATTTAAACAAAGGGAACACTGGACTGGTAGATACTATTCTACATTTGAACAATTACTGTATATAATATTAAATGCTGTAGCTGATGCCGTACTTCTTTTCGTTCAAAGTCATTGCACTATGTAACAAACGCCATTCGTCGAATTATGAGCTAAGTCCCACTGTAGTGAGGAGCATAGCCAATTCCAGTGCAGCTTACTGATGAACAACACTGACAATTTTCCTCCGTGGTTTTTAATCTGACTCTGTCAAAATCAAACTCCACATGATACACTGAAAAAAATAATCGAAGTGCTATACAAATATATTTTCTTAGATTACAAATTACGAATACATAGTCACATTAGTGTTTGTGGTAGACATAAGATCAATTGGTAGAACACTATACTCATGAGTTGTATATTTTAACCACGAGCTTTAACTCTGAACTTCACAATCAAAGAATTAGAAGCCAGTGTCACATTGATGTAAAACGATAGAGTAAAACTTCATTGTGGTAAGCCCAGTACTTCGTCCAAATAGTAGTTAACCTTAATCAACTTTATATAAGTTAAATTTACACTGAAATGACGTCATGTCGTTGTGGTGTAGTGGTTAGCATAACGGACCGGAAATCCGTAGACCCGTGTTCGACTCCCGGTAGCGCCATTGACCGATTTTTCCTGTTCCACAAACATTACTTTATTTTAATGTACTTAATCGTATTAGGAAGGCGTATTATGAGGGTCTGCGGAGAAAAATAGCATAGGCATCTTTTAATCATGTTTTTTGGTTTCTTCAGATGTTCATTTTTAATTGTTGTGTAAGTTACATGAAAAACAAAATATGTCCTACACTTCAAGACATACATTACTGTGATTAGAAATGTGGCTACAGAACAATACAGACATGATGCAGTACCTTAGCTGACTTCATTGTAATCAAATTACTGAAAACATATCATTTTATTACCAATTAGATAAAAGTACAATAAATTATACATATAAATGAATTTCATTTATTTATGTTAACACTGAATAAATTAACCGCAACTCCCCCCCCCCCCGCCCACGATTCAACTAGTATGTGCACTCACATAGTGAATAATACATTATAGAAATTATAACATGAACGATACATACTCATTTCAATTGTTTAACGATTGCCTAATAAGCATCCTCCAATCAACCACTTTGCATCCACACCGTCACCAACTTGAATCTAAAAAAAACAAAATATTTCAAGAGGATTATCAGCAGCAAATAATGTTTTATTCGTTGTCATAAAACTTTTAAGGCATTGAGTATAATATAAGTAGATATATACATCAAACAGGAAGTGCTGTAAACAATGCATGCACCCGAAAAGCTGGAGACATGAAAATATAAACATACACAACTATGTCGCTCATCAGATAAATGCAGCCGATGCAAATCGATATCGATGGGGCTACTGGTCAGTAGACGATTTGTCTGTCGGTAGTTTCCGTAAGTGATCGTAAATTTTCCGATGATCACCGACTGATACTGGTATAACACAATAACATGTAGCCACGGGCTATCTTAGATCTATGTATCCAATAAACGCTTAAAACATTATGTTTTATGTACTTAAAGAGAAAACAAATGGAGTTCGATTTTGTTGATGAAACACGAGATTATTCTATTATTGAAAACGAACTATGTGATAGGCAATTTTTTTTTTGCTCAGGAAATAAAATAGAGAAACAAAACAACGAATTCGTTTCACTTAGCATTTGTTATACACACTTTGTCGTGCAATGTCCAATTAAAATTGCAAATACAAATAATTGTGGGTACTTTTTTTAATATATATATATTACTATTCCACATCGTGGATTTGAATAATAATTTATATTTACATTAACATATAAGATTTTTATCTATGTAATACATCAACCATTATTGACATTTTAACAACAATACAATAAATAGTATTTATCTTCATGGTTGTCTTTGATTTGTGTAGCAATACATAATTTTGTTTTGTTTTAAGACGTTTTTACGCGTTGGATCGGATCAGCAAGAAAACTACAGTCGGATCATCTTAGCTATTTCAAAAGTACATTTCCGCAAGTTCGCAAATAGAACTCTTTAAAAAAATGTTATCGAGGTGTTCCGACTGGAAACTATGTTGCAATGTATACATTAAATGATATCATTGTCGTCATAATTAAAGAAATTCACATCTTATTCCACAATATAAAATGAATCTAATTCCGTCACTTGTGAACAAAAATGGTGACAGATATAGAAGTCTATTTGCGATAAGCAGCGTGACATTTTAAGATACGTACATGTATGCGCACTTACACCGTAAACTGTTCCGGTTATGGCAACACATGTTAAAACAATTAGTGTCGGTGACATGGACATATAAACTTTATATGTCTGTGATAATCAATTTTTCAGCAAGAAAAGCAAAAGTTATCGTATTAATAGCCATTGCGTATAAATACAATATAATTCATCCGTTTGATAATTACATTAACATTGTATTAGAAGTATATTAATCCATTACACACAAAATAGTTTTAATTAACAACAACCCATTAAGCAATGGTGACAAAGAAGTACAATAGTTTAAAATGTTATTAGCAACAGTTACATATATGATGTATGATGCACGTGATATCATTTTAACCAAAAACATCAGTACGATATCAAAATATCTTAGATTAGTACAACAGTTGACACGTGTCTGTGTAATATAACTCAGAGTGCGAAATTTCGACTACAACTTGTTAGTTTTATACGGAAGTAAAACAAAAAAAAACATTTATGGTACTTACCGCTAATACATGGAACGCAGATGATGGTGAACGTTTTTTAACAATTATCTTCTTGCCTTCCGCATGAACAAATATTTTGTCTCTATCCTTAAGTGGTGTCTATTTATGATTCGCCAAGTGTCTTAATCCCTCAAAATATTCGATTAAACTAAACACGCGCCAAATTGTAAGGAAGAAAACAGAAGGACTCCGAGCGTATATTTCGCGCCAACTATCCACTGGACTGTGACAGATAGCGGACATCAACCGAGATAAGGATCGGAAGGACCAAACACATCAAAGGAAGGGTCGCCGATACAGACAATTCTCAATGATAAACATAAGTGTAAGTATCTTAATGAGTGTCATTGTTCAATATTCAGTTTGCAGATGTGTTAGCGAATGACTAAGTAGATTTATTTGCCGACCAGATTCCTTAACATGATTATGTTGGAAATCTCTGTGGCTTGCTAAGATCTTCATTGCACGTAAGTGTACTGTTTCGCAATACTTAAAACTATGTTTCCATTAAAATAATAATTAATTATCTGTGTAATAATCTAATGTTAACCCGATCGGTGTATGGATCTTACTAATACTTTCTCATATGTCTTGTCATATCTTTCATAAGTACATTCTTATATATGCTGAACAGTTTAGCATATTTAAACAAGTGTGAATCAAATACTTAATGTAATTGATGATATTATGTGACTGCATGAACGGGCAATACAACGTATAAACTTATATTGTATACGTAACGCTTTGCTATAACATTGTATTGGTGTGACAATAACTTTTAAGTTCTTAAAGCAGTGAAAGTGACCGCAGTAAAACTTCTTTACAATAGACATGATTTATTTAAATGTATACTTATACCTGAAAATGATAATGCTATTAATTACAGATGTTACGATTTGTTGGACAAATAACCTACACAACTAGTATCACGGACCTATATAGGTCCGTGCTAGTATGATATAATTGTGAAAGTTTGAGGCCTACATATTATAAGTATAATAAGTATTACATTGTTTTTCTGCACAGGAGAAGTCATTCAGCGACTAATAACATGCAATACTGCATAAATCTTCCAAGTAAGATGGCGTGGCTTGTTTTTTGGTAAAATTGATAAAACTTCTTACATGTATCTACGACTCTGATAATATTTGAAAATGAATGCATCGAGATTGTATTCCTTGGTCATGGAATTATCATGATTAGTGCGAAAACCTGATTTTTAATCATTCAAAGACGTCATTTCTGTGCATGTAGGTTAGGTTTTAAATTGATAATAATGTACGCTTATATGTCTGCTTATGTGTGTACATGTAATTTCACTTTTATGTGAATGTGTAAGGCATTTGTAAATCACAAACAAATATTTGCAGATAACATCATAAACATGATGTTATTTATAATTGAATAAAATCAAATCTTGTATTTTGACGAAGGCTGATACATGTTTCACGGTTTGCATATATTATATTATGCTAATACCCGAAAATAAATAATGCAAAACTACATAGAACAGAACAGTACAGAAAATATTCAAATTACAGACCTAAGTGTAAGAAAATTTGCCCGGCGTAACATTGTACATAATACATCGAACATAAATAAATATAGATTTACTATCGATTATATATAATCATCAATGGACATTTGGTGAAATAATAATGCATTTCATCATCAAAAACTCAAATTCGCGTTTTTTAAAGTATTGACAAAATAAGTACTTTTGTCGGTCAATGTCATTATTGAAAAGCAACAGGGACAAATGTATGTCTGCATTGCTAGAAAGCTATGTAGCCACCATTATACAACCTACCTTGCCGAAACGAAATACAAGGCAAATGTAATGGTGCATAATTACATAAATCGATATCATTTTTTAGATAGATGTTACAATAAGTACTATGACTGTAAAATACATGCTGATAAAATCAGTACAGCCCGGGGCAATTTCAGCATGCTTGCTAAACACAGCGGGGATGGCTTATTTAGTCGCGATCGATAATGATCAGGAGACGTATATATAATTGGTTATATCATATATGATAGCCAATATCGAGCAGATCTGGAGTATCTTGCGACGAGCAAGAAAGTTGGACATGTTTAAATACAAAGAAAAATCAGGCAATTTTTATTGCTTTCATAACCTGATTCTTGTTGTTAAATTTGCACTCAAGCTCATTTATCTCAATGATTCATGCAATTTGTCGATATATGTTTGCGAATATTTTGGCAAGACCGTTAATCTTATAGGTCCCGAATTTATTTCAGATTTTGTTTTTCACCATGTCGTAAATAACTAGTATTTACACCTTAGCATTATAAGGTAAATTTGGTCACCTTACAGGTACACGTGATTATAGCAATGTAATATCAAAAGTGTGGTCATTATCGACATATTATATATAGTGTAAATGTCACTTTGATAAATATCTGGCTCAGTGTACATAAAACAATGCTGTTAAAATGATTTGTCACCGATTACCACACGCATAAAAATGTAATTCAATAAATCCTGATAATTTAGAAACTTTTGTATTTTTAATTATTCTACATAAGGCAAAATAACAATCAATATGATCATGTGTTAAAGGCATTGATTCCATCTTAAATACGATTCAAAAATCAACAATACAATAATTGAATTTATGACAGGCTCTCTATAATCCGAATTAAATTGTAATCGATATAAATGCTTTTACACATATTAATCTTATCGTATCAGTGTTTGCGTAATAGTTGTTAATTGTGGGGGTAATTATCACAGCAGGGGCGAAGTAGGTCACATTGATGCAGTGGTTATATTACACCACTGTATTGACTAATTAATATATAATGCAGTGTTGCAAGAAATTATAACATCTATTTCATAAACTATACAGATACGCTGGTGAATCTTTATTTTCAAAACGTGTAGTGTATTTCTACAGCTGATTGTATATATACAACAAAACTTGCATTTAAGTACAGTCAAATTGTTTAACTATCTTGCATGTATTTTAATTTTGATTGCAGGTGTATTAAAATGCAACTTATTGAAGGAACGTTTATTAAATATATCACTTGCCTATACTTCTTGCCAAATTATACTTTACACGCGTTTGTCAGATTTATATGTGTTCAGAAGACATTTGTGACTTAGCAAGATGACATCACATTAACTAGACGTAATGTTGTACATGTTGTATTTGATTCGATTAATATTAATCTACAGATTTACTGTGAGTAAATAACTATACTACTAATTTGAAGAATCGGTACTCTATGAAAATCAAATAATTACGTCTTATGTATGTGGCGTTCCTTGTAGCAACGTACTCTCTCTTTCCGAGATGATGTTGAATGATCATTTTATTTTATTTCAGGTCATAAACAAGAAGACGAAAACAACATTGATGCACGTTCCACCAAGAGAAAGAGAAGAATAGTATAAACTAGAAATTAACTTGCAACAAGAACGCCACATACGCAAGACAATGCCCCCCACACAGACCTCTGGGAAAACTAAGGTATACATGTACTGTTTACACGTAATCTCGTTTTATAAAGAAGTTTTAAGTTTAAATAAATAAGTCAAATACACAGCCTGGGTAACGTAGACACTATTCCAGTTAAATTCTCTTAGAACGTTCTAAGGTTTTTGAGTCAATTTCTCTTGGATAGTTGTATGTTACTTTTGTCAAATTCTCTAAGAACGTTCTAAGGTTTTTGAGTCAATTTCTCTTGGATAGTTGTATGTTATTTTTGTCAAATTCTCTTAGAACGTTCTAAGGTTTTTGAGTCAATTTCTCTTGGATAGTTTATGTTATTTTTGTCAAATTCTCTTAGAACGTTCTAAGGTTTTTGAGTTAATTTCTCTTAGATAGTTCTATGTTATTTTTGTCAAATTCTCTTAGAACGTTCTAAGGTTTTTGGTCAAATTCTCTTAGAACGTTCTAAGGTTTTTGAGTCAATTTTTCTCAGCTCGTCCTATGTTTTTTTGAGTCAATTTCTCTCAGATAGTTGTATGTTATTTTGGTAAATTTCTCTTAGAACGTTCTAAGGTTTTTGAGTGAATTTCTCTTAGAACGTTCTAAGGTTTTTGAGTGAATTTCTCTTAGATAGTTCTATGTTTTTTGGTCAAATTCTCTTAGAACGTTCTAAGGTTTTTGAGTCAATTTCTCTCAGCTCGTCCTATGTTTTTTGGTCAAATTCTCTTAGAACGTTCTAAGGTTTTTGAGTCAATTTCTCTCAGCTCGTCCTATGTTTTTTGGTCAAATTCTCTTAGAAAGTTCTAAGGTTTTTGAGTCAATTTCTCTTAGAACGTTCTAAGGTTTTTGGTCATTTTCTCTCAGCTCGTTCCATGTTTTTGGTCAATTTCTCTTAGAACGTTCTAGGGTTTTTGAGTCAATTCTCTTAGAACGTTCTAAGGTTTCTGATCAATTTATCTTAGAACGTTCTAAGGTTTTTGGTCATTTTCTCTTAGAACGTTCTAAGGTTTTTGGTCATTTTCTCTCAGCTCGTTTTATGTTTTTTGGTAAAATTATCTTAGAACGTTCTAAGGTTTTTAGTCAATTTCTCTTACTTCGTTCTAGGTATTTTTGGTCAAATTCTCTTAGAACGTTCTAAGGTTTTTAGTCAATTTCTCTTACCTCGTTCTATGTTTTTTGGTCAAATTCTCTTAGAACGTTCTAAGGTTTTTAGTCGAATTCTCTTAGAACGTTCTAACGTTTTTGGTCAATTTCTCTTAGAACGTTCTAAGGTTATTAGTCAATTTCTCTTACCTCGTTCTATGTCTTTTGGTCAAATTCTCTTAGAACGTTCTAAGGTTTTTGATCATTTTCTCTTAGAACGTTCTAAGGTTTTTCAGTCAATTTCTCTTAGAACGTTCTAAGATATTGCATGTTTTCGTGGTTTGCTAATGAAATTATGTGTAATTTTATTAAAAATATTATGAAAATAAAGAGAGTTTGTACACCATTCGTACTGTTTCGTCTTCATTTCCATTTTTAATGTGCATTATACGCATTAAAAAAGCCTTAAAACAGGGGGTAAAACTGGGAGTAGTGTACGAAGTCCCTTTTTAAAATATGACGTGTTATATATAATTTGCAACTGATTATGTGAAATAAAAACATTTTAAGTTGTAAATTTGTGTTTCTTCATGTTTTAGGGTACAGACTTTTCATTAACTTGTAATGTTTGTCCCCTCCCAGTCAAACTGATATTTAAAGGTAAAAATAACAAATACCAAACAAAAAGTCAGCTTTTTATCAATGGGGCCTATCTGTTTGCGTTAATTTTAGACGGATTTAACTCGTGATGCAGTCTGCCGCACAACTTAATCCCCCGCATGCATTTTTTCCAAATTTGTCTTAGGTTTTGGAAAAGGTAAGAATTTCACGCCACCTATCAGTCTGGACATCTATTGTCACTACACCTTTTCACCATTGTCAATAATAAACACCCTGTAATTTGCTTTCCCGAAAACTACCACTCTTAGACAAATTTGTTGACAACAGTGTAACTTGTCTAACAAAATGGCGTCGATAAAACAATGCCGGAGGTGTGCGCGAATACTGCAACGCGATTGGCTAACGCGAGCTGTCAATCAATATCTGCAGAAAGGTCAATTGTCAAGCTTGACACACAATGTCTCAATCATACCAATCTATGTATGTTCCATTAATTTTCATAAAGATAATATCCATTTTAATTCATGTAAATTTCCATGACAACAGACTTGCATATATAACATACAATACATGCATTCTGCATAGCAACCGTAACAATTTGGACTGTATATCAAGCTTCAGGTTATTATACAATGTCCCCCCATTTTTTTGGTAACATAATTTCACCACATTTTATTGTACTTAGTACAAATATTCAGGAATTTATGTATATGTACTGTTTATACTGTACAATTCAATCAAAATAATAAAAGATCTAACAAAGTAGTCATTTCATACAAATATTTGCAACTTGTATACGAGTTTTGGTAAATCTCATTAAACATTTATCACATTGCTTATTTCACACTGAAATGTCAGAGATTCCATGAAGTGTAATGTTAAGAAATACTGTCCAATTCACTCCAACCTTTCAACAAATAATTGCACCTGTCATTCAGTACATTTATACACAAATCTGTAATGCACAAACAACAACATTATAACAACAATATACATTCATATGCTGGTCGACTTGATCTAAACATAGCAACCAAATTGTTCATTAACATATTTTCTAGGGCATTTTGTTTCAATCTTATTTTTAAGATATATATAATTATGATATATTACACAACAGCTGAAAACAACAATATACTGTTATGAAAATCAACACATGTTGACAATGTGTATCCTGCATAAACCTTAAATCCGAGAAGCATTTCAGTTATGACAACTTTTTAGTACTGTGTTTTGGACAATTGTGCTTGGGGCACACAATGTCCTTTGCATCTTCAGTTCGAACAAACTCCCTTATATTGCCTGTCTGGGTCCAAAACTTGAGGAATAACTTCAAGTATGAATCATGTTACATCACCAAGAGAGCACTTAAGTAAACAAAATTTCTTTTTGCCAGACATAAAGCATTCTTTGTAGGATACCACTCCTGGTTCCAGGGCATTAATATAGAAATTATGGTATTTTATTATATTAAATTTTATCAATGTTTTAAAAAACAATGCCAAAAATTTACACAATGAAAATAACATTACTGATTTATTACTATCAGATACAAGTAGTTGTATACTGTGACCACCTTTTGAATACAACAAAAAAGTCAAAGCAACTCTTTGAAGTGATTCTGCAGCAGATTCCTTCCATTTAATTTTCCTGAGACCAAAGTACCAATGTGGATAAAACTTTGTGTGTCCTACAACCATGGTTGACATCTCAAAAGTTGTGTGGAGCCCTTTAATTAAAAACAATTATAACAATGATATGTCCATGTAAATCATCCATTTTTTAAAACTGCAGTACTTGTATAAAACCAATATTTTATAATGACACCCAAAATGATCAGATCTATAAAACATACTGGTATGTGATTAAGATGAATTGATCATGAAGCATACTACATAATGACATCATTTCTACTTTCAGTTATAAGATAACAAACTTGATAATATACTGGTATAAAAAGTATTATATACCTGTTAGAATTTCCATAATTCATACCATCATCAGGTGTTGTTTTTGTCTGCATGTATATTACAGTTTACCTGACAGAAAACAAAGAAAATAAAAACAGTTGGTTTCAAATACAACAAATATTCAATACACATCTTGAAAAGTTTGAATATGATTATAACTTTTGAAAGAAAGAACATAATTACTTATAAGTGTGTATGAACTGAATAAAGTTATTTCATTTTTTTCAATATTAGTATTTTCATTAACAGGCTAAAACAGGTATAGTGATAATACCTGTAAATGTTTTCTCCAACTTATTAGTACTCAAAATAATGATGAACCATGCTTGCCACAGCATAAGCACCCTAATCCATACACTCTGCTTCATCCATCAGGACAAACACATGGTTACCTGTAAAATAACACAAAATTGAAAACTACATTATGATTATGCAAAGACATTGTGTCCATATGTTAAGATAAAAAAAATGTAGTGTTTCCTGTAACATGGTAAAAATAATCAGGGTCGGTAGGTTTGGCTTTTTTTTTTAAGTAGGGATAATTGTGCTGGGACATATCCCTGTGTGTGCATTTTTTATTTTACATGGATAGTAATAGTAGTAATTAGATAAGTGTGCATTAAGACCTATGTTCTGCAAACAGAAGTGACCAGATCAGCTTAGACTAGAAGCGAATCATCGCCTTTTTGGCGCAATTTGGATGTTTTTGGGTGGCACTTTTTATTCAAAACAAAATTGGGGTCGGGGGGAAATTGAGGGTCGGTCAGGTTACAGGAAACACAACATTTTTTTTATTTGGCCTAAGCATCAGTCTTGGGAATGTCAGGTTGAAGGTTCAAATCCCAGTATTAAAGCCACCAGACAGTTAAATAAAAAAGGTTACTGTTTGCCTATCCGCTTTGTGCCTGCCAATAATGGATACAAATGTGAAGTTAATGTGCTCAGAGATAATGTGCATTAGCTGTCAGAAATGACTGGCATTTTATATGGAGGTTATATTTTACTAAATGGTTTGCCATAGTGTTTGCAACCATATATGTCATTCCTAAACTTTGCTATGCAGTAGCATTCCAAGTTGTCAGATGCACTAGCGTCTACATAAACTGATACTTGCTTTTCAACTGACAACGTCACGGCTATTTTGTCTTGTTGTGAATGTTGGAAATTCAAACATTGAACACTCTGCAGCTCAATATGAATTCAGAATCAGACATACGAGATATTGTGTACGGAATGGTACTCCCTTGACTACACTTCAAAGCCAGTTCAAATTTGAAGGCGGTCATCAAGTTGGTATCTAATGTACACGAACACTTTTAAAAACATGGCGATCTTGTCACTTCCGGGTTAAATTTGGATCCGAAAACACATACATTTCATAAATCAGACGAATTAAAAAAGTTCAAACGAAAGATTACTTACAAAATGATGATTGTTGATACTGTCGTATGTATTTCTTTTGTTGACATACACGAACATGGCGAAATAAACAATTTTATCCCCAGTCATCGTATCCAACGTGAAACCTCTCAGGGGAGATCACTACCGACTAAATCGCAAGTAAATCGTTTCCGTATGGTCTCACGAAACTATCGAATTGATGTTATTGTAAGTTTATTAACACTCGTCCTACACTATCAAAAACAAATTCAAATAATGTTAATTCCGATCCGACAGAGCGAGTTAACTCGTCAATTTGAATGAAATTTATTGATAATGTTTACGTCACGTTTTCTCGATGACGTAATTTGCGCCACTAGCCCAAAAATCGCAGTCGCAGCCACATATATCCTTCAATTTTATAAATTAAAGCTTGAACCTTTACACAGGTAAGTTGTGTATCCCTCTCGGTCATTTACACTGGCCAGTGCATGAGTTGCACGGGTAGTTTGCCTGTCAGGCTAACGTCTTCTTTTTCACGTTTTTTTCGTGCAGCAATCAATTGCAAACACGTTTGTCGCCTAAACCTGTGTTAAAACCTGTGTTGTTACATGTAAGACACAAAACCAGGATAATTTTGAAAACGTCGTTGATACGCCATGCCAAGGTTGAATGAAACTGACAGATGCCGCGCCGTAGGCATGAGTGAAGCTGGTGTACGTCATACTGACGTTGCCAGACAATTTGGCGTTCACCGAAGTACTGTAGACGCCTTGTGGAGACGGTACCAACAGTTTGGGGCAACCAGAGACCGGCCTCGATCAGGACGTCCACGCGTAACGTCTATTCGCCAGGATACGTACATCCGGGTGGTTCATCTCCGTGACCGACTCAGAACTGCTTCTTTGACGGCTAGAAGTATTCCTGGCCTTAGAAGAATCAGTCCCCGAACGGTACGTAATCGATTGCGTGAACGAGGCATACGTCCACGACGTCCTGCCATACGTCCTGTTCTGCAGCAACGTCATCGTGTAGCACTTTTTGCCTGGTGTAGAAGACACATACACTTCACGCAACAGGACTGGGCACGTATTCTTTTCACGGATGAGTCCAGGTTCCATCTCGACAGCAGCGACGGCCGTTCTAGAGTGTACCGTCGTGTTGGTGAACGTTTCCATGACAGTTGTGTGATTGAACTACGTCCATTCGGCGGAGGTAGTGTCATGGTGTGGGGTGGCATCTCATCCCGTGGTAGAACAGCACTTGTGGTTGTAGACAGCACACTTACAGGCATCAGATATCGTGACGAAATTATACGGCCTCACGTCCTTCCATTTGTGCAGCAACGTAACGCCACGCTGCAACAGGATAACGCTCGCCCGCACGTCGCGCGGGTCGTCACCGACTTTTTGACCCGGAACAATGTGAATGTGCTGCCCTGGCTTGCAATATCACCGGATTTGTCGCCTATAGAACACGTGTGGGATGAGATGCAGCGACGGTTACGTGGCCTCCAAAATCAGCCGTTGACGTTACCTGATCTATCACGTGCGCTTTTCAGAACACTTGTCACAACAATGCGGCGTCGTTGTCAAGCATGCATGGATTCCAATGGTGGACATACACGGTATTGATGAGCTGAACTTTGTTTAGAGAACGTCTCTGAAACTGATCTCTATCTAAGACGCAGCTGATTCAATAACCATATATATTGAGCTGGTGTTAAATAAAGGTAAGATAAAACCCTGTTGAAATTTTTATTGCGATTCCTTACATACCTCCTAAGTTATAGCATATTATACACATGCACAGTTTCTTTTTTCCGCTAGTATATTAATAATATAGCGGTATGATATATTAATGCATTAAGGTCAGAGTCAGAATATGTTTACATGCTATACATTGAGGTATAAATAGTAATATATGGATATATGTGCAATATTGAAAACATTAGTTACAAATGTAGTACTATAAAGTATTGCTTTGCACAAACCATTCTTGCAAGTGATTGGTCCAACTTTTATCTCCATATCATTGCTGTACGATTCCTTTCTCCGCAAATATGGTTCATTAAAAAAATTGTCGAGAGTATATGTTATAAACATGAGTGAGTCATCTAGCTTTTGTGTAATGTTGTCACACGCATGTACAAATCTGAAATAACCATAATGCATGTTGCAAAAATATATGAAGCTCATTTATTATTGAGTTTAGTAAGTATTGAATGTATTGTTGTTTTACAATGCTACTTGATAATTATTCGTAAATGACTGAGAAATATGTATATGTGATAATGGGCCTTCGTGACCAATGTGTTTGGTCTCAGACTATACATTATTTGCCCCGTACCGCTGCGGGTTCAAATTCTACCTGTGGTATAGAATGTATAGCTTGAGGAAGTCATCCAGTTGGCTAACGTAACATTATAAGTGCAACCATTGTGTTCGATAACAGTATTCATCCACTAATAGCTAGAAAAGTCACTTTGTCACTGTGGCTGTTTATGTAACGTAAAGCCCGTGCAAACGATCATTGTTGAGAAAGCGCAACACACCGTTACAGTGTATATACAGTGTAAACACATATACGGGATGATATACAATACAATACAATACAGTTTATTTCGGCATTTAAACAATTTACACAGTTTTTTGCCACATATATAAATAGTCATCAGAGCATAGTGAAGATTTAAAATGAAATATGATGGTAGTTACAAAAAGTCAGACAAATATTTAACATTATTAGTAATATAAGTACAGTGTAGTTTTCACAGATTTGTAGAATTTCTTTTTGACATAGCGAAGTAGATATATTTTGCCAAGTGAATTTGGATGCGTTTTGAGTTTGAATACATGATATTATAATATTTTGTAAGAGTTGGCCAATGGCAATAATATCGGCAGAAATATTTTTGTCTTAAGTCTCTGTAAAAAGTACAAACTAAGAGGAAATGGTATTCTGTTTCAATGGTATTCATTGTACAATAAATGCGTTTTCGTTCTATTTGAGGTATATTTTCGTATCGACCGGTTCTATCGCAAGATCATGGGACGAAACTCTAAATTTCGATAATGCTACTCGATATTTCGATGATTGTATATTATCCAAATATTTCTCAAAACTAATTTCATGTTTAAATATACTATATGTCGAAAGTTTATTTGAATTGGTTATATTAGTATACCACTGTTGGAAGTACATATCATATATTCTTTGTTTAATGAGAGACAGGTGGATGTTATGCGGAGATTGATTTAACCAAATATGGTTCAAGCCATGTTCCTGAAGGAGTGATTTTATTTGAAAAGCCCAATTTTTGCCACTGTATGTTATTAAATTTTCTGCATCTTGTTTCAGCATGTTATACGTCGACCGTATTAAACTGCATTATGGTGATTTTAATATCTTTACCCAGTACTTAATCATTTTTATTTTTCTTATGGCAATTAACGGAACTCTACCTAATTCTCCATATAACGCGGTCACATTAGTTGAGCGTTTAACAAACAATATTCGTCGCATGAATTGTTTATGTACTAATTCAAGGTCTGTACATGAGTGAGTACCGATAACTTATCCACCAAAGTGTAGAATAGATGAGACTAGAGTGTCAAAAAGTTGACATTTTTTTGAATTAGGTAACTCAATGTTTCGGAGAAATGCGAATAAATTATTTAAAGCGAGAGATGCATGTTGCTCATTGTCCTTCTGACTACGATGCCAGTTTCCATTTTTATAAAGAAAAATACCCAAGTATTTGAAGCTGTTAACAATGTCTAGCTTAGATCCGTATAGATAAAAATCGTGTTGTGTGTGTCTACCTTTTTCAAATATCATAATTTTAGTTTTTTCTGTATTAATGTTCAAGCCCCAAATATTGCAATAATTTTCAATATCATTTAACACTGCTTGTAAACTTTGTTTAGATTTAGCGAAAACAGCTTGGTCATCAGCATAAAGTAAGATAAATAAATTGAGTTCATTTATAGTGAAAATGTCCTGTAAGTCAGCATTTATATTACTGATAATATCGTTCACGAAAAACATAAATAAAAGAGTGGACGTCGGGTCTCCTTGCTTTAATCCTACGTGTGAGTCGAAGAAATTAGAGTAATGTTTTTTATAACGAACACATGATCTGACAGATGAGTACATCGCTCTTAAAGCCGTAACCATCTTACAGTGAATATTTTCTGAAAGTAAGTTTTGCCAAAGGAACTGTCGATCAATTTTATCGAAGCAGCGTTCATAATCAATAAACGCGCAGTATAATTTGCCACCGGAGTCAAGTACTTATAATATTTTTCAGACCATTTATTTAGCCTGTTCAGTAGAATCTGAGAATATATTTTGCCTAAGATTGGTATTAAAGATATACCACGGTAGTTTTTTGCCTGATCAGGATCACCTGTTTTAATTATTGGAGTAATGATACTTTTTCCCCATGAAGATGGATACTCCCCATTCTTATACAATTTGTTATATAATATCAATAAGAAGGAGTAAATAAATCATAATATGTTTTGAAAATCTCGGCGGGTAAGTTATCGAGACCGGGTGATTTGTTATTTTTTTGGGAGAGAATAGCACGCTGTAACTCGTCAGCGTTTATTTCTGTATCAAGGTCTTCCAAATATAAATTTGTATCTTGATCATCGGTGGAATTAATTTCTTGATCGTTAAGGTTAAGGTCAAGGTCAATATCATTTATGTTTCCTGAAACAAGATTCTAAAATGTTCATGTAAGTCTCCTATTTTCAAATTTTCAGAATTTACGGGATTTTTATTTAAGGCATGTTTTATTTTTTTCCAAAACATTCGAGGTTCTGTTTTTGCCAAACTATTAATTTTATGTCCTTCATTTATTCTGTACATTTGTTTAGCTTTCGATTTTATTTTATTGTATTTGTTTCGCGCTTTAACAAAATATATGCGATGTGCTTCCGTCTGGTTACGAGTGAAAATATTTCTTAATGTTTTGAATTTTCGTTTAGCGTGAAAACAGTCCGAGTTGAACCATTTACTGTTTGCACGTCGCTTACTACGGTTTCCTTTTACGGATGAAGATAATATGTCATGTGATTTTTCAGTTATCAAATCGGTGAAACTTGAGACTACGTCATCGACTGCGCTTCCAATAAGTGATCTCGAAAGTTGCTCGATTGCCTCGCTTTCATTTTCGATAACCGCGCGAAACTGTTGGGCCCTGGACTTTTCCCACGCTATTTTATCGGACGAGTTCATTTGATTTTCGGTCATTTGTTCTGGTTGTACACACTCAAGCAAATTAAGGCAAAAATATACTGGTGCATGATCTGAAAATTCAGTATGATCTAATATCTCCAATTCTGAGATAGTACTAAAGTTTTTAAAGTGTGTCAACAAATAATCCACAGTGCTAACACCCCTTTGACAACAAAATGTAAATTTTCCATTGATATAATTATGTACCCGCCCATTTACTATCAAAAGACCTGTAGTACAACAGAGGTCGAGAATATTTCGTCCATGTGTATCAATTACATTATCCGAGTTTTTGCGAACTTGGATGTCAACACTGTTTACAAAGAATAAATTTTTATCCGAATATTTTCAAACTGAAAATGATCCAGCAAATCAGAAGTTCTACTATTGAAATCTCCTGATACATATACGTTTCCTAGGTCATTATATTTAGTACAACCTATTTCTATCAATTCAAATATGTCAACATCTTGGAAATTTAGTATCTTTGAACAACATGGTGGCACGTAAGTATGACAGATGTATACATCAGATTGAGTATGTAAAATATTAGAAGAGATTTTTATCCACATAATACCAATCTGATGTGTTTCAACAATACTAACATATTTATTAAAACTGTTTTTGAAATAAATCGATAGTCCACCACTGTATCTACCTTTGTTAGTGTTTCTTGATTTATTTCCATATAAATGTTCACTTGAATATCCATTAATTTCTAGAGTAGATGTTTCTTTATCAGAGATCCATGTTTCATTTAGAAGAATAATGTCAAACTTTCTAATGTAATCCAAAAAATCGTCGTCTGCGAGTTTACGTTTTAATCCATTAATGTTCCATGCTGTAATACTTAATTGCCCCCAGATGACTACCCTAGTTTGATTCCATGCGTTGAGGTCTTGTAAAGTTATCCTGTGATCCTGTGGTCGAGTTGGTATCATACTTTGCGGAGGAGAAGTAATCTGTACCTTCCACATATTCTCGATTTTTGACATACAATTTGTCAACTACCAGTCGAACGTCCTTCACCCCTCTCTTTTTCAATTTGATCATGGCGGGTATAAGTTTCCTTCGTTTTTCTCGTATAGCAAACGGCCATTGGACACCGATGCCAAGATCTGCACTTTTCAGTTCGTCTGTGAATTCAAACGATAGTTTCCTGATACGTTCACGATCACTATAAGCGTGAAACTTGGCGCAGATTGGACGAGGGTTTCATTTTCCCTACTCTGTGTGACCGGTCAAGTTTGATGGATGTAGCATAATTTTCAGCAATACCAAAGATGTCTTGAAGGAAGTCCTTCTGTATAATATCTACACAGTTTTCTGTTTCGCCCGGTTTAGCTTCCGGTTTACCATAGAACATGAGATTTTCTCGCATTTGTCGCATTTGGAGATCTGTTACTGTCGATTCCATCTTGCTCTTATCATTTTCCAGTGTACGTGTATGCATCTCGAGTGCTTTGCATTTTTCTTGTATCACTTTGATGTCTTCTTTGGCAGACGTTATCTCATTATCTAGTATATCAGTAGAATCAATCATACATTTACATGATTTATCCGTCTCCGTGACTCTCTGTTCTAGAGATTTCATATTAATCTCAATGTCTGAAATTTTAGCGTTTATCATATTAACAGTTTTCTCTACCTTATCAATTTTGGTCACTTTATCTTTGATCAGTTTTACATCATCGAGTAATTGATTGGCCCAAGATAGTATCTGGGAACTTGCTGATTGAACTGTATGCGCGGGTGATGGGGTACCCACCATTTGACTTGAATATGTAAATGGATTTGCCATTGTCACTTGTCCAAACGTTGGGTCACAGATTAAACTATAGTTCACAGAATGTTCACTTACGTTTGTATAATGCTTATCACTAGCTCTATTACTCGTAGTAGTATTTTCATTGCCACGTGTATTTTTCAAACAGTCGAGGTCTTCGTGCACGTTATATATCAAACATTTATTGCACAAGCTAAACGTATGAGCAATTACAATAGCAATTTGCATTTATATCACACTACTCATATTCACATTGAATATAGTATAATTCGGTCGAAAAAAATGATATCGCTGGTTTAACTTGTAATTTAAAGACATATGCTTGAAAACACAAAAAAATACAGGCGGAATTAAAAAGAAAGATTTATTCATATTTCAAAGATATATTTCAATATAATGTCAACTGCAATTTAGGCGGGGAAATTGTTAGTTAAATAAAGTCACCATAATTTTTGTTTGCCCGTTCTGCATTCTATACGGGTACTATGGAGGATACCGAACTTTAGAAATTTCCGTCAGCGCCCGGACGAAAGTTTATATTTATAGACAGCGGTTGTTTAACATGATAAATAAAACTGACCGAAAATTCCAGTGGTCCTAGTGGTCATACAAATGTGTTGGGAATAGAGTTAAGAGCTGGCTAGTCATTAGGTCATCGTTTACTATTGGGATCGATCACACTTTTATCGAACTTTTAATATAAACATTATGTTTTAAACACATGTTAAGGAAAATGAGAAAATATGAATGTATGCTGTATCTGGAAAAAAACAACATGCTTTTACTTTTGCACAACTATAGGCCTAAATATTAAAATTAAACTATTGAATTGAATATTATTTTAATGAATTTAGTAATAAACGATGTCAAACTTCACAACTCCCACTTTCATTGTTTATCACTAAGACAACATCACGACAGATCGCCGTGTTTTACAGACGCTTTCAATATACATATACTCAAACGCAAAAGAAAGTGTGCACTTTTTACTTTTTGATGTTCTGATAATCCAATCATGGAATATTATCATGTGTGGTATCGTTTTTTAGCTTATTCAATTACACTTATTGTTTTGAGTTTCGTTAAAACGTACGACGCGTCAATATGAAGTAGAGGTCAAAATAAAAAATACACAAAAAGCCAAAAGGGATGTTTTCTTGCGTAGATTAACTGTAATATGTTGCAAAATGATATTAATGTTGCATTAATATCTGGTATGACCGTCATTCAGTCAAATAACTCTGTATCAGAGGTGGTTTGGTACCGACGTCTCACGTGCGTCAACTCAATGTTACGGTCCAGTCTGACGCCAGTCACGCGTGGCCTGCCATATCGGGGAGGTCGGCAACAATACCAATTTGCATGAACCTATCACGTAACTTGATTTTAGCTTTTCTATGGCATTTAAGTGCCCGTTAAACTGAAACTGAATCACCTCTGACCAGCATCATTAAGGCGTCAATACCAATCTTAAACCAAACAAAATGAGGTCTTACTGCATAATCCTAAGACAACTGTGAAGATAAATACTAGTTATTGTATTGTTGTTAAACTGTCAATCATGGCGAATATATTACATAGATGAAAACCAAATATTTTAATGTCAATATAATTTATTATACACATTCGCAATGCGTTGGCAATGTGGAATAGTAGTATATATTTTGCGTGTTATATGCGGGTACCATAGTATCTCTCGTATTTAAAATAGTACCCAAAATTATTTGTAATTGCAATTTGAATTAGAAATGACAAAGTGTTTATAACAAATGCTAAGTGAAACGAATTCCATATTTGTTTTCTCTTTTTTGTTTCTGGAGCAAACCATTTGACTATCGCATACGTGTAGTTCATTCTCAAAAATCTCGTGTTTCATAAACAAAATCGAACTCCAATCGTGTTCATGTTATGTGCATAAAACATAATGTTTAAGCGTTCTTTTGATACGATAGGCCGAGGCTACATGTTAATGTCCTATACCAGTTACATGTATCAATCGGTGATCATCGGGAAATTGACGATCACTTACGGAAACAACCGAGATACGCTAATCTATATCAGTTTCAGTTTGAATAATAGTGTGTGGTTTATGCGTCTATGATGATTTTAGAACTGCATTGTATGAGAAGTCCGCAATTTTCTTGCGCATGAACGTACCACAATGTATGTATTTTAAGATATGATAAAACTAAACTATTTCAGCTAAATTATCGATTGGGTTCCTTAATTTACAAACACTGCAACATGATATTTCTTTTAATGATACGATAACTCGGAAAATACGATTGTTCGAACATATTTCCGTAGACTTATGACAATTCGACATATTGCAAATATACTGTATATGTTGTCATTTTTCAGATAAGATAAAACATGTTATAATGTGAACAATTTAACTCCGATGAAGGACATTGATATACATTTGATGAGTAAAAAAATATCTCCAAAGTTGTTGCTACGAATATACTATGATACACAGACATGAACTAGATGGGTTTAAACAAAAAACATGTCTCCCCGATGGCAGTTTGTCCGTAATTGTTATACTGATACAGGTTGTTAGAATAAAATATTGAGCAAACTATACACTGCAAACAAGAAATATAGTCCTATGTCCTTTCTTTGATCAGTTCACCATGCACTGTATATCTAAAAAAACATCAATGGGCCATAACTATGAGCGGAACGAAAACGCCAAGGATGCACGACTACACTAGATGCTAATCAATCCTATGAAGTCGTGTTGAAATACAATCAGCCATATTTGACATGAAGCGCGGACAAACTTCACCATTATAAAAACATCAAGGGCCATAACTCAGTGAACAATTATCCGAGCGGAGCGAAAAGACATGGTTGCACAACTGCACTAGATGCTGATCAATTCTGTGAAGATCCAACCAGTCGTATTAGAGATGAAGCGCGGACAAGCTAACAGTAGACGGACGGACGCCGAAGACAAAAACAATATGTCTCCCTCGGAGAGGAGAGACAAAATATGTCAAGAGAACCAAATCTTATGTAACAGCGTTGAAATTATTAATAATGTATAAGCTTGTAAGCAGTCTGGCAACCTGGAAGTAAAACTCACAAATTGGATATCTGGATGTAGTATTTAAAAAATGTATCACATAAATTAAGTTTTAAACAGTTTGAGGCAGTTTCTAACAGTTCGTTTGGGGTGAATTCGGGTGTTTAGTTGTTTGGCTATATCAATACTTGGGTTTGGGGTATTCCAAAAATATGCATATTACCCAATATAAAACAACTTAATTAAAAATAAGTGATCTGTAGCAACAGCAACGCATTTTAGCGTGATTATGGTTTAATTTGGGGGAAATTTGTGGTCGTTTGAGCTAAATGAATAGATTCTTTGTTTATAAACAATACCAAGCAAGTAAATCTATACCGCAATGCCATCATCGCACACAGCGCTTTGATTTAAATCCTGAAAGTGAGAATGATGTTGTATGATGCATAACTGTTACCATGTTTTATTTAATATCATTGTATGGCACTCATCTTCGATAAAATATATTAATAAAATAATCATTATTCAAAAAAAATGCGAGAATGGTTTCAGATACATACATTACAATGTACATGCTTCATTTCACGAACTTAATTGGATGCCTTTCTTGTTCAGATAAAATACCATATTGCCGCACTGGTACATATTGTTCTAAATAACTAAACACATTTTCGCATTGTCTCAAGTGATAAACGTTTTTAAATCTGACTGCACTAAATTAACTTCAATAGAAAAAAATCAATATCGAACGACAAAGATTTTCGATCATCCTATTAAATCAATTGATTCAACAAAATTCGGATCACTATTGTTTACAGATACGGTATCCTTTATTTTGTTCCTGTTCCTATTGGGGTCAATTTAATTGTATTGTTGAAGTTTTGCTATTTGCATATCGGTGTTGTGTAAACCAATCAAATCTTACGTTAACCACTAAGCTAATTTCTCTTCAACCGAACAACGTGTTTAACATAGACGCGGATTGGTTATCCGTTCGTTAAGGGGTAAGTTGTATTACCGGAATCGACTGAAATTTGGTAAAAGTACCAACTACCATTTTCAATTATCAAAATCCCCGTCTAATACAACATCTGCACTTTATATTGCTAATTTTGTGTTATAATATCAAATATTAGGTTGATTTAGAAGTACATACAAACATTATATGGAATATTGCATATAAAGAAATACATGTATATATAGACGCTTACATCTCCAGTGGATTTCGGTAAGGTAGCGTAAAGTATCATAAGGCCTATACAAGTATGTGTGTTACCAAACCTAAAAACATTAACTTGTAAATTGCCATGTTCTTTTGTTTTCCGACGCACAGAACACTTTAATTGGAATACTGTTAGGTTTGCAAAGAAAACATTTTGATCATGATAGAGTCTTTATCCGTTTTATTGTAAACATGATAATTTTGTATGAACACTAAATCAACACAAATTTGCTTGCCTTAACAACTATGTCTGAAAGTAAATCCATAGTATATTTCAAGAGTTATCTAGTGAGTAGTGTTGTTAGTCAACCCCTCTGGAAATTGCCCGGCATTGGAATTAAGAACATGCTAGGTTGTGTGTACCAGTCACGCATATTTGTATTGTTTTATTCAGGTAAATCGATATGTGACACATATATTATTAACATGAATGTGTTATTTCACGACTGATCCAATAAGTACTGATGAACTATATTGAAACATACTATACTGTCAATGGCTACGGAGTTATTTGTATCCAATCTCTAACGAATTCATTTCCCCTAGTAGATATCGGAGTACTACATGTACATGTATAGTGTAGCATAATCGAGTAACGACCAATCGTAATATGTCGGCAATTTATTTATGTTGCACAAAAATTTCTGAAACTATTACAATTTCAGATACATTGCTTGCTTCTGATTGCCCCGATTATCTTTTCTTCATGATATTCCTTTCTATCATTGTCTTCATTATTCTGTATTGGTATTATTTACTACATGCGTTTTAAAGATTATCCCAAGTTAGAAAAGCCTTTGACGTATTGTATGTTTTCATCTTATTAAAACATATTATTATTATAATTTTATGTTCATACTATTTATATATTGGAAGTTGAAACTGAGAAATTTGTTATGCACAATTCATAACAATTATAACTTAACCAGTTACTTGTTAAACTGATACAAAGGTTTATTAGAAAGGTTTATAATTCTGACATAATGAGAACTACTGCCTTCAAGAGTTCATATACATCTACAGCTTTTGCACCTTTATAACAGCACGCCGGGCACAAATGTTTAAGGGCTATATGAACATATATCAGTCGACTTTGAAGGAGTTAACGTTTGCTCTGGAACTAACATAATGAGTTCCATGCAGTATCTAAACACTATTTCCAACCCTTTGTACTTAGGTGTCTAAAGTTGAGGGTTTTTCCTTTGGTGATTTCCTTGTTTCGTTTTGTGCTGTTCCTCGAAGTATTAATTAGATTGGCCCATTTGAGTTCATCCTCGCTATAAATTGCGTACTTAACATTAGGGCATGTCTATAAATTAGATGTATCCAAGCTTCTTTCTTTACTATGTCGTCATTTAATGAAAATACATATGACGTCATTTAGCAGTACCAAGGAAATATTTCCCTCTATATTGTTGTCTTAAAACTTCACTTAATTTTCCCTAATTATAGTCATTAACTAAGTATAATTTAGTATATTTAAAGTCATACTTTATTTCTATTTGTCTATATTTTAAGTGACCTTTCCCTATCATCAGTATGAATATGACTAATTAATAACTAAAATGTTCCGGATGCATTCAAACAAATGACCATGTAGCGGTTTAGTGTGAGCTGTTAGCTGTTAAATTGATTTAAACTCCCAGTATTTGAACTGACAGTTGAAAGGCTATAAATCACTGTGTGGTTATTATTCCTATTTATTTTTATAGATGTATGTTAAGCTCTCCTTCCCCATGTAGAGTTCTTTTTCATGATATACTATTCATGTTTTCCCCTCCCCCTTCGGCATAATCTTACTGATTTCTTGACTTATTCCGTGGTGTAAACCATCTTAAACTGTCCGCCCTTGTCCTTTTATGGTCGGACCTTGCAACCCTATTCCCATACGTTTTTACCCTTGAACCTTCTATGTGACTTATGTTTTGTGTACTGTTGTTTTTTCAGGGACCTGTGGGGGAAGGCATTGTCCTGTGTATGTGGCGTTTTCTGTAAAAACTTAATTTCTCTTTGTAAATCATTGGTTTGACATTTTTCATTTGAGTAAACACATGAACTTACCCACTCTCTGGTCTGTGTGGTATGACTGTTAAAGCTACACAGCGACAGTGTTGATAAACGTTATCAAAGTTTCTGTCTTCAATTTCAGCAACAGTTCGTATTGCCAATGTACAGCGCTGAGTAAACTGTCAAAGAAACAATAGCTCAACCACAAAGTATAGAAAATGATTTCATGGCAAACTCAACAATGTCAAATCAAGAAACTTATATCAAACATATTAGTCATCTATAATTATGTAGTGATTATAGAGATGTTGAAGTCGTGCTCCATTTACAACATAAGTATGCCTTTTAAACACGTGTCCATCGCATTGTATTATGCGAATAAGAAATTCCGATGAAGATTAAATACGGAAAAGCAAGGAGCATTCTATGTATTTTTATCAATTAAACGACGAAATAATGTGTTATGTTACCGTTTGATGGCAGTCATAGACATCATCTGATAAATACGTGATGCTTTTGGATTGTGTGATTGCTTTCACATGAAAAGCGTTCGTAACATTGTTGAATAACCAAACCCTTTCACTGTCAAATATACACAATACACATTCAGTGAAAGTTAGTCAGGAAAATGTGTATCACACAGAATGTTGATATTCAAAGATACAATACAATGTCAGTGCAATCACTCTATCGCAACACCAAGCTAGTACAGTCGAAAAGAAACTGTCAACAAATGCTAACGTCGTCGTATAAATGCATTATGTGGATAAAACAATTGTAAAAATGGATGAAAAGAATGTGATTCGTATACAAGGTAATACATATGTTGGTTGCTTTAAATCGACAACACAGCTTACGTGACTTAATTTCGGGTTTAGTCTGTTTTAACTAGTTTCTAGTATTTTTGTTTACTCTCACTGCCTGTCGGTGTTCGTGATTGCATTCAAGAGGTACACATGCGCCGATGACGTCTGATATTTGTAAATAAATTTAGTTGCTGTTGTTGTTGTAGTTGCGTTTGACTTCACCAACGTGTGTGTCCTGGTGTCTGCTTTTTATCGGCCACGGCTAAACTATACTGCTAATCTCGATATTCTGTATCGTCAAAATATTTGCTAATCATGACTTACTATTCGGTACTTGCGTAAAATATTGTAGATACGCTTCCATATGTTTGCACGTTGTCAAAGTTACATTCCGCCATGATGTCGTCTGAAAATAGTACATATCGTCGTCTTAATACTACAAAACGGAATCTCATTTTTGTCATTTTGAGAAAGTTGCTTGTGAGGTTTGAATAACATGACATTTTAATGTGTTAAGAGTCAATTGAACATTTATGTATTTCCTCTTTAAAGCTTAGTTCCATAAGGCAGATATTATAGGTGATATAAATAGCTAATTGAGACGAGAAACATGGTATCAAAATCGCCAAATATTGAGCTTTGGGTTTGTGGAATTCAACGGACGTAATATAAAAGTAAGCAAACAGATATTGCACAATAAACATTTTCGTCAATAACAGGTGTGGATTATAAATATGCAACATATCAACGTCTAACTGTTTTATTTCTTTGTATTCAATTTTAAATATTTTTAAAGAAGAGGACACAATCACACTATAAATATCACCTAGTAAATATTTTCCATTTCTGCGCAATCCGTTTATCCATCTATCTTTACAAGTTGAGTATTTAGCGTCCGCACATTTCTTCTCATCATTTCCGGCTCTACAATCTGACATCCCGTCACATACAAGACGTTCAGGGATGCACTTCGTTAAATCACAATTGAATGTCTCCTGTTTGCACGAAGCTGGTAAAAAAGCATACATCATTTTATACATTGATACAAACGTTGCACGAAATACATTATAGATAGATTAACATGTTATAGGGAACACCACATACACTAGATAATTCATCCTTACACAGAACCCCGGGAAAACAACAGTCTGTCATGTTATAGGTAACACCACATACACTAGATAATTCATCCTTACATAGAACCCCGGGAAAACAACTGTCCATAATGTTATAGGAAACACCACATTAACTAGATAATTCATCCTTACATAGAACCCCGGGAAAACAACTGTCCATAATGTTATAGGAAACACCACATTAACTAGATAATTCATCCTTACATAGAACCCCGGGAAAACAACTGTCCATAATGTTATAGGGAACACCACATACACTAGATAAAATACCTGGCACTGAGGAGAAGCACGGGTAAACACGTAGGGGTATGAAGGGTAACAATGTATGGGAATAATTGAGTAAGGAATGGTCTGGCCTACCAAAACGTACACATAATGACAATTTAGGGAGACAACAAGGGGGTGAATTGAATTGTTTGACTACATCACGGAACATGACAAGAAAGTCAGTAATACTATTCCGAAATGGGATAGAACAGAATATTGTGAATATTAGACCAAGTGATAGAATTACATTTCGGGAAAGGAGAACTTGACATACATGTATATCTAAAATAAAACTATAAATAATAAACATGCAGCGGTTTACAGCCTAGGAACTGACAGTAAAACTACAAATACTCGATTCTAACCTCACATTTAACCGCTACATTTCCAACATGTACACAGATATTGACTACGTAAACAGTAACTAAACATTAAAAGCAATTTACCATAACGTTTAAATAACAGATACACTTTATATAGTACAGTCCGAAGAAACAAGCAGCCTTATACTGAACTTGCTCTCAGTAACTGAATTAATCACGTCAAAATGCGGAATAACCAAACGGCCATTAGCTGGATGTTTTTAAACACTATTTAAACACTACATTGAATAAATTCATATTAAATTGCACTAGTTAACTATATACTAAAGCTTTGATACTATATAACATATGTTTGATTAGGAATTACTTATTATTGTTGTATAAAATTGCAAGGCTGCATGTATACATTACTTCCACTTCCTAATTATTGAATGCCTACGTTTACGTTCAATGATGGAGGAATAGTAGTCGAAGGGAAGCGAGCCTATTTCCTGGTTCGTAGGTCGTGCGTTCGAGTACCTTGAATGGGTTTTTTCCAGAACTTCCCAATTCCTGCATGGGGTGTATGTATCCGTTATTGTCCAAGGAATCCGACTTCCACAGCGATAAGTGCGTGTGTAATTGGTAAACATTTGATTGACCATTGATGTAAAATAATTAACATAAAACTTTCATATAAGGAAGATTCAATTTATCACTTACCACATGTAGTTTCATCTGATCCGTCGACACAATCTTTATATCCATTACATCTATATTGAATAGGAATACATTGTCCATTCTTACATTCAAATTCTCCAGTAGAATTACATTCGGGATGATCTTCAAATACAAGCAAAATAATATATTCTATTTTCCCCTCATACGTATCATTGACGTAATCGCTGTTTGAAGTATTCATACATTTTGTTTGTGTTTAGCCTATTGGAAAAAGCACATGGCGAAATGTTAAGACATTCTATTAAATTATTATAAAACCATGAAACGTTATTCAGTAGACCGACTCCAGTACAAATGTAGCATCTACATAGTTTTTTTTTATATTTGAGCAACCATGAATGTGTTCCTACCGCAATGCTCATCAGAAAAGTCCGTACAGTGGGGGATGAAATCACACATAAGACTTGCATGTATACAACTACCATCTCCACATTGAGTTTCTTCATTTGAACATTCTGTTGACAAAAAAACTATGAAAAGATGACGACATTATATATCACAGTATCGTGTTCTTCAAGAGACAGTGTTCAATGTAGTCTTATAATAAGACACAATCCAGATCAGAAATCCGTATCAACAGAACGATATTTGAACTGAAAATAAAATGTTCAACCAAAATGTTGTACATTAAAGCATCGCATGCTGTTTACTAGAGAGAATGATCGATAATGATGTGTACACCCGTCCAGTCAATACAATCAACTGAAAGATGCGTTTAAAATGAATATGTTAACATAGTATTACATTATTCTTGTTACATATACCTGTTTTATCCCTAGTGCAATTCTTCTCATCTGTACCATCAATGCAATCAACAACACCGTTACATTCAGCAAGGAATGAAATGGTTTCATTACTTCCACATATAAAGAGCGTATGTACACGTTCTCCAATTTCGTTTGTAACTGTACCTCTTTTCAATAGTTTTTGTACTAGGAAGACACAATTAGAACATTCGTGTTAGTAATACTAGACTATATAAATTGTAAACATTGTATTTCGGTAAACTAATTAGCCCAATGATTATACTGGTGAAATTAACATCTATGGCAACAGTATCGGTCATTATGGCAACATAACAAACTTGAATATTGCCTAATAAAATAACAAATTCAAATCATATTAACCTTGATAATCACAATTGAGTTCATCCTGAGCATCAACACAATCTACCATACCATTACATCTCTTTTGTGACGATATTTGATTTCCGTCCGTACACGCATACATTGAATGTGTAGGAGCTTCACTTGTAGAATGCTTGCCATCTATGTAATTGTAAAGTGTATGAGTTGTTCAGTATTTCAATAACATATTCGTCATACAATAACTAGGCATTCCTTGCTAGCTCGGTTGGTAGAATGCTAGACTGTCACTCGGCCGATCCGGGTTCGATCCCGGGCATTGAGCGGGTTATGTTCTTTTGTGACATTGGTTACGGTAATGTCATCCACGTGTGGAGAAGCTGGCAGTTGTTTGTGGAAGAACAAATTATTAATGGCTTAAAATTTATTCAAATAAAACTGTTGTGTTCCAAAGGACACCGAATATAACTGAACAGTTGTTGAGAGACGACTAAAACCAATGAAACCGCACAGAATGATACGATTAAATGTTTCAATCAGTCTGCTACTATTTAAATGTTCTCTCTGTTTTAAATACGATCAAAACTCATATAACTGTAATTTCACAGTATTTATTGTAAGCATTATATCGGGGAATATAATGTACTTGTGTCAATACTGGTGCGCTAAACATGGAAGGTGTCCGATTGAACATTTACTTATGTCTTAATATACTAAATTGGTAGGGGTTCAAGTCAAATTTTACTTCATTTTCGAAACATAAGTAAATACATAGTGAGATTCGATTAGTGATTGCTATGATATATAATATGGCAATACAACTTAAACTTCAGAAAATATTTCCACAAAAACATGTAAAGTCTAACACATAATTATAAATAATTACCTTGAACAAAACAAGTTTCCCTCCTGACGTCAGGGTCTGTCGTATAACACCATACATATCCGTCAAAATCCGGATCACGACAATAATTTTCAGCGTTTGATTTATTTCCCTCAGGAAAATTTGTATCAGGGTGTGGTCCTGGTGTATGAGGGTATGTTGAATCCCATCGTTGACATGTAAGACCAGAATATGTTACATTCCATGTCCCAGTGTATGGGTAGTGTGTTGTATAACATCTGTCTGATACTGTATCTACAGGAAAAATCAGCATTGATTTGTATAAATGATAATAAATACTTCAGTTTATCAGAGAGTCTGAACGAGAGAATGAGAGAGAATGAGAGAGAAAGAGGGGGGGGGGGCGGGAGAGGGTGGGAGGGAGACAGGGAATTTTAATTTGGAAGGTGCGATGACGTGACTAGTGAGTTTAAATAGACGGGTAACAATTAGGTTCAATAAATTATTTCCACAAATTCGAAAGTCATATTTAAGATTACAGCCACGCAATGTAGCACATGTAACACGTTTAATCGAGAGAAATAGAATATAACCGTTTATATAAAGTTATAACAGGAGCGTTTGATATAACTTGACGTCAATATAATTTTGACAAATCTGCAGGAAAACTGTTTAAAATTGAAAACAATCATGTTCCTTATGTGTCATGGGATAACAAGAAGGCGTTCCTTCCATACCATTAATACAACATCCGTTTAGGAAATGTTTCAAGAATATGTTTCATGAGAACAAATGAAGTTCTTAAGATTGTTAACTTTCACGTTCGCACGGGATTATGTGTCAATGATTACGTGTACACGTAGTAGTTACCATTCGCATACATAATAACATTCTCATACAAACGCAATCGTGTTAGTGATCAGGTGTACATGTGTTAGTTATTACGTATGTCAATGCAAAATCTTTCACCTTCTATACTTTCTGATAAATATATTGTCGTCCATCAACATCCAATGGATTCAGACGATCTATAATGACTGATGGAACATTTCTTCTCTGACGTCTACGTCGCCGTAGATCATTCACATGTATAATTACTAATTAGAGCCATGACCTACTAAAACACGTGTTACAGTGTTATTGATTACCGTTGTTTTTCCTGTACTTATGACGTTAACGTAAAGTTGTTCTTATAAGCAAAGTGACATTGACTTGATGTTTCGCTAAAAAACGACTACAAACACGCAAAATAAACAAATTACATCATATTAATTGTTGGTCAGGCCAATCGTTTTTTGTTTGAGCACTAACATGTTTTTTGGAGTCTTAAATGTGAAAATAATAAGTTATTTTAACGTCACCAACATCTTAATTTGGGTTGTCTTCCCTTAAACATATGATGATCGATGAAGACGAACTATATGAACAATTACTCAAACATTATAAATTACGTATCTGCTCGTATAAAAAAACAGAAAGAGCCTGTTTGTGGTGCACTGTGGTATAATTGGTGTGTTTCTTTCCTCCATGCATAGAACTAGTTGATGACAAAGAGATACGACATAAATAGAATAAACGCATAAAAGTGTATAGTACATGTAGTATGCTCAAACTTCATATTTAGAAGGTACGATAATATATATTAAGTTAGCCTATTCATCTTTAGGATGCACGGTAATCTAATATAATATTGGTATCATTTGATAGCATTGCATCACAAGAGATAGAAAATGTGAACATAACACCATCATTACACTGAATTATTTGTTCTGGCTATGAAATATCAGGCATGTTATAGTTATTATAATTAGGACTACACAACGAGATTAATAAACACATTCTTTAAATATCCTTACACATATATTTGTTTCTTAAAAACTAAACAGTACCCTTTTAATTGTTACTAAAATTATAATGGTTAGTGTGCATCAAATTGGTCTAGTGGACCAACCAAGACCTAAGTGAATGAATGAACATACAAAGTGTGTTTTCCCAACATGATTGACTTTGTGTTGGGGCACATACATGTACCACGATATCGAGTATAGTCCGTGCAGTATGTGGCAAGTGTCTCACATACGTGTTTTTCCAGTTTTACATGATATATATAATCTACAAATGCACGTGCTAGTTTTGATTTCATTCTGTGTTTAATTTTTGTCAAACAAATGATTTCACTAAAGCCTCGGTCACAATGAAACCCATGATATTGTGTCGTACGAAATATACATTTTTCTGTCGTGGTTAAATTTTGTAGGACATGAACAATGTATATGGCAAATGATTTTACTAAAACATCGGCGACAATGAAACCCACGATAATTGTGTCGTACGCAATATACAAGAACAATGTTTATGGCAATGGTCAAATGAAATTTCCCTCTGATCACCGTTGATGAGTTGTTCCCCTTTGAGAACAGCTTTCCCTTAATATACTTTATTTATAGATTTGTGTTATATCATAACTGGTATTGGTGTATCATGTGTCTGGTAAATTACAATTCGTTATACATCAATAATGTTGTGTTTTATACTAGTTAACACAACATACTCTTACAAAACTTCCGAGATCGATAGTAAATTAAGTAACATGCTACTTAAATGATGATCAGTCAAAATCTGGTAAGATTACAAATATATCCACACATTCCGTATAAAAATATATATTTTCTTATACACGAGGGTTGTCCCAGAATTACGTGGATTTCTGCTTTTTTTAATTTGTCTATGAACACAATTTGATAAAATGTGGCAGACACAAAGCCTTAACTAGAAGCAATTGAATTCGATAACTATTTTTATAATGATTATATTAATAACTTATTTTAACGGTCACTTTAGTAACCAACCATCGGTGAGGCAGGACAGGTCATTATTTAACAATATATTGCTATCATTAGAAGTCGATATCTTCTGTAATAATCAATATATTTTGCACGACGTCGTGCATATCTTATGTGACGTCATTGTAAGTGTTTCTGAAAATACTTATGTCATATCCGTCGGAAGTGTTGTTTTGTGATACAAGTTGTGCGAGCGGTGGTTAAAAACAACGTGCAAAATATGGCGTCAACTGATTATCCAGAACACCGCACATTCATAAACGTTTGTGTAAATCTTGGTAAAACGCCGACGCAGACTCAAGATATACTACGAGAATCAGCTATTAAGCCAGCCGTATCGCGATCACTGGTTTTCAAATGGCACAAATGGTTCAAAGATGGAAGAGAGGACATAAATAATGACGTGGGTCGAGGACGCAAGGCAGCGCTGGATATGAAGTCAGTTGCAAACTAAAGGACGTCATTGGTCAAGATCGCAGATACGAGGTGCGCGATATAAGTGACCTCACTGGAATAAGCCGAGGATCTGTGTGCATAGAATCTTCACAAAACATTTGCACATGCGTAAACTTAGTGCTCGCTGGGTTCCGCGGCTGTTAACAAAGGACCACATGGAGCGGAGAGAACGCGTTTCTTGGAAATTCATGCGGAGAGATCTAGTTCGAGCCATCAGACATAAGTGACCAGGAATAGAGATAGAGAGAGTATTACTACAACATGACAATGTCCCCAGTCACACAGCAGCAGCAACGCAGTTTGAAATTAATTGGCTTGGGTTTGAGACGGTACAGCACGCACCTTATTCACCCGACATGGCGCCTATGGACTTCCAGGTTTTCTCCGTTGTAAAATCCGCACTAAAAGGTCACAAGTTCTATATTTTTCATGAGCTATCATTGGCAACACAGACAGCGGTAGTGGCTTTGAGACGGAGTAGCTCATTGGATAGCGAGACATGAAAAGTGTATTCGGTGCAGTGGAGACTACATTGAGAAAACATAAATAGCGACGCTGGACTTATCATTAAACATCCCCACAGTGACGTCGTAACGTTACAGTGACGTCGTATCGTCACAATGACCTGCCCCGCCTCCTGTACCGCTGTGTTCTTTGAAGGACTATCAAATCTACGTCCGGTAACAAACATCTCTGATTTGTTGTGTACCTGGTGAATAAAAGTGTGGCCTGCTGCTTGTATTTGTTATGTCTTTATCATTAACTATTTGCAAGTAATAGCAACATTCCACGTAATTCTGGGACACCCCTCGTACACCATTTTCCAATTTATGCATACCTTGTAAAGGAAAATGATCTTTAGGTTCCTCACATATAAAATACCGAGCCAGCTGTGTATAACAGTCTTCTACTTCCCAAGTATTATTTTGATTTGCTAGATGAAAACTCATACGTACACAGTCACCTTCTGGTCCAGGTTGGTCCGCGTTCCTATAATAAAGAAAGTGAGAGTGACTAAAATAGATAAAATATTTTAAACATATAATAGTCAATCAGTGAAGTAATTTTGGTTCAGAATTGAGGCTCAAATGTTGTTTCACATGTTGAAGTCAATGAGTCATAACAGTGAACTAGAATTAAATAGAGATTTGATAAAATACATAAACTAAGCAACTGCACTGAGATTAATATGTTGGTTATTGATAACTTAATTATTAAGGAATGGTTATTAACCCGACTACTGATAGTAAGTTACTTTGTAGTCTTCGTGCGATTTATGGATTGTTTGTTGTTCTGATCATGTGTGCCCCATTATGATTCGCCTTGTGCCAGGTTTGTTGGGTTCATCATGTCTGTTATGTGTTCCCCTTATTAAGATACTTTATCCATATGTATGGTGTGTAAACATTGTCGAGAAAACGCAACATATTTGTGTAAGTATCTGTCATTTCAATCATGTTAGATGCGTTTTAAAGATATACGTGGTAATTGGTAAGCCTTCACACTAGTGTAAGGTTTTATACTGACAGTTCCATGAATGTGAGGTCACTGCTGGTTGGCAGTTAGTACACCTGTCTGCTGGCAAGTTGGTTTCCATTTATTGACAACTGAGAAAGTACACTAGTCACGTGAATTACATTACATTACCATTTAGTGTTAAGTCACTGGGACTAAGTCCAATGTCACAGTTACCTTTTGCACCAAAACAGTTTACGCTCAACAGCAGGAAACAATTTGACGTAATACTTTCAAACTTAGGTTGTAGACTATCATACATTGTATATTTGGTCTATGGTCAAATTCACATTGGCTGTTAATATCATTTTTGTTCCGTTTAATGGACAGAAAATACGTTGACTAATGCCCCTCAAATGTGAATGGGCACAATGGGTAATAGATGACTGATAGTAATGTTATTGACACATACCAAGGTCACCAATATGTGTTATGAAAAACACCAGTTTCCGCGCAATAAGCGGAGAACACAGTGGCGAATAAGCTTCAAACATTAATAGACATACTAGTTATAGGTAGAAAATTATCATTTATATATTAAGGTCAAAGTCACAGTGACATTAACAACAAAATCCTCTCCCGCTATATAGAACGATTTGACAGAGATCTTCAAATTCAGTAAGTACAATTGCCGTTGTAGATGCTCACTGTATATGTTGAAGGTCAAGTCAATATGTTAGAACAACAACAGTTTCGTTCATTAATTTAATAGCATTTTACCTAGGATCCACAAACTCCTTATGTGCTTTCTTAATGCGCAGCATATGATCCCTGTATATGTTGAGGTAAGTGGTTCAACGTTCAAGTCACAGTGAATGTATGTATCAAACGTGTTTCTGCTCAATAATTGGTGAAAGTTTTCACCTAGGATATTTAAACTCACTTTGTAACTGTCTGAGAGGTCAGGATCACAGTGGCTGTTGCCAGTCTTTGAAATAGTTATTGTTAAATGGAACGTAAAACATGTATGTATGAAGAGGCTATGTCTTCGGGCGTGTATTTCGATGCGCTCTGTGATGCTCTTGTTTATTGAATTTCGTAACCACCCAAATGTATATGTACATTTTCATTTGTGATAAGAAGAATGCAGTATTCTGTTATATTTATTACTCTAGGAGATTAGGATCAGTGTTTATTCTTTGATTTACATTGATTACACGACATGATTATATCACTGAGGGTGAAACTGTTTAGACGTTCTGATTTAGAGATTAAATAAATGGACTATATGTTGATAAAGGTAATACATATTTTTTGGTCACTAACCAAGCAGAAAATATAACTGGTGATACGTCCTGCCACACAAATTGCCGAATTCCGTTAGCTGTAACTATTCTTGATGTTCCTGTATATACAAATAATAAAACACGCATAATCAAACATTTAAAATAGAAAATGCATACACTTATTTTAGCTTTATCCTAAAGAGTCTATATATATTTAGGAGACAGATTATTATACATGTCCTTGATTAATTTATCAATACCGGTTTTTGTATGGATTTCAATAATGTTCCAGGGAACATATCGATTGAATATTCAAGTTCAATGAACACGATCAATCCATAGTTCATTTTGTCACTTTGTACATTCACATGTATTACTAATGAATGTATCATTCCCTAAAAAGGAATCAGATACAATTTGGTAACATGTCACATGACATATCCCATCAATAGACAGTTTTTGGTTAGTGGTTTGTAGTTTGATAAGTAATTAGACGAGCCATTACCTATATGTGAATAATAGTTTGGATCAACAATATTAGTTGAGAACACTCTGGCTATGCTATGATCATCAACGTGTACGTTTTTAAACGTTCTCAGAATGTATTTAACAACAAACAATTCTTCCTTCGAACGTATTGAAACCATTGTCATTCCACGTGTCCAACATTCACCGCCAGCGATTTGCCATGTAACTTGTTCGCCAGTATATATATTGTAACATTTCATAAATTTACTCGAACATGCTGTAAAAGTAAACAATAAGACATGTAAAGATACATATAACAGCCTGAAATAGAATATAATAAAGCAAACACACGCCACTTTATGACTCGGTCACATGAAGAACCAGATCAGTATATAGAACTTGTAACGGCCAAATAGTCGGATTCATACTTTATTTCACATATGTTTGGTTTATATACTTATGATTACGTTTGATGGGTCCAGAGACAGAATATGTTGTAATGTAATCGGTAGTACATACATGTATTCCATGTTTTAAGGGTAATTTGAACCGAACGTATAAATAACAGATAAAACGACTTTACCTTTGTACAGCAAATCTGTTGTGCCGGTATTGGCTTTGTCTGTAAAATAAGACGAACGTCATTTATATTTCAATATGCATACAAATAGTAATACAGTAGTGGGTGTATTTAGTGTCATCACTAACGATAAGAAAGATTCAGTTGTTGTTGGTATATGTTATACGATAGTATTAGATGCAACATATGTTATAAATGGATACATGGAGGCATGTAAAGAGTAATGCTGAACCTTACATTGACTCTGTAAAATACTTAATACATGACTTGTAAATATAAAGTTTAACGTGTAAATATTAGTAATATTCCGCCTTGTAAAAGTGACATCAGTCCTTTATAGAGGTTGATATAATTTCTGTGAATTGTGTTACATGGTCCAGTATAATAAGCCCTAGTCAAAATTACCTCCCGAATACATTTAAGAATTAAATACAAAACATTTGCCGAGGATTATAATACACGTGTCATTAAAACGGAATGGTTGTTCTGATGCTATTTTTCTACTTGTCAAGTACAGTAATTACTTGTGTATTTGTTTCATACAAACACATGCGCAAAATTAATACAGAGACACTTAAAACAGCGAGAAACATGGTAATGCCAAACTTAAGTCAAATGTTCAAAACATTATTAACACCAGTTAACAAAATTAGAAAATGTAGTAGCTATTTTTTGATAGAATGTCTGATCTATTTTAGTTGTATGTAACACGTAAGTTCAAGCTTGGTCTTGCATGCCTAGTGTTTGCTCAATATTATTATATATTATACAGACACATGTCTCTGCGAACAAACCGCGCACAATGGGACAAGAACGTGTTATAAATTACTATTACTCATGTTGTTTGATAAGTATCAAACATTTCTGTTTCGTCTTTCTAGCCATTACAATCACAGTTGATAGACATCAGTCATGTCCTTACTTGAGTGGCTTATTGTTATTTCAAACTCTTCTTAGTGCTGTCCTGTAATCCACAGTATATATGTCTCCAGTTTCAAATGAAGTTTGTGGTGCAAATCGTCCTATCATTGCTTCGAAGGAAAACTTCTGGATATTACTTATCTTTGTTTTTAACCCGTAGCATAGTGCTCTGAATTCTTATATGTAGTCCAATACATAGTTGACTGACTTCAAATGTATTTTGTTTCTATGTTATACATGCATTACCATGTGTTCATCATCTCTTATGTTGGGAGTTGTCGATGTGTTATTTTCGTATTGAAACCGTCCATTTTACGATGGTGGTTTTGGGATAAATATGAGGATGGGTTCATCGCTAAAACAGGTTCAAACTCCCAGTGGTGATTTTGCCACTGACCGTTCAATGGCAGTACCCCCACCCGGTTCTTATGTTTGTGTCTAGTGTCGCTATTGTCTTGTGCATTGGGTAGCTTTTTCCTTTACACATTTCCTGTTCGACTTCTTTATTCCTTCTTACGCACATATGATAGTATCATTTTGATATTTTTCACTGTTCCGATTTTTGGGACTATTTTTTACACCACTAGTAACTCCAAAAGGGTGATCACTGTGTAGAAACTAAATAAATCGCCTCCCTTTGCATTGAAATGAGAATAAATACACAACAATACCTCCGTTTCGAACATGTACGTTAAAAACAATGACGACATCATCGGAAGGCAGGAAAAGGGTTGGGTATATTTGTTGACATTTCGAAGTAAAGTGTGGTTGATTTCTGCTTGTATTTCATGAATGCTCTTTATACATCTTTTATTACATAGCGATATATTGATCTTGCCATGCGGGCATTTTGATTTAAATACTTGTTCCGTCGAAAACTAAAGACGCCGGGATGCTTTATTTTTCGTCTGCAACATTTAACAGCAAAGTTAACATGGAACAGCCATTTTCACGGATTTGTCAGTTTCAACTTCAACCGCATGGAATCTAGATCAATGGGACTCTCCCAAATGGTCAGCAATTCGAATGTACAAACCGTGAGGCAATATGATGAAGCGTAGCCACGCGGAAAAAAACTCTAGCCAGACCATTCAAGAAAGTTCGTGTCATCTCTGACAAGTGACGGTGACTGATATTCCTGTGCAAAACTCGTCCGTTACTGAAGACTGTTATAAAACGTTCTCCAAATGTCAAAGTTCTTTGTTACACGTGTTGTCACTTTCATTCCCAACATGGCGTCGCGCTTTGACCAATTATCGAGGTTATGAAAATGGCTACACCATAATTTGTTGAATAATTTCTAGAAACTATTTTTATTTATAATTTCATGTGAAACAAGAAATATCTTGACAAAAGATGGTAGGCGCAATTTGAAATTTGTTATGCAACAAAAAACATGCCGACATGTTACAAAATGTACGTTTGCTGGTGACTCCAGATCTAAATGGATTTCAATAAATTCACCGAAAGTCAGTGAATTTCGGTAAGATGCAGACGTTGTTCGGTTGAAGAGAAATTACCTTGGTGGCTGATTTGATTTACACAACACTGATATGCAAAAAGCAAAACCATGCTAGTACGGCTGCGCCGAAAAATTATTTGATTGTCACTATGTTTCATAGCAAATTGTTGTTTTTATCGACTTTTCTGCGTACTTGAATAAATTGGTAAACGTTCGCACTATTTTGTTGGCGGTTGATACAAAATCGATATGGTGTTAAAATGCCACGGATAAACACCGCACAGGGTAGTAAATGAGACGGTCGAGTAGTTATTGGTTAAACTAATGTTTAATTCTTTAAAAAAAGCATAAAACAATAGAATATGTGTTGATTTCGAAGGAAAATCGAATTTTAATTTCACTAGTAGTAAAAAAATTCCATTTTCCATCGAAATGAACGAATATACTCTATTATTTATTAAATAAATGCGTTCCTTTTGAATCCCACAATTACTTCATATACAACATTTTCAATAATCGACAAGTTGTGAGAAGTGGTAGTCTACAGATATTACTATTTGATGCATGCCATGTTCTTATTTACCTTGTACATTGTGTTTCATTGTGTCCAACAGTTGGTGGTGGTGCATTTCTACTCGACTATAATGTGCTCGGAATCCTTCTTTCATCAAATGTTCATCTGGCACCAGTGCCTTTGGTCTGAGTTTATACAGCAATACAATCATTTCAGATTCGGATAGCAGTATAGATGGTGGCTGCTCGCAATTTGTGTAGGAAACTGTGGGTAAAAACTGGTCAGTAACTTCCAGCACTGTGTCTGAAACATATGCAACACACACTCCAAGCTTACTTCAGTCAATATTCTTTCACAAAAAGCATTTCCTGCTTAGCAAACACTTCAATGCATTGTGATTACTTCGATGTAAAGTAACCGGAAACAACTGGGTTATAATTAAAGACTTTATTCAGAGATGAATTGATATATTTGGAAGGCATGATTTGTTATGTAATATCGTTCGACAAGACATCTTTCCTTAGTCTAACCATTTAACAGTGCGGTTTGTGTTCGCTAAAAAGTTATAAAGAAACAACGATAAATGTCAAGACAACAATTGTTTCGCATTGACATAGAAACAAGAACGTGACTACTTCATAGGCTTTCGTTTTATGGAATGTTGTTTTCCCGGCGTTTTGTGTGGTGATGCACTTATGTATGTGGCCTTCCCTGCAGCAACTTATTTTCTCTCTTTTTTCAAAACATTATTGTAAGCTACATTGATAATCCAAATATAACTATTGTTTTGGAAAATGTGCTACAGTAACAGCGTATTTCACTAGTTACACGTGTTCATATTTTGTTAACTTTACGAATGAAACAATGTTCGCCATTTGCGTAATGAAAGCGTAGTTATATCTTCGCTGTGCATTGTGTACAAAGCAAACATGTATACATGCATTCAATAAAACTCTCCAACCTTGTAGACAACATATATACAATTACACCATGTTTACTTATTGAGACCTTTATTTCTTCATTATTTTCTGTACATGGGTAATGTAAACCTTTCTTTTCATGTGGTTATTACCTATTGAACTATAACAATAAAAAAAAAATCGAAAACATTTCATTGTTTTACTTTTCAGGATATGAGAAATAAATGTTTTATTAATACCTCAATATAAATGGGAATTGTAAATGTCATGACGTAGTTATTTGGAGTAATCTAAAATGCCCTTAACCTAAGTGATCGGTTAGAAATAAAGACTTTTGTAACCGAAATAATGTATGTTTAACATATGGCTCCTATTATGCATATCTAAGTTATTTACCACTACAGGTCATGATTGTTTGTCAATCAATCACACTTCTCCATGTTAAAGTATATTTGATTTACACATGTATCGTGTATTTTGTAGTAATAATTGATTTGAAAACACTGCAATTACACATGTACATTGTAAACATATGAACTCAGCTATGCGATTTCAAACCTGATGATCAAAATTCATTTTATTTACTTTGACAATTTTTCAAACATTCATCTCTGTTTTGTTGCAATGACGCCCTTAAGAATGTTACACATTTCAAACATTAAGTGACGACATTGCCGTCCTGTTAATTATCATAGAAAAAGACACCGTGTATGTGACGTTTTCCTGTGTATCTTTTCATTCGCATTTCCAAAGCAGTAATTAATTAAACTACAGGATATAACTAGTTTAGAACACAAATAAAGCAAAACGACATCAGATAAGTAGACCACAATATCACGTTATGAATGCCATTCTATCAATATTGGTGGACACCTTATATTCTCTAATTTTCTCTTGTTGGTCAGACATATCCGTCGTTAGACAAACATACATATATATGCAGCTTGAACCGGCTCTGGCCATTCACTATCGTTATCAAAGCGATAAGGATGGCATTTTAGAACATATATGTTGAAATGTCGGAGTCACCTGATTGCTTGGCAAAAACGTGCTCAGGACAGTCCTCGAAAAAATTGAAAGTATTTGAACTTTAACGGCTTAAGTGCAGTGCAAGAAATGTCTTCCACTCTCTCCACCGTGTATTCACATATCTACTGCTTGCATCCTGTAAATATAGTGCAATCACTTTGCAAATGTGTAACTGATGTTCTTTCAATATGCACATTATATATACATTGTGTGTTTATTAAGTATATCGGCGAATGGCATGTTTTTGGTATTCTAATATTCGGTCAACCATCAGACCGAATATTAGAACATTTGACTTCTGCTTGCACACATACATATTTTGTAGTTTGTGCTTGATTTCAGGAAAAGCTTTGTTACCGGCAATGTGACAAAATAGTGTACATGGATCTTATTATAACTTGTTTACGATATGGATAGTGGAATCGAAATGTCTCTATATATGTCATTATATTCCAGTCGGATCAATCATTAGCCTTACCGAACTGTAGGTAGGATGAAAGTTAATGGAGTCAAATATCGAATACCGAATGCCAATTTAGTATTTAAATAGTTATTGACGTCTCTAGTGTGAATGTATTACACAGTTAAGCGGTTAAATGTACGCTTTACATACATTTATGAGAAAAGTTACAAAACATGTTTGTTCGTTTTTTTTTAAATTAACGTAGTACGTGATGACATGAGTAGTTAATCAATCAACATTCAACCATCCGATCAAAAGCTAGATTAATCAGACAGTGGATTAGTAATGACATTATTTTAAGTGTATAGTTTACTACAAAAATCATGATTTATTGTATTTCACTTTTCGCATAGCTAAACAAAGACAGAATATGTTAAACTGTCTATGCCAAGTAGTTTACCATGTGCAAAAGCTACTTAAGTATGGTCGTTGTTTTGCATTCTGATGTGGGTGGTTTTGGTTGCTGAAAGCGGGTAAAATATAAGGCTGCATGATTCTTCGCACTTGATCATATACAGTGTATATTTGATTGTATATTAAATGGTCAATTGCTTTAAATGATTATTTACTGCCTACTTAGTTAATGTATGTTTATATGTTTGAACTCAATCACCATAAATCGGTCATGTGATGTTTCCTATCTGTTAAAAAACAATTTTAACCCCCATTATTTTTCTGACAATCCCAAGGCTGTAAATCGATGTATGATGCATATTTATCTTTATGTTTTAGATGTCTCTTTAATTTCCCTTTCCCAAAGTACAGTTCTGTCACTTGATATAATGTTCATGTTTCCCCCTTTCGGCCTATTTGATCAGTATCTGTTATGTCCTCCTCTCCTACGAATCAACGCAAGTATTCTTGCGGTCAAATGTAAATGTCCATATGTACTGTCGTATATCAGAGGGAAAACACACATTTGGAATAAAAAGAAAAGTGTGCACCTTTTACTTTTCACCCCTACGTCATTCAAGCGTTATCATTATACCGAGAATGACCTAAATTTAATTTAACAATAATGCATCATGTAGCCAATAAAAGCTGTCACATTTTGCTACCAAATTTACCTATATGTTTTATCTAAATGGTTACAAACTTTATTTTTAAGTCAGTGCACAGTTTCTTTTTGGTGTCAGTATATGTTATGCTTGCAAGTGTTACTATGTTCTGGTATTCCATTCCCAAAATAGCTCGAGAATATATGATGTGAGTTCCTAAATTCCAAAATGTAGGTCACCATTTGCATTTCGATGTCTTTAATTTTACGGGGAATAATGTTACTGTTTTTGTCCGGAATCGATGCACTAGTTATCAAAGATCATTTATATTGAAGTATATATTTAACATTGTATTAACAAATACCCTGTTATTTCGTTAGACTATCGAGAACGCATTACGCCAGGATGCTCATTGTTGAACGATAACTTAATTAATGATATTCGTGTTATATAGAATTTACCTAACAAACTTTAAAAACACACACTAAATTGGAATTAAACACGCTTCATTTAAGTTGTATCTCTCTGCACATTGCCCAAGACCATCACCACTTCAAATACTGGACGGGTCAGTACGAAATATAAATATATTCATAGAACCTAGCAGCACGGGAAGTAACTCAACCATTGTTTGACAATCGATGCACATATAGTATAAGTTTATCACGATAAGTTGAGAGTGATGTCATGCAATGTTTACTTGGTTTCACCACCTTTATTGATCAAAATAGGTTAATCAAATAACAAGCAAAACTATTTAGTGTGATATTGTTTTCAGTACACTAACACCCGTGATAGCTCAAATGGTAGCGATTCCGCGCGTAACAATGCTAATTAAGCTTTTTAGTTTTTGGTCCCAGTTCGAGAACAGCGGGAGGTAGTTGTTTTTTTCACTACAATATTACATATTTCGTTGGTCATCTACAGTTGTACTTATACGACTTATACTAATTTATGTTCGCTCGAATATCATTAATTAAAAACATTGTATAGCATGTGTATTTATAAGCTATTCACTAATAACGATATGGTTTCATGATTTTTAAAGAGCACGATATCATCGTGCAGTAGATTTACATGTACAGTTTTCGCTACACACTCACAGTATATGGAACAAAGTTGATATGGCTACTTCGAAAAATGTAAGGGTTCAAATGAACATTTTATCGACGACGCTATAGCCATCATTAAACACGTTTGATTTAACGTCAAAAAGCAATTATACGATAACAAAAAAGACCCCCCCTCCCAATAAATCTAGACAGAAGCGACAAACAGAAGTAATTGTCAAGCACTGAGTAAGGGGTAAAAATTCCAATTGTCCATACAAAATGGGAGGCAGGAATGTGTCTCGAACTCACACCCTATCTATTGGTCGAAGTTACTAGTCAGAAGCGCTACCAATTGAGCTATCACTACTGTCTACTTGGAGCGATATTTCATCAACATTTAGTACTTATCCCGAAGATAATAGACATGATAATGACCGTAAGCTGCTTTACATGTATTGGAAAGTGGGTATGGTCGTGTTTACTATCCAATTATCTTACATGTAACTTAGTTATACATGGTAGCACATTTTCTCAAAACAAAGGTACTCGACGAAATGTTCATCCATATGAAGAAGGACATTAAAATATTGATTTAAACGCTTATCTGTCGAAGTCATTATCATGTTTACTTGCAATCTATTGGGTATATGTGTATGCATTTGTATGCACTACGGTAAATTCTATCAGACCGACCACGTATAAAACATGGCTTGAGCAGTTAGATTTGTTAACAACGATGAGTCAACGTCTCCCCGACCAACTTTGAACAATTAATATCAGTGATTAAAATGTGTGATTGAAATAAATAATGAAGCGCTAAATACACTTTGAAAATATTAACATTAAACATGCCCTTTTATACAAAATATCATTCATTTGTTGCTATTGTAAAAAGGGAGAAGTCACTGATTAAAATCTGTGTTGACAGCGCGAGATATAACGTACGTCTGCTATGATTGTGTGACCTCAAAATCTGGTTTATATCGAATTACGCTGTTTTAGAGGAGTTGGACATCGCACAGCGATACTTCGTATTTAGAAATCTTATGGTTATGAGACAGTTAGGGATAGCAGAATTTGATCGATTTGATACTAACACCGAGGACACCGATCTTTCGAGAATATGATATACATGTTAAACTGATACATTTTGTCAGTCCGTAGGGTTTTGAGCAAAAGTGTTCAAGACTGAATTTTAATAAAAGCTTAAAACATGAGCTGCTGCATGGTAACAAAAGCGGCGCAAAACACAACGTCTATGAATTTCGAGATTAGCTGTCACGCTCTTCGTACAACTGATGTTATGGAAACTGCGAATGTAGTTCTATGAAGGCAAGTTGTCGTGCTTGAAGCAAAACCAGAACACGAGACACATTACTCACATCACCTTTAGCAAATATTTTGTATTTTATGTAACACGAGTTTCCTCGCGAAAGACCGAATCATGTTGGCGTCCGGTGTGCGTTAGAATTGAACATAAAAGAAGAACTTACCTGACTGACATAATATATGGAAATATATTACAGTGAGACGAATAGAAAACTTGGGAATTGTTATATTCCACAATTCTTGATAATTTTCGATTTGAATATTGTGCAGTGACCGAGTTGACAAAATCATCGTTTGTAAGTTACAATATTGAGTCTTGTCCGTGCTCCCTGTGTCATACAGAGCTACATTTGTGCAAGTTGGTTTTTCTGAAATATAAGTTGTCGTAATGTGCAATTAACAAATATAAACGGTGACGTTTCAACTAACAAATGTCTTTAAAATACCAGGTCAATCAATATTAAACTAAACATAGAACTAATGTATGTTAGTCGTTTCTGACAATACCACCAGTAATAAGTTATGCTATATACCTATATATACGATCATAGTTAGGATATAACAATAATTTTCTACCCCTTGTTCATAATAGAAAAACGACCACCACAGGGTGAATCAACATACATTATACATCGCATAGGCTGACATTGTTGAAACAATTGAACAAAAGAAGGGAAATATTAAACATTATAGCAATTTTGACATTTTTCATAGAAACACCGAGTAGTTCGTTAGTTGTTTGTACTTGACGATAAAGGTATATTAGAGGTAGATATTAAAATTATATGAAAGATAAACGTTTCTTTTTTATACTAGTTTCTAAATTAAAATAAAATCAAAACAATACTGCCATCAACTGTCCATGACGAGTGAAAATGAGTGAAAACTGCATTTGAACCAAATGACCACTGTTACATTGACCTCCGAACTGTTGATTGTAAAATACATTTTTGTTGCGTTTGGGTTCAACGCCATTTTTCAACACTATGTCTGTTACTCATGGCGGTCAGTGACCTATCAGTTTGTATTGAATTCTACCAGTACTAGCATACTGTAGGCAGCAGACAACTATCGTGCATGAATCAGACTTGGAGGACAAATAACTTAGGACAAATGACGTATAATGGAACCCGGACCTCCCTGGTGACAGCACCGAGCTCAACCAACTGAGCTAATCGGATGGTCCTTAAAATACTTAAGGTCATCTCCAAACGTTCCAATTGTTGAGTGGAACCGGATTTGTACAATCAGTAATGTTGACATTGGCATTGCACTTAATGAACTCCAATTCGATTGGGGTCATCTGAATTCAGTAACATGTATGGCTTACGGGTTAGACAATGCTAGACTGTTTAGACTTGTTGGGCGGAAACTGGTTGTTGCGCTTAAGTTGACCTCAGACACAAATCAGTATGAATGAAATATTGTTCTATTCCGTATCGTCAAATGCATAGTTTAGTTTCAGTAGATGTGTCAGTCGTTGACGATAATATCACATTGGCGTATTTCGGGACAAACTTGAATTTAAAACTTGTTTCGATTCACAGACTTTATATGAAAAATGCAAAATACCCGCTTTTTCCACCAACGCATTGAAATATTTTCTGACTTTGCTTCTGGGTGTATATGGGAGACACGACGTGAACTCTATGCGAATATACTTTTGCTTTGTCTCAATTATCATGTTTTCATCGTCCGTTGGTGTAGGCATGGTCCATTCGAAGTTATCTGATACAATCCTAAAAATATCCTGGCAAGAAAACCAAGATTGTTTGAAACTTTTGTCCTGAAAATAAAAAAAACCGCTATATCCCCACCGCACAATTGAAACCGTATTATATATCTTTGCCATAGTGCTTCGCAATTATGGACACGAAGATGGCCATATTAGGCCGTTTGTCCACCACGTCAATCTTTCATCATTTGTGTCAAATTATTTTAATAGGAAAACATGTCGAGCCCGGTCAAGAGATGAAGACAATATGAACATAATGCAATACAGTGCATATCTGTTATGACTCTCTTACATTTGACCTACGCACACTGGTCTTGCAAGCGACACTTCGTCACATTATGGTGAACATTTAAGAATCCCAATAACAAATGACAATGTTATATCACAGACAAAATGTTTAGACTAGTTTTAGACCTATGACCTGGTGCTTTAGCGTTGCGAACATGGAGTCTGCACGTCGTCGTGATAAGATGAACTTAATACCCGTTTACATAAAATCAGTCATAAAATATTTTCAGAAGATACAGACCGGACAGAAACATGCATTATTTCGCTATTAGATGCTAATTCGAGTTTCGTGACACTCCTTTAGCCGGTTTAGGACATATGGGGCGGACTCGAAATCCAATGATTGAACCTTTGACTTGCAGTGCGACATTGATATTAAGCTGTAGCGGTTCGGACATGGATTCAGTTAAAGATTTGACCGAATTCACATGAAACTCTTTAACGCTGAGATATATAGATACATAGCGGGAACCACATGTTACGGACGGACGAAGGCGTCATTCATATATTCCCCTCCCGATACGGTATTTTCAGAAAAATTACCTGGTAATTTCGAAGCGATATTTGTTTAAATATCAATTTGATAAATCCCACATTCATGAAGTCTACAATCCATCCATAAGAAGTGCCATCTCGGTATGATGAAGGATAACCGACACTTGTGAATGGACCTGGGGATGTTATAGTATGTGTACCAGGCCATGACCTACCATTCCCTGAGCTGTCCCAGTACGATAAAGCTATTCCATCAATAATTGCTCCTGTAAGAAATACAAATGTAATTGGTTTTCAGGATCGATATCACAATCAAAATAGTTTTTCTAAAACATTGAATAATTGGTACATGAATGCGCTTTTTAACAATATATGATAGGCATGATTATTTCACAAGGTTCGGAATGCATTATATTCAGATCTCACATTTATTCAGAAAAAGGCGTAATTAATAGTCAGATTCTTGAAAATTTGATTCTGTTTTGATGTTTCAAGTATAATAATTATTTATTAGCAAAACGGTAAGTTTAACACTATTATTTAGTAGAACTTATCTTATGCTGTGTTAATTTTGAGAAGTATAAACGCAATTCGATCAGGCATTCATTTGTTTTCGGTTTATCCATTATATTTGGTATAGGGTGGGAATGTTGCTTAAATCAAGTGATATCATTGTAACTCGCTGTAAATATGTTGTATACAACACCCCGATAATCGATATTTAGGTAAACACGATCATGAAAGAAGTAGCGAATTTTAAAATTACTGAATGATGTATACAATTGATTTGGGATTGACTTGTTTAAGATCCATTTGTGAACACTCGGACATGTGTCATTATGAATGAAAACTACGCTCACAATACCGGTACTCGCTCGGGCTGTACAAACATAATATCACGATAGGAACACTTTTGATAGTAAGATTAAATGAGCAAAACATTCGTTTGTTTGTTAATACCGATTTATATCATATATACACACCATTGCGTCGACATCCGTGTAGTTCAAACCTCATACATAAATGTCCATGTGTCATTGGTTCTAACAAAACTATCCTCAAATATCTCGCTATTATTTGTTTATATAATATAAAGGTTTGCGGTTCATCTGAAGGCCGAAACTGGTCCATGTAAAAACTCTGAAATGCCAACGTGAGCGAATTTCATAGTAAATAATCAAATGGAGTGAATCATAAATCAGCGCATGACACCATCCGTATCATTATAATAAGCTGTCATAAGTGTTTTCATTAGTTAATTTCGTTTTAAATCATACTTAACTCATCATATGAAACACAAGTACATATGAATTGAAAATACATAATGTATGTGAGTTATTTAAATTAAAAATGTGACGCTATCAAAAAAGATTTAAAACATAGAGACAGGCATATATTGTTTTTTTCAGATATATTTGACATACTTATTTTAAATTATATTATACAAGTGTATAATATATTATATTATTTGCATTATAGTGGAATCCTACTTATGACAACAGGCAATATATACGTATTGCAGTTTCTGATTTGTAGGTAAAATATGAACAAACCATGTTGTTGTATGCGTAAAATGAATTGTTATCGGTTGAGTATAAGACACTGAATGATCGAGTCCCCATCGGTATATACGTTCTTGAATATGAACTGTTGGTTATTTCAATCACAGTTGTGTACCAGTTATGAACTGTTATACCGTCTACCGATGTATTCGCCAGTAAATCTACCTAAAATGATAGAAAGATACACGTATACTCTCATTATATCTATTTAGTCCCTAATCAGCCTAATCGTGTGTAACCTATAGCACAATACATTGGTAATGCTCCTGCAATTTGCGTACAGCTCGTTGTCATAATGTTTGATGTTAAATAAACCAACAGTGGCATTACATTTATCACTAGACACGTATAAACGCCCAGATAGCTCGGTGGGTAGAGCACCGGGCTGTCACCCTGAAGGTTCGGGCTCGATTCCCGGTCGTGGGAGGTCATGTTCTTCTATGACATTTGGATTTAGTCACATGTATCCATCTCGGATTCATACGGGAAATGGTCAGCCGCATGTGGAAGGCCAAGTTGGAACTAGTTGATTCCCGGAAAATGCAATCAATCAACTTGAATATGTTGAAAAAATACCGTTGAGCTCAATTTAAAACACGAAATTAACGTATATCCCAGTATATAACTTACCTGGATATATGGATTAGAATCATTGCTGTTTGCACACCAACCAGTGTTATATGCACGTACAGAATCAAGGTTTACTGAATTGTCAGACGACGATATTTGATCCCTGGTAATACTTGAATCTGCCATACCGAGATCAACCATACACATCGTATTTGTGGCTAAGTTAAAAAACGCAATGATGACAAAAATTGATACACCATAAGTATAAGTATAAATGATATAGTAAATATTTATAAAGTATCACCTCTAACATTATAGTTGAATTACAAGTATATTATATAATCATACATGTTTGTACAGAAATCATCGAAGACATGTTATAATTATTATTAGTGAATAAGATATGGACAGGAGTTTAGATGTGCATTAATTCAATCACGATCCCGTAACACAAGTAATTGAATTAGTGTCTTTCAAACGACTGTTTTTATTTTATTTGCTATTCTAACATGATCGAATTAGGGATGACATAGTCGTAAATGTCCACCGAAAATAATACTTACGTCATCAAACTGCATTGTTCATGCGACCAAATTCTGAATACCCTCAACTATGGGTCAATTACCGTTTTCTGGGGTTTATACACGTGTAAACACTGCCTCGTGACGGCTTTCGTGATAATTAACCTCGCATTGCTGGATCGATGAACTTACCCATTTTTACTATCGATGGGGGTTAACTGTATCAGTAAAGTATATTTTGTCGTTGAAGAAAACGAGTGTAGTTTGCGTCTATATTAAAACATGTTGGGAATAACGCTGATAATGTTAATTTACTGAAAAATCCCATTGTGAAAATTTAATTAATCAAACCAGGATTCGCTTCTTAGACGAAATTTATAAGCAATGGGGAAATTGCATACATTCACTCTGTATAATAAAGAAATGAAATCGAAATAATAAATGACTGAGCTGTTCCATGACAAAACCTGTTCACATGGAACACGCTTAAAACAAATGTCTTGGGACTGTGTATTTACTTCGTTATATCCGATATTAATGAGGTGCTTTAGCGTCTCTCTGCTATCATCGTCTCAACCGGAAGTTCTACTCGAAATAACGCCATCCGTATTCATCGTTTCAAGAAAATAGTACATGACAGTGTTCATTCCTCCGATTAAAATTACTGATTTGTCGGAGATATATCAATTGTAGAATGACATTTCTGGATTTGTTTAGTCATTTTTGGCGAATGAGTTTACCCGAATAATCTTGTATTAATTTCTAATATGATCACAGTACTAAAAGTACTTTTGGAAGGGGATTTTTGACAAATTGCAACCTCAATTCAAAGTAACCGCACTTGAAACAAATTAATTTCAACATAGATTGATACATTAATGATGAAACAATCAGCAATAACCACAACATGTAGAACCTGCTGTCTAACATTTTAATAAAAAGTCATTTCGATTTTTTTTCTCTTTTGCGAAAATCTTTTTTGTACGTTAATATTATTGCGGAATTATGAGATGCACTTTTGGCAAGATGGCCATTTTACAAATTGTAAAATTATGAGTGTACTCAAGATAATTATTGTATGTGTTTTTGTATATTCCAACATTTGTTAATCTTTTGCAAGAAATGAATTCTTCGTGTATCAATGAGGTTAAGATGCAGCGAAATTGTGTCAGAATTCTATGTTATTTAACTGATTTCGAATCATCAATTGTGTTTGCAAATTTATTTTTGAACGATTGAGTGACGCTTAATATTCTATATATCAGATTAAGTGCCCTAATATTACTTAAGCAACTGTACTTGGATCATTTATTTATAAGTGAATGTAATCATTAAGTATTATTACCAAAATTGTCATTTTAAAATATATATATTATGCTCATTTTGTTGTTCTTTAGTTTATCTAAACAATCATGCAAAATATACTTTATCTAGTCAATAAATATGAATAATCATTTATATGTATTTCTCTGTATTTGACGAAAAAAGACATTTGTATTATCATAAAATTAAAAACGTCTAGTTTTGTAACAAGCGGGTGTTTTTTTACTAGATTTGTCTCTTAGTATTTACTATGAATAAACAAGATTGTTTTAAACAGTTAAACATGGCAATGGTTCTTATTAATGATGTTTTAGACTATGTAACAACAAAACTATGTGAAGCCCATACAAACATTTTAGGTTCAGATGAGCCAAATTCATCTTTAAACGAGTAAGACTGATTGATAATGAACCGGATTTGTTCGATGTACCAATTTTGGATAGTCATAATGTTCAGATAATGTATGACAATGTTTTTTTTCTTTCTATTTTTAGATGACATCGGTTTTAATTCAGTGATGAAGATTAATAGATACTTGATTAATTTCATCCACAATCAAGTCAACCACTTACTCTCCCAAATTGAATTGAACTAGACTACTAATTATGATTTTTCGACTCATATTTCTTCCAAATCTAACTAATTCCTAGTGAGAACACCGCCTGCTATGTTGATGTCGCATACCTAGATGCTGTACATCAATTAAACATAGTACTATATACTGTCTATATAGCCTGAACAAGTTTATACACTGTATGAATGGTAATCAACAATTAAAGTCGTAAACTTTGCGTTGTATACAACACTATTACATAAAATTGTCATTATTTTCAATAATGTTAAAGCAACACCAACTTTGGTACTTGAGATACTACAAAACAAACAAAATTGGCAAATATGAGTATCGTATTATGCTGAAAATGCAGAAGTTATGCGAGAATTCACTTTTAAGAAATAGTAAAATAACAGTTTTGTCGCTCATGAAGCATTGATTATTATTCCATAATGCCTTGAATTTCAATGATATTCTTAATTATATTACAGATATTTCAAAACTTAACGTGTTCTTTAAAGCTTGCAAACATTAATTATAACTGTATTGTATTTTATTGAAATTTACTTAACAATTAGTGGTAGTTACTAAAACTACTTTATCTTGCATGACTATACTATTTTTCAAGTGATTTTTTTGTCGAGCCCGCAATCCGGTGTGTGTGCGTCCGTCAATCCGGATTTCCGTTGAAAATTGGTTGATTTTCAAATAACAAGGCACAAATGATCACCATGGTGAGACGGAGTGTCGCGGTAAGACCAATGTCCGTAACTCAAAGGTCAATGTCACACTTGTAGGTCAAACATCAAAAATGGATATGAAACACCTTGTAGGGACTATAACACTGATATTCATGGAGGGATTTTCAAATTACTTGATACAAATGTTCACCATGAAGGGGCGGCATGTCGCGCACAAGACCCATGTCCATAACTGAAATGTTATTGTCACACTCAGAGGTCGAATATCCAAAAAGGGTCTAACATCTTGTCCCAACCATTTTACCATTTCTTATTGAGGGAATTTCAATGACTTTGCATTTATGTTCACCATAATGAGACATATTGTCGAGTGCATGACCAATGTCTGTAGCTCAAAGGTCAAGGTCACACTTGGAGGTCAAAAGTACAAAAATGGTCTAAAACATCTTTACAGGAATATTACACTGATATTTATTGAGGGAATTTCAAATAACTTTGCATTAATGTTCACCATAATGAGACAGATTGTCGAGTACATGACCCATGTCTGTAGCTCAAAGGTCTAAGTCACACTTGGAGGTCAATCGTACAAAAAATGGTCTAAAACATCTTTTCTGGAATATTACACTGTTATTTATTGAGGGATTTTGAAATAACTGGGCATGTATGTTTGCCATAATGAGACGGAATGTAATGCACAATACACTTGTTTGTAACTGAAAGATGAGGTTGGATGAGTCTAAAACCTCTTGTCATTTATTGAGGATTTTCGAAATTCTTGCACCAATGTTCACCATGGTGACCTCATGTATCGTGCAAGTTCCGTGTCAGTAGCATAAAGTTTAAGGTCACACTTACATATCAAACATAAAAACGGATTTAAATATCTTGACCTTATTATTACACTGTCCTATATTTGGGGATTTTTAAATATACTTCACTATGCAGCGGTGGTGTGTTGCGTTTAAGAACGTGTCTATAGCTCAAATGTCAAAGTCACACATAGAGGTCAAAGGTCAGAAAACGGTCTGATAGGTCTTTTCCAGAATATGACACTTGTGATTTATCGCGGGAGTGTTTAAATCACTTGGCACAGATGTTCAACATGATGAGATGGTGTTTCACACTCAACACCCATACCCTACCAGTGCATAGCTCAAAGATCAAGATCACACTTATAAGTCACAAGTAAAAAAAACGGTTATAATAAATATGCACTGTATAGCATTATATAGCCGTATTATCTTAATCGCATGATATTTGGCGGGCTTGACATGATGCCTCTTGCATCTGTCAGTTAATACGTTGTGTTCACTATAGTAGGGCCAAGAACTGAAGACGCAATAACATTGAAATAATGTCATTAGTTGGATCAGTTCATGTCAAATTGCAGGTTGGGCAATGATAAAAATTATCTTTGCGTTTTTGCTGTTTTTTAAAAAAAACACAAAAAAACGAAGATAACCTATCAGCCTGTTTATGTTCTAACTTAATGGATACACCCGGGTTCGAATCCCGACATTCACTGCTTTCTTGTGTTAACTTTTAGCGTGAAACGATTAAGCTTTTCGTGAATAGGTGATGGTGTATCACAGAAAACTAGATAAATATGTGTACATATGAATGGAACAAATGACAATATTATATAGTTTACATATATCAGGATAAGGTATACTAGAAGTATAAAATAATTCATCACTGTGGATATAAATAAAACACATATCCGAGACTAGAACCAGTAACCTCAGTTAACCTAAATTGCAGTGTGATGCTTACCTCATTGAGCTATTGATGCACATACAGATATATGTGAATAATTGTTGGATGTGTTGGTAAGTTTCTATTGTACAAGCGCAAATTGACCGCGGATATAAATCAGCACCCCTATATATCATCCCCCACCGAAACGAAGGTATTAGGAGGTGGATATTGTTTTGACATTGCCCGTTCTTCCGTACGTCACATTTCTGTCCGTCCGGAGTTGGTAGAGGGTGGACATATTTCATTGAAAATCTCGGTTAATATATAGATATGGGTATGCGACTGAAGCACATCCAAATCAAGTCATAATCCACCTATGTATGACAGAGTTATGGCCTTTTGTTACTTTCCATTTATGTGAAGACCTTTACCAAAATAGTATTTGTTTATCCCTTTTAACCCTAAAACAACCTAAATCATGGTTATAATTATGTGCATAATTATTTCACTACGAAAGTCCAGACTCCTATATTGAAAGCCTCACAGGTATATAGTGATATAATACGGCAATATATAAACATTTTGTTATTTTATAATTGTAAATATATCTTAAATTTGAAGACGGAATCATTTTATTGAAATTTATTACTGCACTATATTCCACCTGGAACGGGTAAGGTTACTTGAGTTCACCATGTTTATACCTATGTAGTTACATAACTACCAGACTGCTACACTACTTTGCTTCACTGCATACCCTTTATAATATCGACAGTGGACATTGTCAATACTTTTAAAGGTGACATTCTGAGACAACTTGTTGGTCTATGAATTATATAGCGTATTAATATCTCTGAATTGTTTCTTAAAAGCACAGAATACTCCTCAATTACATACCACCAACCCAAATATTTAATCGATTCTCGAAATCAGTTTAGAAGATTTTCGAGTCTTATTACTTTATAGAATGTTCCAAAACTACATATCGATTGAAGCATGAGTGCGTGATGGGGTTAATTCCGAGAGGAGAGCCGATGAATGACATAGGAATTATTGAAAATAATCACATTCCAATAATATTGAAAACTTGTTGTCTTGCCTTGGAAGCGCCTCTCAGGACATTCAGTCCTTTGATTATATATATATACAGCGTACTTTTGTTGTTATTGTATTGTAATTTCGTTATAACTTAAATTACTGTTGAATTGAATATACATATACGACAATTGTTTGTATAAATTCGTATCATGTTTCCAGCAGTAAAGCTTTTAATTGTTTTGTCATCTTTAGTTCCAACAATCACACATTAGCTGTGCGTGTATTCGGGCAGGTCATAAACAATATTGGAAATTTGTTAAAATTTCGCCCGAATAATGTATATAGACCTTTTAAAGGTACCTACTTACTAACATGTAAATAACAAACCGGCTTTATGCTCACTAATATAAGTATACCACGATAAGTTGTGAGTGACGTCATGCAATATTTACATGGTTTGGTCACCTTTATTGATCAAAGTAGGTAAATCAAATAACGAGCAAAACTAGTTATTGTGATATTGATTTCATCGGGAGGTAGTTGTTTTATTTCATTACAATATTTTATATTTCGTTGGTAATCTACAGTTGTACTTACACGACTTATACTAATTAATGTTCGCTAGAATATCATTAATTAAAAACATTTCATGGCATGTGTTTTAATGAGCTTTTCACTAATAACGATATGGTTTATGATTTTTAAAGTGCACGATATCATCATGCAGTAGATTTACATGTACATTTATCGCTGCATGTTGTGTCATATCGCATTATATCAAAATACTACCAATAGGATTTACCTTATATGCCATCAGCATGTCCAGTATAAGCTCATATAGTCATTTGATGACGAAATAGTATTTCTTTTACAAATCAGGATGTTCCAAATAAAACTATAAATATAGTTTGGATACTGGCATTTTCTGGAATTCGCTTTTATTTTGATGCCATTTTGCTATTAAATTTGTCCACAACTATTTAAATAATGATTATTTAAGTTTTTAAATCCACTGATTAGTATATGTATTGAAATTCTTTGAGTTTGTATATGATAGGACCAAGATCAAGCACCAGCAACATTTACAAAACGTCATAGGTTCGATCATTCGATTTAGGTAAGAACAATGTTAATAATCATTGAGGTGCTTCGTAGATTTTAAAACAATAATTTTATTATAAATAAATCAAGAACATTTTGTTCATTCCTTAAGGTATAGGGTTAAGTACATGACTTTTTACGCAAATAATGCAGGCGCAATACCAAGAAATTGTATTTGTATTTACCTCGAAACACGAACATGGCAACTTTTCAATGCAAATTGTACAAGGCCGTATTACAAAAAGCTAACTTGAATACATATTTGCAAATCCAATATTATTTATAAATAAATTTGGACCTTAATAATCCCTGCTTCTGGAATGTGATTATTGTCAGTAAGTATCTTCCTATGTAAATATTGAGCTCTTGGAGTTTACCCCTTTATACCAATTCACGTTCAATAGTGTGGTGTAGTCATACACATGAAACAAGGATGTGTCTTTATTATACTCCAGTAGTGTATGCATGTATAATTAAATGTGTTAATTTTGTTACAGAATTCAGCAAACAAGGTGGTCCATTATTGTGACAGTTGCTAGACCTACGGGTCATCATGAAAGTACCTCGATTCATATTTACTTGGCACACTATGACCCACTTGTTCACATTGATGAATGATGACGCCCACCTATGATGTTTAATGAGAAATAACTGAACATAATAAGAACTGCTGGATTCTGTGCATTAGGTTCGTTACTACACGCTACTGATTAGTACTATGCTAAATAAAGTTGTATAAACGAACAACCGGGCGTGACTACGCTACAGTATAGTCAGACTCCAAGAACAGTGAAACATGATATTGAGAAACATATTCTTGCCTATAGAGTATGTATCAGTAAATGTACCTGTTGACAGTTGTTTTGACACTGTACAACATAAGTATCAGACACAGGTCGAGTGAAACAATGTTAACATAACTTACATTACGAGTAAATCCGATTGTTAATCACTTCCGACTGACACGGTTTAAGTTAAATCGATTGTTAAATCTGACCTCAGGAATGTTCGATGAAAGTAATATGAAGAGATACTCAGATAGTAATATTAACTCGGGAAATAAGGGGAGTGTAGGACCTTTTGAAGTTGTTAATCGATGTAATGCACAGAGATGTTGAAATAATTTTCCAAGTGGTACATTTTGCGATTCGGGCAAAACTATTTTTTCCATTTTAGTTGTCTGTGGGCAAGTGAATTTGCTACAGATAAAGTGTATTTGCATCCAGAAACGTCTAGATATAAAAACGACTTCAGCACCCTTGATTAATCATTAATTACTAACGAATTTTAAACGAATTGAAGGTCATCAATCAGGTCCTACATGTTGTGTTCATTGCTTACCGTTTGATTTTCTTTTCATTAATGTTATCATTTTTGTTGTAGTGAACTTGTTTACTGTTAATTTCAACTGAGTTTGACATCTGCCAAAAAAACAACTAACAATACATTGAGTACTTTGATTTGATAGTCTGTGGAAAATGTTCTAATTAGTGTAGGTAAATATTAATAAACCATCAACATATGGACCCATTATAATGTATATGATATTAGTTTGAAATTTGAGGTTTTTTCTTGGGTGACATCAATTTATTCTTCAAAATCAGAACGTACAGCGCTAAATGACATAAAATCTGTAAAACCTTACGTTTAACCACAATCAGTAAATGAAACGCCTGGCTTCTAATTGTACCCGATAAGATGACTTTGATGTATCTTCCAACGAGTGTGTTGGCTCTGAAGCACAATTGTTGCATATTAAAGGTTAAGATTTGCTGTGCAATATAAACAAATGGTGAGATGTTACAGTTGCCGGTCTCTCGATTAAGCTACATTAATGTAACTCCGATACCAGTGAGGGGAGATCACTGCGTAGGTGATTGGATAAAAATAATCCCGTAATGTGATTAGTCATAACCAGTATGTTTCAATACCTTCGGGAAATTACGCATTCATGTTAATGAACTTGTTACATAATCATGTGTCTTTTAAAAATAATATTATGCTCGTGACTGGTCCATAAAACCAAGAAAACCTTCTTAGTTCCAATGCCGGACAAATTTCTGTGGGGGTTGAATTGCAACACTACTAACTAGATAAATCTTGAAATATACAATAGATCTACTTTCAGATGCAGTTATGACATACAATGTTATATTCATCGGATTTTTATACAACCTTGTCATGTCAACAGTAATAATAATAACGCATCTGATCAAAATATTTTGTTTACAAACTTAACACCATTGCAATAAGTGTCTTCATTACTTTGCCTCGGAGCAAGAAAATCCTTACAATAAACAATTTATGTTTAAGTTGTGGTAAACAAATATACAGGCCTTAACGAAAGATTAACTAATCCGCGTCAATGTTTCAAACGTTGGAGAGAATTTGGTTTAGTGATTAACGTAAGATTTGATTTGTGTACCCAACGCTGATATGCAAATGACAAAGCTATGTTAGTAGGACTGCTCCCAAAAATCGCCCACTGCTACAACATCTCATGTTGAAGGTGGATAGTTGCATTTTAATCTCACACTCGGCGAAAATAGTCAAAGCATTTTATCGTATATATTGCACAAGACCCACTAAATATACGTAAGAGGCATTCTCTGAAGTTGGTCGAAACTGGCATGTTAATGTGGTTTTAAAACAAATATTATTTATCATGTATTTATGCAGGCACGGAGAGTATCAAAAATATCCAGCTCGAGGATGTATTTTTAATTTTAGGAAATAACTTTGAGTTAAAATTTGAAGAAATTCACAAAAAGTAAATCAAGAGTTACCTCCGCGTAAAGCATATACATCTTGAACGAAAATAAATACGACATTTTGAAGTGCTTATTTACTTTAAGTCTATGAAATGTGGTTACACTTAGTCAGTTTCGTGTATTTTTGGACATCAATGATCATAACGCAGATAAGTGTTAGGTTGGCTACATGTAGCTGTTAGATCGATTTAAACCCGCAGTATTTTCCTGACATTTCCATGGCTGTAAATAGCAATGAGAATGTTAACAATGCAGTTTAAATCCGTATGAGCAGGATATTATTTTTCATATAAAATGTTGAAAAATATTAATATCAAAATTATCATCTGATTTCTTCAGTCCATTTATTTACACAATACTTGTTGGGTTACCCATGCTACAGCAATTATTTCAATCATTAGACCATGAAAACTACGTATACATTGACCGTTAGCTACTCCAGTGGGTCGAGTGTGAGTGTGGTTTGTGAATACCAAATTTTAACTTGACCGACACTAACTCGACCATCACTCCAGCTACACTCGAGCGTCACTTGGGCGATTGTAAGTTGAGTACGAGTGGATTGTAGGTTTTTGAATACGGGCCTATATGTGCTTATTATGTTCATTTATGGAGCAAATGGAGACAAAATGTAAAATGTACACTCCTCCGAGCCGATAAGATAGAACAATCACATTCGAGTAAATACAATTATGGTACTTGTATAGTGCGCCGGCGTTAACCTGCCCACTGAAAACAGACTCAATCATTATTTACAGGGAAATTACGATTTACTTTACTGTACAATATTATATTCTATGATTTAGAAATAAACATACCAGTGCTGAGGCTCGAAACTTGCACATCAAATAACCCAGGTACTTACCACTAGGCTACAGCGCTTATAGTCATAAACGTCTATACTACGAGGATATCAATTATACAGTTACAAAATGTAACCTTGTGATAAGCTGATTTACCTATCTAGGTATGTTTACATTGCACGATTGCTTGTAAACAAAGGTCAAGTTAACGCCGGCGAACTATACCGTTACTTCATGAGTGCATTAATCATTTAGGTAACTTGTAAGATTGGTGCAACTACGTGATAGTTGTCAACCGAGGAAAATATGGGACGGATTGTCGAGTTCATGATATAACGAGAAAGTTAGATATTATCCGACACGACAATCAAAGCTGTCCATGAATTGAAATTAGGAATGTGAATAGTGAATGTGTCAGTCTTGACTAACTCATGTACAAATTACAAACACTCGTGTGCTGCTGGCAAAACTTCACTATTTATCGGAGGGGTCGCATTTGTTTGATACATGTACTATATACAATACATATGCGTACAATACATTGTACAAAATTTGACTTTATATACTTTGGTAGCAATGATCATTTGATCTGACATGCTTTGATGGTAGATTCATATGATAATCTCCATCGCGTATTTATCATTGGAATGACAGCCGTGAGAGGGAAATGTGTGCCCGGCACATGCCACTCAGTCAAAACTGATAGCATTCCCCAAAATACAGGATACGCGGACTTAATCCAAGCATGTACTACATATAATGAAAAACATTCGTATTATAATCAAATACTAATAGTAATAGCATTTAGTTGAGATATATATATGTTTTCCCCATAGTACGGACACAATCTTCGAACCTGAATAATACCTTATGATAGTTTGAGTTAAAGAAAGTGGACGTATTGAAGTCAACCGTATAACTTGTATTTTCTCGCGCAACATCTCTATATATTGACATATATATCACGCGATACAATTACACATCACGTGATCTGCATGGTTAAAACCGAACACGTACTATTTGTACGTTAACCGCGTAAAGACATAAGTTATGTACTATACTCCTAACGTCAAGAACTAGTAATGAAGTGTGAAAGAATCCGAATTTCAGATGTCACGCATGTTACCCAGGGAAATATCTTATTGTAAAAGAAGTCGACATGAGTGTCTCGTTTTGAGACCAACACTTGTTACATTCCCTTACAGTATATCAATTGCGTATCACAACGAACCTTAAAAACCGTCAGAGTTCAGTGGGAGTAAAATTCAGACTGTAATCGTCTTTGATTTCAGACAAGAGGTTTATCAAATTTGCTATTTTATTTTCATGTCCTTGAACTACAAAGTTAGTGTGCAACCAACATAATATCCAGTAACATGTACTAATCGGGGTTAAATTATCCCCTGTTAGATCCTAAATATACTGAGTGCCAAGTAAGGTTGTATTAAGTACTATTTTTTTTATATCTTAGGCATGACACAGCCAGGCATTTACCCATGACATGTGGCACTCAAACCGGATACTACCTTTGTTTATTAAGAGTTACACAATTTTAAAATACTGGATAATGAAATATAATATCTTTATGAACATTTCTATGCAACATTTACAAGTAATGGAAAAATTGTTGACATAGTTTTTATTTACAATTGCTCTTTTAAACCTTTCGAAACCAACTGTGCGTTTCATAAAGAACCCTTAGTCTAACCACGAACACCAAACTTAGACTGTCATAAGAGAGAAAATGGTCCCAAGTTGTAACCTATACTGTATAAGTCCAACATAAGAGTAAGAAAGGAGCATACACGTGAAGCTTACCGCCGGACGCCGCAACTTGCGCACCTGCATAAATGTTCGTTCTGTCCGGTTGAACATGACCACGTAAGATGTTTATCAGCTACAAGTGTGATGTGAAAACCCATGCATAACAAACCACATATGTATAGACTGTTTGAAGATGGTTTTATGCCTTAATGCGCTAAATAAAAGTAGGAATATTATAGTTAGACAGCGTATTTTTCACTATACCTCCGAACACATACATAAAGATCCACGTCATAGATCGTGAAATCACATTTCTTTGTACGCCACCACTTTTTTGTGATCGGTTTATTTTGTAAATTTATGCCACGAATGTAAAGTGCATTTCATTCATGATTATTGAACAATCCTACGTTCACTTCAGTGATAATGCCGAGCCATGACAACATGTCAACATCGTATTGATATCAGATTTAGGTGAGGCTTTTATGTTATTTTATATTTCTAATTGGCGTCGGACTGTTACTACTGTAGTATTTATACTGCAGATATATACACTGTACATGTTTTACTATAAGTACACAAATATATTGATTTTAAAAGAGAGCTGTATAGACCCCAAGGACTTTTCATACATATTCTAGCGATAGCAAGCACAACTGTCGATTTTTAAAACTCTACAGTTAAATGTCTGTGTGTTTCAGCTTACATGACAAAACATATTATAGATTTTGGTTGGACAATATTTTGAGATTAAAATTTAATTGTTTGATAAAAGTAACATTCATTAATGCCTCACATAAACAGAAAACATTACATTTCAAGATCAGTTTAGGAAGTACCAGTTGCAGTATAACTGTTTTCAAAATGTATGGAACAATAGGGGGTTGACATGAAGACATAATGAATGAATACCTGCAATACACATATGTCATGCATAACTCAAGGACAAATTAAACACCTGAACTTAGAACAAAATTAACATTCAAACCTGGTAATGCTAATACTTATAATGATATAAAAAAGAGTAATATGCCAATATGAATTCCACAGGCAATTGGTCGCTTTTAACAATAACATTAGTACAGAAACAACGTCTATATCAAAGAGGTGTCAAGGTATTTTGAGGACTTCAGTAACGTGTATGTCCACCAGGTTTCTAAATGCATTCCCTTATTCTGAAAGGCACTGACTGACACACACGCCTTATGAAACGTCTCGGAATACGAGTCCACTCCTCCCTATATGCGTCCGCAAGTCTATTTAACGTCTGTGGGGCTGGTAGACGTTGACAGACACGGCGACCAAATTCAACCCAAAGATGTCCGATTGGATTTAGATCCGGTGATTTGAAAGGCCAATCGAGAACAGTCACGTTGTTCGTACGTATGGAGTCCATCGTAACTCTTGCAATGTGTGGACGGGCAAAACTTCGTCGATGTACCGTGTCAAGCGTTTATATTGCCTTCTATAACAATGAGTTCCGATCGGAAGTTGGGGTTAATGGCACCCGCACCATCACACTTCCCCCTCCAAGTCGATCAAGCTCCATTACTGTGTTCGCGTTGAAACACGTCGACGGTAGACACGTGCCCGGCCATCAGTGTGATACAAATTGAAGCTAGATTCGTCACTGAACAAGACACTATGCCAATCACGTCTAGCTCTTCGATGACGTTCAGATATTAAGGAACAGCGAATCTGATACTCTCGAAGACTTCTTGAGACTGTTCTACGATGAGTTGGCCTGTCTCGCGTTCCAACGATTCTCACGGCTGTTGATTGTGCGGTTAAAATGCGTTCACGCAGATGACGTTGACGCAAGTATACGTCTTGGCGGGGGGTGGTTACCCTTGGTTCACCGGAACGAGGCATGTCCGTAACTGTCCCAGTATCCCTATATCGTCGCACAAGACGCACACTAGTCGATCTGCTAACATTAAACCGAGTTGCAACATCACTCTGTGAAATGCCAGCATAAGAGGCCTAACATTCTAATTCCGATTTTCAAAATTCAAACGTGGCATTTTACCAACTTATGAAAAATGTTCAGTGCATATGATTGTAAATCGTTCAAGGAACACATGAGACAGTAAACAAATAACAAAGAAAGTATAAAAGTCCGGGCTCGAGTCCCGAGATACCCGTGCACAGCTAACAAATGAAGCGGTTAAATAAACAACGTTTTATCGGGCGTTCATGTTTAGGCAAGCTGAATTATGGAAAAACATACATTTACGATTTACACGCATTTGTTGTGGGTAATGGATTTTATATGCAAAATATACATGAGGCGTTTCTTTTGTCCTCGAGTATATATATTACAAAAGTTAAATAACCGGATTATTTAACAACAGTAGAACATAAATTTACAATGCTGTTTATAATCATATTTTTGAGAACCATCATGTTTTGCCTAATAATTTAGTTGTGTCTGTACTAAGTCACACTGTTTAATACAATGCTCACTAGTTTTAGTAAGAACTACAGATAATATTTATTAAAGAGATAATTATGTATTAGGACATTATACATCAATATCCCAACTTCTTGCAATCTAAAATTGTTTAAATCCTTTATGTTCCAAAAAACTAGCAATGTGACAGGAAAATGAGTGATGAGTGTAATAGTTCATCTGGTGATCATGATACTTATGACTTAAAGTGCTACTTTGTAAGTCATTAATCAGATGACAAGTCATATGTAATACATGAATACATTGCTGATCCTTACAATGATTACTCATTGTTTTGCCTCTTAATTTGGCGTATTATATCCCATTTTGCTCATATACACCATGGTCAAACAAATAATTAATTAATTAAGTGTCTTAACATTGTTAAAGTTTTTACCGAAGACATTATCATTACATGTATACATTTAATTTGAGCTCAGACGAATGCATTTTTCTTGTGTACCAAAATTTAAAAAGCTGTTTGATAATTCTGCATATAAAGTTCAACACAATATTGTTAGAATTTCATTAAAATCACTGTTATTGGTATATTTACGTACCCATTATCATATTTTTTATGTAAGCATATTCATTAATAGATGCAGCGTGTTAATTAAAAGGTACATTATATTGATTGTGTTTAGGATTCTTTGAATCATATCTCTTGACCAGCACTACTGCTAATTCGAATCCTGCCCTGAATGTAATGTGTTAGGGAAGAAGCAAAACAGTTGGCTTGTGGAAAGTTGCGGTTCTATACTTGTGTCGGCTTGGGGGTCTTCATTGATTCTAACAGTTCGAATACTCCCTACATGATCCTAGATTTCATAGGTTATATTCCATGGTTTTGCCTATTCCTATAAGTCAGCAAATATTATGCAGCTCCAAAAACTGTTAAATTTCAATTAGTTTGTTTTTTAATCAGATTTAAAGTTGACATGTTAGATCAATTGTGCATGCATACTGTATATTTGTAAACAATACTATTGATATCCACATTCAAACTATTACAACTGGATTATAAGCAATTTGGCTATTTTGCATTTAAATTCTTAAAATGTTAAGGTAGCGTGAGTGAATTAATTGACCCTTCCTCATTCGCACTGTAGCCACGCCCACCTTAGCAACAGGTGCTCGTTGTAACTACGTTAGACAAGCGCTTTACAAAATGGCGACCAACGATAATAATTTTGGAGTGACTTCCAATCGATTTTCCGTTGAATTATCTTTGTGATCAAACTTTGACTCTGCATTTTACGCCTGTCTGGTTTACTGATAAGAATGAAATACTCAAAACCGTCTGTGACAGACCAAAAATGATCGAAGAAAAATTAACATCATAGCTAAGCGTCTTATTTGAATGGACATATTTTATACTACAGCGACAAATATGCACACAATTGACATCTTTTGGATAATATAAGGATAATTTGTAATGTCTATTATAATCTGACATCAAAAATATTTGTTAAAAGTCCATGTGGTAAATATTTTGTTTTGAAATTTAAAATTGTCTGTTTTGGCGTTTACCGAAATACTGTAGACGCCTTGTGGAGACGGTACCAACAGTTTGGGGCAACCAGAGACCGGTCTCGATCAGGACGTCCAAACGTAACGTCTATTCGCCAGGATACGTACATCCGGGTGGTTCATCTCCGTGACCGACTCAGAACTGCATCTTTGACGGCTAGAAGTATTCCTGGCCTTAGAAGAATCAGTCCCCGAACGGTACGTAATCGATTGCGTGAACGAGGCATACGTCCACGACGTCCTGCCATACGTCCTGTTCTGCAGCAACGTCATCGTGTAGCACGTTTTGCCTGGTGTAGAAGACACATACACTTCACGCAACAGGACTGGGCACGTATTCTTTTTACGGATGAGTCCAGGTTCCATCTCGACAGCAGCGACGGCCGTTCTAGAGTGTACCGTCGTGTTGGTGAACGTTTCCATGACAGTTGTGTGATTGAACTACGTCCATTCGGCGGAGGTAGTGTCATGGTGTGGGGTGGCATCTCATCCCGTGGTAGAACAGCACTTGTGGTTGTAGACGGCACACTTACAGGCATCAGATATCGTGACGAAATCATACGGCCTCACGTCCTTCCATTTGTGCAGCAACGTAACGCCACGCTGCAACAGGATAACGTTCGCCCGCACGTCGCGCGGGTCGTCACCGACTGTTTGACCCAGAACAATGTGAATGTGCTGCCCTGGCCTGCAATATCACCGGATTTGTCGCCTATAGAACACGTGTGGGATGAGATGCAGCGACGGTTACGTGGCTTCCAAAACCAGCCGTTGACGTTACCTGACCTATCACGTGCGCTTGTCAGAATCTGGAATGGTATTCCCCAGGCATTTTTCAGAAAACTTGTCACATCAATGCGGCGTCGTTGTCAAGCATGCATCGATTCCAATGGTGGACATACACGGTATTGATGAGCTGAACTTTGTTTAGAGAACGTCTCTGAAAACTGATCTCTATCTAAGACGCAGCTGATTCAATAACCATATCAATTGAGCTGGTGTTAAATAAAGGTAAGATAAAACCCTGTTGAAATTTTTATTGCGATTCCTTACATTCCTCCTAAGTTATAGCATATTATACACATGCACAGTTTCTTTTTTCCGCTAGTATATTTTAACTTCAATATATTACATTAGACGACTTTAGTAAAAAAATAATTAAAAACATTTAAATATAAGATTTGACCACTGAATTTCTATGCCGCGGATTAATTTTTTTTTACAGGAATGAAGAGCGACACGGATGCTGGGGCAGGAATTCCTAATAAAGAGGTGGCAGCACAAGGTATGTCATCTGTAAATGCATTTAGGAGTCTCAGGCGGCGATTCGCGCAGATCGGAAGTACCGACGACTTACCACGGAACGGTAGACCACATGTAACTACGCCAGATCAACACCGCTATATCTTGAACCATCATCTACCAAATCTCGTTCTCACTGCAAAGCCTACGGCGTCCGTCAACCTCGGTACTCACAGAGCCCGGAATTAGCGAACGAACATTTTCTCCGACGAATCGAGGTTTTCTTTGTCCAGGGTCGATGGCCGAGTGAGAGTCTACCGACGTAGGAACGAACGTGATACGGACTGTTGCATAATGCAGAGAGATCGTTTCGGTGGCGGAGTGTCCGTTATGGTCTGGGCCGGTATTGGTTATGGATATCGGACCCCAATAGTGGTCATTGGGTGTAATTTAAATGCTCGTCTCTGCAGGGAGAATATCATAGCGCTTCCCGTTGTCCCTCTCCTACAAAAGCATGGCGTCATTTCAACATTTCAGCAAGACGTTGCCTACGTTGCTCGTGATAACATTCGGTTTTTAAAAACTAACAATATCGATGTTGTAGACAATTGGTCCTCAAAAACTCCGATTTTTAACCAGATAGAACATTGTTGGGATAATCTTGATGGACGTCTAATGCGACGCCCAAATCTACATAGTATTGTTAATGGTCTTCGAGACGCATCCCTCAATCTGATATCAACAAGCGTGTCCACTCAATGCGACGTGGATGCCAATCCGTCATCAATGTACGCGGTGGTCATATACGTTACTGTTGTCAGAATTTCAAATCAGACCCCTACCTAGGGTTGAAATGAAATAAGCCTCTGTTTTGTTTCAGTATATATTGCATGTGTGCAATTAAGGGTGCATCAACAAAATTGATGATAATATTTGTTCTAGGTGGTAACATTTCATAATAATTTGCATTTAAAGTCAGTTTACTCCTAAACTTTGGAAGACAAACACTAAATTTCATTAATCGATTATTCTTGAATTACATTACGTTCATGCATTCCGTTTTTGGATAGTACATTTTCAGTTTAGACGAGCGAAGAAGTATTAGTACATTGTCGAACTGAGTAGCATCCGTAATATTCGTTTGTTTTTTCATTTGTTTTCACACCGTATTTCAATGATATTTCAGCAGTTTTCCTGGAAATAATTATCAACCAGTACCAAATTGCTCTTCCGCAAGCAATTGACAACTTATCCACATGTGGAGAACATGTCTGTGGCAATGTCACGGAAGATTATGATCTGCCCAACCAGAAACCAAAACCAATACTAGTTCTGCCGGATGACTGTCAAGCGGTCTACCAACTGAGCTAGCCGGGCAGGTTGGCATCATACTGGTCTCTACTCAGCAACTTTAACTAGATGTCATTTAGCAGTTGTTTATTCTCGGTTCGTACGCAAGACACGTCGACTACAATTAAATAAAAGTTGCGGTCAATTATGAATGAGCGGTAGTTTGAAGGAAAAATATGATTGAAAAAAAAACGACTTTGAGTGACCGCTGGTCGCGTTAAACAAAAGTAGCTTAGCAAAACATAAATATATATAGCGAAGTTGTCGGGAGGTTTTCAAAGTAGCCGCTTACTGCAAATGACATCATGATACATGTGGTCGCATCAGCAAGATTGACTGTAGTTGTTTTCATTTTCATGTTATACAATATTTATAGTATAAGGTCGCATAACTGGTCAGTGTTATAACCACGTTATGTGGTGCTGTACCATATATTGACTGGGTGACAAAAACCTAATCGCAGAGGAGTCTGAAGACATGATGCTTTACCAGGTGTCAAGTGTAAATGGCCATGGCTTGGTACTTTTACACATGATCAGCTACTCATTTTGTATTGACTACACTCTAATACTTAAGTAATGGAAATTTATCGTATTATACCACAAGTTTCACGAGATAATCATGGTTTATTTATGAGAGGAAGATTATTTTTAGGAAGCCTCGTCAACATTATTTCTCAAGATTGGATATATACTTGTATCAAAAACGTAAGCTGGTTTCGTGGCTACCTAAGACATGCTAACTGGAATATGAAGTATATATACAATGGTCAAGATCAAGTAAATATCAAACATGGGTTATACTTTAGAAATATACAACAAATACAAAATGACGGTAAGGTTGTATTATTCTCTTAATTTTTCGAAGATCCGTTAGCAACGATTTTTAAAAAAATTATTTCGATATTGAAAAAGAAAGATGTGTTACATGTATTTCGATATTTTGTGGTTTAATAACCATCATGTGTGTATACATGTAATACTATGATGATGCCATGACTATGTTAATGATCCACAGGTTATCTATACTCGGCAATGTAACTTTACTTGAACTACTTGAATAATTACATGTAGTAAAACTATCAATTTCTCAAAGTTGATTCATATGCAATTCGTGTTCTTAATTCGGTTTGATTAGTATATTATGGTTTCTCTCAAATATAATGTTATTTTGTCAAAGTAATTACATACGATTATTGTTCCTTTGTGCATCTGAAATATACATTTTAACTATCAAGCTGTCATAAATGCCTCTATAGTGGTGATACGATTACCATTACTACGGAGACACTGTATTTTCTTTGATAATAACAGAGAATGCCCCTATAGTGGTGATACGATTACCATTACTACGGGGACACTGTATTTTCTTTGATAATAACAGAGAATGCCTCTATAGTGGTGATACCATTACCATTACTACGGGGACACCGTATTTTCTTTGATAATAACACAGAATGCCTCTATAGTGGTGATACCATTACCATTACTACGGGGACACTGTATTTTCTTTGATAATAACTGAGAATGCCTCTATATGGGTTATAGGATTACCATTACTACGGGGACACTGTATTTGCTTTGATAATAACAGAGAATGCCTCTATAGGGGTTATAGGATTACCATTACTACGGGGACACTGTATTTTCTTTGATAATAACAGAGAATGCCTCTATAGTGGTGATACCATTACCATTACTACGGGGACACCGTATTTTCTTTGATAATAACAGAGAATGCCTCTATAGTGGTGATACCATTACCATTACTACGGGGACACTGTATTTTCTTTGATAATAACAGAGAATGCCTCTATAGGGGTTATAGGATTACCATTACTACGGGGACACTGTATTTGCTTTGATAATAACAGAGAATGCCTCTGTAGGGGTTATAGGATTACCATTACTACGGGGACACTGTATTTTCTTTGATAATAACAGAGAATGCCTCTATAGGGGTTATAGGATTACCATTACTACGGGGACACTGTATTTTCTTTGATAATAACAGAGAATGCCTCTATAGTGGCGATACGATTACCATTACTACGGGGACACTGTAATTTATTTGATAATAACAGAGAATGCCTCTTAAATATTTAAAGTAACGGATACGGGTGTGTGTCTTCAGTATTGTTCAATCATTCCAAGGTTATTGGTATAAATGTATAAAGCTGTAATGACGAAATGAAACAAACTTACGCAATGTGTCGATTATAAGTATGTACTATCTCACCACCATATCTGATCAATTCCCTTTTGTCATTCCCAGCTTGAATTAACACATATTTGTCCACTGAAAAAGAGATTAAGTTGTTACAGGGAACGTCACATACACCAAACAATGCCTCCCCACACAGATCTCAGGGAAAAGAACAGTCTACCACACATTAGGCACATGAGGAGGTGCAAGGGTAGACTTGAATGGGAATAGGGGTATGGTCTGGTCGATCATAAAACACTACTAAGGGCAATTTAGGGAGACGGCAAGGGTTAAGTTGAAATGATGGAATATATCACAGTACAAGTCAAGAAAGTCAGCAATAATAGGCCGAAAGAGGAGGGGCAAAACATGAATATTATGTCAAGTGAAAAAACTGCACATGGGGAAAGGGAACTTAACATACATTTATATATAAACCATCAATAAATAAATAAATAATAACAACACAGCAACTTACAACCTTGGAACTGACAGTAAATTACTTGGGGTTTAAAGCGATTTAACATGTAGGTACAGAACCACACACATAACCGCTATAAAGACTGAATTAAAACATACGTATGTCATTGTTGTTCGATGCTATACATTATTCATTATTTTCAGAACTGATATAATTATGTTTACGTTTTGCACAGCCCAGAGTTATCCAAACACGCAATATTACGTTTCCTATAAATATGTATGTTTTGGTATCTGCTCGAGTTTGTGCTAGTATTGAATATTGCGTCAATTACTGAAACATACATAATTCACATATAAAGTAATAATCTTATCACGTACGTTTGCATGTGTCAACTATTCCGTACTTATCATACAGCACAATAGTTTACAAGTTCACTGCAATTACAACTGAGGGAAAATCTAAATGCTGATTAACAGAATTTCATATATTTACCATTGGTGAATCCATAAACTTCCACGCCTTTAATCAAAAGACTTCTTCCCATATCAATTAGTGCCCAGCACGTAGAGTTTCCAGAGCAAAACAGAGTATGGTCGTTGTCAACTCTTCCTTCTGTGAAAGATTGAATATAAGTAATTTAACTGAACACTACGATAAGTAAGTCATCTATAAATATAAATATGACTGAGATTTGTCGCGTTTACACCGCTGCTGGACAACTCTATCTATTCTCCCCCGGTACATGAGGAGTCTAATACTGACGTCACGTGTGATCGAATAAGAATTTAAATGAATTTGTAAAATAATACGTAACAATAAGAAAAAAGACCTTAAAAGTAAGTCGTTTTATTTAATGTTGTCCTTTATTTCTTAAAAAAGGTATGCAAGAAAAGGAAATATTAGCTAACTTCGGGTACGGATGGAATGTCCGGCACTCGGGTAATTGTAGACGGTAAGCGTTACGTTGATGACGTCAATTGGGGAAATTAATTTTGCATTACATATTTAACAAACACAAAATATACTTTAGTTCGGCGTATGTGTTTGTTATGCGGTCACCGTAGCTGTTATGATATCTGGTCAATGTATACACTTTTGAGATGTCGGTCAAATAAATTGAACTTTCTTTACTAAATAGGTGTCAGTAAAATTTATATGTTAAACTGAATCCGATTTATAAAATTAACGTCAATCCTCAGACAATAACGCCCATGTTACTATATTTGGTCAAAGCATTCGTCTCGATTGAGAAACACTTCGCAGGTAATTAAAAAAAGTTTGTGTACACAGTTGGTGCAGTCGGAGGGGATTAACCGGCACATTGAATTGCCCAAATATAATGTATACACCGATAAAACTTAAACATGTGTAATATTATACTTCAATAACAAATAAGTGTGTGTATAACATAAACACACAATAGGCATCAGTTGTGACTAAATACAGCATATCTAATCACTAAATCTATACATTCTGTCTTCTGTTTTAAATATGTATTCATACATTAAAATTTTGACATGCATACGATAGTTCGAGCGTTTAAATATGGGTATGTAATGAAAAACCCAATAATAATATTATTTATATCATTAAGAATCAAAGTAAATCAATTGTATTCTGTCCCATTATATTTTAATAAAGAGAGATATCAAAACATAAATATAATATGGTTATGGGTCTGGTACACTGCACTTCCTCCTAATATCCGCTGGTAGTGTCACCAATGTTCCTCTCTTTACTTTAGAGATAAGAACCGGACACAATTGTTACGTACGGTTGGACAAAACCTATACCAAATCATCCGGTAGGGTGTAAATGTGGAATTTGTAAATCTTCTAACGCATCGTAAATAACTCAAAAACAAGCACTGACACATAATATTAACTTTGTTGTCACTGATAAACATCAAAATTGCTAATGAAGAAAATGGAAATTCTAAGTTGTATTCAACCGGTTATTGTCGGTTCAGCAACTATTATCAAACTAACCTTAAATAAAAACATAGAGATAGGGCTGCATTCATAATCAAAACTTCCCTAGTCAGATCAAGACAAAATAATGCAAAGGAGTCCCACGCAGTCCTTTTGAATCCAATTGAAATTAATTTCAAGTTGCATGAAACTACCATACATCCATCAGAGAAGAGACACACAGGCATGTCGATTCAAGACATGTATACTAATCAAGTACTGCGTACATGTAGACACATACCAGAACATTCTTCTATATCCTCTGTTCCACCTTGTATAACACGCAAAGATCTTTGTATCCACATCCCAGCTGAAGACAAAATGTCACATAGAAAAAAATTGTATTAAAAAATGTAGTATTGTTTGGCAGTATCACTTGACGAAAACTGTAGAAACTCATTACAATGTATGTATGTTTTTTATCAATTTCTCCACTGCCTGTCGTTTTAAATGCACATTTCAAATTTCTCCTAATCACTACAATGTGTTAATAACAAATCTCTTAATAAAAACATATAATATTATTTATCAATAATCTAGAATAAACTTTTTAACTTTCTTATAATAAATTATATTAGTGTCTCATATAAAAAGACTGCAGCACGTCCATGGTAGAGACAAAGTGAACATTATTGGGCCTAAGTAGTTCACCAGGTATAGTCGCCAATCTATATTCTACAATGTGGGATAGTTGTATTGAATATAGACGATCTACAAAAAATGATTGGCTTCAGAAAGGATTACAAGTGGTAAACTAAAATTGACTCATAGATCTTTGTTTGAATTTTTATGGAATTTCTCCCTACTGCGCTCGTTTGAAATCAATTCCATTAAAACTCCAATAAATGATATAATGGTAACATTTGTATACCCAATACGGGTAATTAACATCCATTTTAACTGCAACAGTCGTTCATGTATTTGTTTAAGGTATTCCATCCATAATGTATAAGAAATTTACGCTCATTGGCTGATGATTACGTCATGTTTGACCTTGTCGCGATTTCTGTAAAATTGCCTTGTACTACCGTGACTTTCCGTGTGCGAAATAAATATTCATCTGAACACAAGTATTGATGAGATCAAACTCAACCTCTTCAACAAAACATATTCATACTCAGCTACCTTAAATTAACCGGTCGACAAGGTAAGAAATAACTACGTTTTGTATTGATGTTGAACCTTCTGAAATTAGATTGGACACTAGTATTAATGACTCTTATTGGGACTTGTTGTATGTTTCGATGATTAGTTTGAAATTGATTAATTTATCAACTGGAAAGAATGCTTACATCAGCCCTTTCCGTCCGTGGTAATAGAAATTGTCAACGTGACACTGCATACGCATTTTTTCGATGTTCTTAAACTTAAACGGGCTAGAATTGGCCGTACAACACCATCCGCAAAAAAATAACCAGCTGTATTCACCACCGCCAAGATTAGAATATAAATGGAAACACATCCTCAATCAAATCTGAATTTCAGCGACGGTATGCTTCTGACAAAAGAAAGCTAACGAATATGACTAATAAAAGTTGAAAATAAGAACCCCATTCACCAAACTATTACATGCATAGTGGTATGTAAATGCTATAAACTTCTTTCAAGCTGGACGATATTGATGATACTGTAATAAACATGATATGCATTGGATATTCGTTTACATGTTACATACATGTACCTAAAACAAAATACTTAAAACTGTAATAATATATGTACATGTATATAAAGGTTTGTCTTCGACTTGTTATTTTTAGTTAATTAAAAGTACTACTTGTGCATGATCACATTGCCTCTTGACAAATTTATATTTTCATGTAACTGAATACAACTATATATATATATGTGTGTGACATTGTAGAAGCATACTTATACTTACAGTAGAAGTCGAAGAAATCTGCAAGGAAATACATTTTGACATTAATAAACATATTATACGTGTAACAGTGAAATAATAATGCTATCTATATTTATATATGTTTTTTGTGCCAATCTTGTACATCCAACTTTGAAATATTTCACAGAGAATGAAACATATTATCTATATTAAATATGTATATTCACATGTAGTACATTGTACTACATCATATGACATCTGTAAAGCGACTATATACAAGTTAATGTACTGGAGAGTATGTTATGTAAAGGTCTAAGGGAACCTGGCCGAAATGTTGTATCTGGAGTATCCCGGAGTTTCAATCTTTGACTGGTATTATTTCTTATTTTCATCAATAATTGATCATAGCATTTACACGTACAATAAAACGGATATATACAAATGACAACACTCTCGACACTTCTGAGAAGTCGGTCAAACAACTAGAAAACAACGTGAATTGTTTAAAATATCGACACACAACAAATATAGAGACCAGCCTTGGGCGGTATTCATAAAGCATCTTAGATGTTTTGTAAGGTGTTTCGCAAACTTTTAGAAAAGTCTTAGCTAAGAATAAAATGCTTATAAACGTGAGTGGTATTAATGACGTCTCTTAGAAATATCTAAGCTTTGAATTTATCATAAGGTTAGGAAATATATTACAGTATAGTCGTTATAAATTTCGTCACTGTGTTAAAATAGTAACGAAAGTTAACACTTCTGAGTGGAAAATGAGAAAACCAGGGTTGTCGTTCCTGCATTTTCCTATATAAGCTCAACACTAATTTTACGTGAAGGTATGTAACTGCAATGGACAAGTTCTGGAAATATGTTATATTACATACATTTTAACAAGGTAATTACATGTATATATAGACGGGTTTCAGGGGTTTAAGCCAACTATGCTTTCTCGTATATGTTCAATCAAATTTACCAAATCAGTGTCAATGTATCGCCATGCGTTATATGTATGTTATATATATACGGTATGAACATGTTTTTCCGCGTCAAGTACATAAAGCTTGCAAGATTTTAGGTGGTGCATGCCGCCGCACATCCACCTTCTATTTTTCTTTTGATGTGCCCAATTGTACATATACTTGAAACCGTACACTTCCAACGATAAGATATCATTGTAATTTGAAGAAATGAGATGTTCTCCTGAGTCAATATTTCAGACAAGAGAGAAATATTGTCTTCTGTATTTTGCAAATTTGTTGTCTTTTGTATTATTACATTTGTATGAGATTTTACTGTGTACAATTTATTAAAATACAATTCTAATATCTCAAGCACTGTTTACATTGCAAAATACCTTGCATATTTAACAGAATGGTACCGACCGACCGACCGACTGACCGCATCGTAAATACAGGTGCAATCGTATTTCTGGCAACATTCGATACAACTTTCCTACCATTATATTCTGCAGAACTTCCGCATACAATCATCAGAAACACATCCTTTCTATGTTTCTCGATTCGACTTGATGAAAACTGATTGCAGCGCGTGTAATAAATTAAATGTCACGGATTGTATATAAACGAAATATTTTAAACCGATTATTTGACTATATGACAAACTTACCAAACATACGCTGTAAGTGTTAAAATATTATCGGTTTTTTTTCATACACGGAACAAACGGTCGCCATTTTTGAGATTTGGTCAAGTAGCATGTTATTAATGGAAAACGTCTATTATCATATTGTCAGAGAAAATTCTAGCATTCATAAGATATATGTTACTCTCAGATGCTTTGTGAATACCCAAGCAGCCTACTTTTATTTACACAATTCAGTAATCAACAACGTATTTTCTGTGTAAGAACTAACTACTTCTAAGAATAGTAGACGAGAATGATTTAACGTGAGACCAACAATTCAATTGTAAGGAGCCCCTTCCTGTCCTTAATGATATATTACATCCTATCATATTCTCACGAGGTACACATTTCCTTGTTGCAAATATTGCTGTAGAATGATCATGCAATATGTGTAATAAGGCAGCGCATTATGTCATACGCATTCATGTATAACGAATGCTGTATGTGCGGTCGTTGGCTTTTACTACACTGAATCCGGTATTTACAGCATCACTCGGACCGGATGGTGTCGTATTGAAAATTGATAGAAGAGGAAATAAGAAAACGTGATTTGATATATCCACACTGTTTCTTACCAGGATAACGATGAATATAAACACATAATTGGAACAAACGTGTTGTGTTTGAAGTTGAACTGTGTAAAGGGGCAAGTGAAATAAACTCAAACCGAACGTCGTAGTCTTTAATTGTGGAACATGGATATTCTTCATGCTGAAAAAAAGGAATCAAACCAAATCATGAAAGTATTACATTCTTAGGGATTATTCTGTACAATGTCGATATTGTATAGTATGCACTAAAACTTTGATTTGTGGATAAAGATCACTTGGTCAACTTTTTGAAATTATATCATAAATTATATCCATAATAATCAGCACAAACTGTTAAAGAATGAACAATTAATTTATTACATAATCAAATATATAAACATAATATACCACACATACCTTAAGGAGAATGAATTCTGACTTATTTGTTCTGAACTCACGGGTCACCATTTCATTCGGTACATCGCGCACACATTCTCTAAATGTGATTACAGCTTTAAAATATAAATAAAATAAAATTTTAGAAGAATGTAAATACAAGGTTGTTGAAAATATAAATGAAAACTTATAGTGGCACATGCTTAATCCAATATTTTACTTCTGAGTTACTTTAAACAAATTCGGAGTTAAACATAGAAGACACAACCTCAATCAATGCTGAATATAACTAACAAAATGCATCTTTGTATTCAGCAATTTAACATGTTTTCGTGGGACTGAGTCTACAACCTCCTAATACTAATTTGAGAATGTTTGCAACAACGACACCGATCTCTACTAGATCACAAATGATAACATAAACTATATCGTGCATATGTGTTTTCGCCGATGACATACGTCATGAGATTGTTTAATCAATTTGAAAACCAATGAAAGAAGTAAGAACCGTTAGAATGATGAGTCTAGGCTATGTGTCGTCCCGTAAATTAGGCATCGTAGATTATAAAATAAACCATAAATAATGATACTATTGCGAGTTGGAACAATATATATTTGCTGTAAGTAGGTACTGCTATATCAGGTCTACAAAATGTGAGCAGTATCATTTCTCTATGTTACACAATTAACGTCACTTTCATAATTAAGTAAAGACTCGTACACTACATAGTTCCCTTTTCAATTATAACAATCTGACTGTCTAAAAGCATAAATGTTATGTTAAAGTATTTTTATATGGATACTTGAAATAAAATGAATACAGAAAAGGCAAAATCGCTTTCATTGTCTAATACTTGCGAAGTTCTAAATGCATTTAATGTTCGGACTCGTAATGATTTCAATTTGGCGGGAATACATAAGTTCTTGTCCATATATGTTCTTATTCAAGCTTATATTGGTATATAAGGTCTAACAAAGAAATAAAGCCCTTTTTCGAAAACATGTGTGATTGTTTTAATTATACCATACTAGCTTCACCAGTCATCATCACCACAAGGACAATACATCATTGATGAAAGCCAAATACATGAAGTAAAGAATGATTGCATTATCTTTACCGACAAAATGGCCGAAAATGTTAAAATAAAAACATTCATTTTACCATAGTTCGGTCTACAGTACTCTAGATACGCGTTATAAATCAGGAAAGCTTTCTGACGAAATTGGGTTTTCAGTGACCGCCAATGGTTCAATGTGTCATATATTTGTCGGAACAAACATTCGTTCTGTAGATTGTAAAAATGTCCAATGGCCTTTACATTTAGCATAAGCAACTGTTTTAAAATGCGAGGTCTTTATAAGATAACGTCGCGGTCACAATTGCCGGCGACATTAAATGGCAATTTTTCGTAAGACTGAGTCTATATCGAAACGAGATTATAAGCATGTGGAATGGTAAACCCTTTTTAGACACGAATTGAAGCAGACAATTTCATATTTCAGCATTTTTATATGTCATGTGACATTTATTATGTCCCGACATTCAATTTTCTCTAAACAATTACTTCCCTTGGCATTAGAAGCAATCATTTACAATACAAATAATTCATGTGCAAAATAAACAAAAGGAAACAACCAGGACGACGTGATAATATGCTTATCGTATGAAGATAGTTGAGGTAATAAGAGAAGAGAAAGCACAAACATGATTTGATGCAAACGACACTACTCCCTTAATTGAACTGGAAGTTGGTCACAATATTTGCGCTTCAACTTACTTTCATTGTGATATTTATTTACGGTGAAATAAGGAAGATATCCATTATCTGTCCATGTGTCGACGGGAGGCAATATCAAAGGACGGTATTCATCGTGAAATCCTGTAATGAAGAAAGTGTGGTTAAAAACAATCTCTAGCCGTGGATTATAATAAAATAGTATACACATGTACAGCAGACATAGTGGTTTAGGTCAATTAAAGTCAATTAAAGGTGTATCCTACAATAAGGCCATTTTTTAACGGATATATTTCATTTGAACTTTGTATATTTTATCAGTGTAATGTATCTAACCGAAATTTCGGAAAATGAAAATAGGAAATAAAAAGAATAGGTAACCATGCTTCATTTTAAGAAAAAAATTGATTTATTGTGTTTCAAATGTAATATATATGTAAAGTGAAAGTTAAAAAAAAATCCCATAATACACTTATTATCCAATTACCATTTAACATTTTCATAAAATGTGTTAGTTTTTAATATTTATTGAAGATCATTATATAATTTCAAATGTAGAAATTTAAATATTCATTACTTTTCATTGAACATAACTATATGATTATTTGTATTGGTCTAAATTACTTTATAAAGTTCAGTAAAAATATTTGCATTGTAAAAGAAAATAGCAAACTACGCCAGGATATGTCTTTACTTGGATAAAAGAAAACCATCTATCTCATAAAATATTAATTATATAATAAAGAAATATTATTTATATTATTTCAAAGCAATAAAATGTGAAATATATCAATACCTTGTGGACATCCAGAATCTGTGCCGAACAAACTAAAGTATGCATGAGGCCACTTGCTTTCCTCGTTTGTGATTTTTGCTTCTATGTCGTGAATTCTTTGACAGAAATTTAAAGTCATTTTGTACTCTGAATATGGTCCAGACATATTACTATATGTTGGTGGTGTTTCATGAGATAATAAACGACGACACTGAGTGTTTTCTTCATCTGCTGTTATATTATAAGTGTCGCAGTCATTCTTGTTTGTATGTGATAACATGACGTGTGGTGTCTGCCATGTAAAGGATATATATCCTCTGTTCCATCTACCAACTGGACAACCATACTTTGCCATAAACAGAGTATAAGAACCATCAGGCCATTCATCTGGATCTGTGAATTATATAGCTCGTAGATAATTAAACTAACAACAATTTTCAAAGAACATAAATTAGAATTTAGAATAAATACATTTATATCGGACAATGTTTAGCACATAAATACATTTTTCAACATCATCTTGCGAAATTGATTGAAATGTTCTACAATATCCATATACACTGAACAAAACTTGAAAGTGTGCAGGTAAAAATATGATAATATTTAGCTTCCAATTCTATCCACTTGTCTATTACATGCACTTTGTTATCTTGTATTTACTATATGTTAAATGACAATTTAGACAAATACATATGTTTAAACTAAATGTATTAGCCTGGTCTTACTAAACATTTCAACAAATGTAGAAACCGGCATAATATTTTATTAAGTTCATGTCATAACTCCACATATTGAACAAATACATTCAGTAAATGTGGTGATGCAAAAATAATCAGTACTGCAGCTCCCACTTAAAGATTGAATTGGCAAGAGTCTAATAGCGCATGTGCCTACATTGACTCAATGCACCATGTTCTTTTAATCGATAAATCCGACCCGAGAATCATGATCAACATGTTGCCAATAGCCAATGTATACAATGTTTGTGTTGACACCAATAAAGTGTACATTTATAAGTTTGGTTAAGTGTATGTGATATATATACATATATCCGTTTCCAATTGTCAATAGTAATAAAACACTAATTATTGTTTATAATAAATAAACACTCTATACGGCGTTTACCACATTCTAGGATATAAAATATTATACAATATGTATGTGTATGTATATATACCATTTATGTCGTGTTCTGGATGTATGTTGTCGTCACTGTATTTAAAGTCATCTTCTTCAGTTGAACCACACACTGAATATAAACACAAAACAAATATCGATGTAAATATTATGGAATCCTTTTCGAGCCACAATAAGTCTCATTTTTGTCCCAAACCTGACAATGCGAAATTATCTTGTGTTCAATCCGTCAGAAGAGTTCAATTCATACGAGATTGAATTATCCTTGCGAGCGTTTTGAACGATAAATATCGTATAAATTGTCAGATGTCTTTCTTGTCGGCAATTTTCTATCCGGCAATTTTCACCTTGGGAAATTAAAATTTAAAGAACAATAATGTCACGAAGCGAGATTTAGCAAACCCTCGTGGTGTCCCATTTGTTCGGTTATAGACATATATGCCATTTTCTGGTTGTTGTAACAGTGTACATGTAAATTTGACACACATATATCTTTATTAGTTCTGTGTATTACACATGTTGAGCAAATAGATCCTTTATTTTTTCTAAATATTATTGATATGTTTTTTTGTGTATATATGCTTCATAAGTATTAATTTTGGAATGTAAATAAACTTTAAAAAAAAACTTAAACAACGTGTTTGTCAACATTTGCCCAGGTAACCAATGTGATAATTGTCCAATTAAAACATATTCGAGGGATTGAAAAGTCTTGGTTTATTAGGGGTTGAACAGTCTTGATTTTAACAGGGGTTGAAAAGTATTAGGCTAATTAGGGGTTGACAATGACAGTAGGGTTATTTTACCTTAGGGGTTGAAAAGTCTTGGGGTTGAAAAGTCTCGATACCCTGATATAATACTCCGTTTGAACAAAATTGTATTAAAGGGCAAGATATTAAATGCGATAATTATCACATAACACGCATAATGCAGGTTCATGCAGCTGATCATTATGGAATTGAAGGTCTCACAGAACAAATTATAGATGTGTTTATTGATCGTGAATAATTATATGATAATATACAGTCAAGTTATGTACTAATTGAGCCGTCGAGTAGTTTCAAAGGAAATTTCCCTTATGTAATGGCAGAGTTTGGCTGATATCAACGGAAGTCCAACAGCAAAAGTTCTGAATCCATTAACAATAAAATACAGTTTATATTAATCAAGACACAAACATAGGCACAGCTGAATTTGTCACTGAACAGCCTACAACAATCTTAGAAAGTGAGAATGAAAATTATTTAAATAAATCCAGTGCAGTCAGACGCCTGCAAATTGTACAAGAAACCAAACAAGTCGTAATTAGACAGATACGTCATTGTGATAAAGCAAACATTACAGATAATAGTAAACATATTACAGAAAAATGCAAAAATATACCTGACCACTTACAATCGTCGTACACTGAGTCAAGCAAAGATAGAATTCATAGTGAAAAGTTTCAATTGGCAAATTTATTGAGAGAGTACACAGATGTATTCTCTAAAGATGATACTGATCTAAGCAGAACAAAACTAGCATAACCCATTATCGATACAGGTGATGCGAAACCGCCCAAACAACTGTACCGTCGAGGACCGTTAGCATAATTATGCAGATGAATAAAAAAAGCAATTTATAAAATGATCAAACAAGGCATAATAAGGACATCAAATATACCATGGGTTAGTCCATCATTATTAACAAAGACAAAAACGGTAGTTTTAGACCGTGTGTTGATTATAGACGCGTTAATAAAGTAACCAAATGCGATGCGTTTCACACTCAAAAAGTTGATGAATATATTGATGCAATGGAAGGCGCTACATCATTTAGTACTCTAGGTCTTTTATTGGGATACCCCCAAAACGGCATTTTGTACGAAATACGGTTTGTTCGTATTTTTAGTCACACAATTTGGAATGAAAAAAAGTGGTGCAACGTTTCAAAGAATTAGCGCTTCAAGGTCTACAATGAATCTATATGTATCATATATATTGATGATAAAATCGTTTTCGCCAAATCATTTAGTGAACATAAAATGCGGACCTTGTGATAAATGTATAAAACGAGCTGAGCAAATGGAATCAACCATGCTATATAAAAAATACACACAAAATATTACAAGCCCAAACAAGACCAGTCAGATAAGGTCAACATTTGCTCAGGAAATGAAAACAGATATCACAAATGTGAAACATATACTCAAATACATGTAGCAAATCTGACAGACATGGTCAGTAATTATAGCAAAATGGTAAATACACTTAGCGACATTTGCATAAGCACTATAGAAACATTATACAGTAATACAAAGTTAATTGCCAGCAGACAAATGATACATTTAGCAACTCATGTGAAAACCATTTGTCGTCATATAACTTATAATGAAACAGGATTCATGGTAGATTTAATACCATGGTCAAACAATATATCCAAGAAATAAGACATCTGATCCAGATTTAGGACCTATAAGATGGAAAAAAAACTCTATTAAAACTGTCAGTGCATCAAGCCAGTCAGTCAGGCATAATAGTTTGTGTTGGGATACACTGGAACTGAAGAATGGTATACTGTTCCGGATATATGATAAGAAAAATGGGAGAAGGTCATTTCTACAAATGCACCAAGCAGTTTGCAAAATGAGGTAATGCATCAGATGCATTATAATATATTGGCTGGTCATCTTGGACAGAAGAAGGCCAGGGAAAAAGTTCTTCAGCGGAATTATTGGTTTGGAGTCAGAGAGGACATAAATTTATGGATATTACAATGTGAAAATTGTGGAGCAAATAAACAGCCGTCCACAAATCCAAATCACCACTTGGAAGTATACCAGTGGGAGCACCATTATATAGAGTATGTACAGATCCATTAGAACCATTTCAAAATACACCTAGAAAAAATAGATACATACTTGTTTTTACTGACCATTTTAGTAAATAGACTGACATATGTGCTGTACCAGATCAAAGTGCTCAGACTACTGCACGAGTAATATTAAACGAAGTAATTGCTAGATTTGGAGCGCCGTTAATTGTGCACAGTGACAACTACCACTAGAAATCCAAAATGTAATCGTCAAGCGGAAAGATTTATGAAAACTCATACCAGAATGATTAGAGCGTATTTTAAAAAATGAACAAACAGACTGGGATTTAAATCTAGGCTGTTTATCTGCAGCATATAGAGCTACACCAAATGACAGTACTAAGCTAACACCTAATCGTCTTATGTTAGACAGAGAAGTCAGATTACCAGGAGAAATAGCTTTTGAGGGCGGACTCTGTACTCAAGAATGTACTAGATATTATGGCGAATTTGTTGAAAAACTTAAATGTATATTACAAAAAGCTCACCAAGTATGTAGGGAAAACTTAAATAGTAATTCAAAACGTCAGAAACATTTGTATGATGCAAACCAAGCATGCACTATGTACAAGAAATGAGATATAATGTGGTATTTGCAAAATAAAATGTATGTCCCAAACTAGTTATGCCATATTCTGGACCATTTCTGGTGACAGAAAATTTGAACAATCAGAATTACATAGTACGATTTTCAAAATGTGGAAAATCACAAATTGTACATCATGACAAAGTAAAGTTATACAGGGGAGACAATCCACCAAAATGGATACATGATAAAGATAATTAATTTAAAAAAACTCTGTATTGTAGAAATAATCTATGTTGATAATAATGAACTTATCTGACTGTAAAAGTAAATACAGTGATGGGTATACTATGAATAACTATAGATAAAATTATAAATATAGGTATAAGTAATTTATTTATGAAAAAGTGTTATATACATGTATAATATATAAATGATATAAATATGAGTATGCTTTTAAGAGCATACACCATTGTTGAGTCAAGAAAATAAGTGTGCTAGGCATCAATTTTTTTTGTATGGCGGTTTATTACCCACCTTTGCCTCCATATTTAAGATTTTGAGAGTATTTTTATATGTTCCTTGTCTTTTTGTCAAATTGAAATTTGTCATTTTGTCAAATAGAAATTTGATCGTCATTTATAAAAATAAATGACATGTACACTAACTATGTGTTGTTATAACTTAGTCGGCAAATAATACCAGATCAGTGTCAGTGTCTGTATTGTAGACAAGTGGTGAAGCAAATGTACAATTATGTATAGCAGCATAACAATATTGATATAATGTATGTGTATCAAAATGGCACATAGCATGTAAATAAGAATACTACATAATTGGAAATATAAAAATATCTGTATCAATGATCCTATTCTCTACATGAGATTAAGAAATTAACTGACCCAGCAGTTAACATTTATTGTATTGTATAACTTCAGGATGTTATTCGGTAACACTAGACCCATTACGAAGACGCCAGCTGTAAAAACTACAATGCCAACTAATTGTAGAGGCCGTGTATACCGGTGTCTCCGATGTGACCAGAATCCTTATGAAGGGAAAAGGGCGAAAGTCCTACTACATTTCTAAAGAAAGCATGTAGCAATTGATCAAGTTCCTTTATATTGCAATATTTGTAAGTTCATCACTTTGTCAGAGTGAGTTACAAAACCATGTCAACAAACGTGTGTATCACGCACATTCTGCAACTATTGATGCTATGCTATGTTAAGCAATGGTGAGCGTGTTAATGAACATGACAGTTTACTTCACAATTTAACACACTTTATTGTTTTAGAATCTGATATCAAGAGGTTATATAAAGAGGAAAGTGGTGCTATTTTCTCTTCGAGTGCACGTGTTCAACCCTCCATCCTTGATCAAGTGATTATTACCTGTGGTCGTGACAGTATGTCAACAGGTACAGAATATATTTTACCGGAAATACTGAAAGGTGTATAAGTATCCCCTTGTTTTAGCTATGAAAATAATGGTTTCACAAATGTTGCATGCAATATGTCAAATGTTAATGGAAATGTTACAAACCCCCTTGTTTTGATGATTATATCCCCATGAAGACTATTAAGTCACCTAGTATTGTAAGTAAGAGCTCTACTAGCTCATGTGGTACATCTAGCTCCTTTTCATGTAGCAAAGATGATATTGAATGTCAAAATTGTAAAAATTGGGAACATGAAAACAGTATCTTCAAAAATGACGTCCATATTATGAGTAAACGTTTAAAACATGTTCTGAATAAAATGAAACAGATCTGAAAGAGAACCAAGAAAGTTAAACAACAAAATATGATTCTGAGAAGTTTCAGGAAACATCATTCTTACAAACCTTACCAAAAAGAGCCAATACTCAGGTTAGGTTTTGAACGACATGTTAACAAGACTGATATACATTTATTATAGTTAACATATATAATAACATATTGTATTGGATATGTTTTGTAGTCCGTTTTGTATAAATTTGACTGATGATGTTATGGTTATATTTATTTGTATGTTTGAAATATAACACTATCTTGGTATTTATGTGTAGGTTTGAACTATAACACTGTAAAGGTATTTATTTGTATGTTTAAAATATAACAATGTCAAGGCATTTATTTGTATGTTTAAAATATTACACTGTCAAGGTTTTTATTTGTATGTTTAAAACATAACACTGTCAAGGTATTTATTTGTATGTTTAAAATATTACACTGTCAAGGTATTTATTTGTATATTTGAAATATTACACTGTAAAGGTATTTATTTGAATGTTTGAATATATTACACTGTCAAGGTATTTATGTGTAGGTTTGAAATATAACACTGTAAAGGTATTTATTTGAATGTTTGAAATATAACACTGTCAAGGTTTTTATTTGTATGTTTAAAACATAACACTGTCAAGGTATTTATTTGAATGTTTGAAATATAACACTATCTTGGTATTTATGTGTAGGTTTGAAATATAACACTGTAAAGGTATTTATGTTTATGTTTGAAATACAACAATTTCTAGGTATTTATTTGTATGTTTAAAATATTACACTGTAAAGGTTTTTATTTGTATTTTTAAAATATTACACTGTAAAGGTATTTATTTGTATTTTTGAAATATTACACTGTAAAGGTATGTATTTGTATTTTTGAAATATTACACTGTAAATGTATTTATTTGAATGTTTGAAATATAACACTATCTTGGTATGTATGTGTATGTTTGAAATACAACAATGTCTAGGTATTTATGTGTATGTTTGAAATACAACAATTTCTAGGTATTTATTTGTATTTTTGAAATATAGCTGGACTGTCGTTCTATTGAAAGTGTGTGAGTGAATTTGCCATGCATTATATAAATAATACTTGTAATTAATATGTGATTATATATGATTAGTTAATGAATACTCTATGCACTTATAGGCATACGTGATTATTTCGTGTTGGTAATGAATATTGTTAAAACATTGGCCATAATTTATTGTAAGTATAGTTAACTCGTGTCATTGACCGACCCGTTTACTGGTTTATTATTTGTTAGAATGCGTTCCTCCTAAACACGTTAATTATTAATGAAGTGAATTTGATATATACACTTGTTCTTTTACATTGTATTGTTAGATGAAAGTATTGCACATTATAAATGGAATATATTATTATGATGTATAAATGTATGAAGCTAGCATGATTGCACAATATTTGCAAAAATGTATTGTTAATAATGTTAAGTAGCTTGTTATTTAGGAATTTTCTGTGATATTACCGTAAAGTATCTTATTTTAACAATGATTTAAGTTCGTTTCATTTTTTTGTGAGGACACAACTATTTAAAGGGGAGGGTAATGCAGTAACAATTACCTATTTAAATATATGACTACCTACTCGACTATTCATACACGCTACCATTTATCACGTTAAGATATTACTGATACAACGTAATTTGTCTACCGTTATTTAACATCCAGTGGGTGAGGTATGGTACATATCGTAGTGTATCGGTTATGTAAACGTTATATGCAATGTTTAAAATACGTAACCTAGTAGTATTAACAAGTTTACCTGTATGTATCTAGTTCTCTATAAACTCGAAGTTTATCTCTGATGTATACACACATGTTGTTACTTTTCAATTGTAAATAGACCGTACATGACGTCACACCGCGCGTGTGCGTTGTTTGTTAGCAAACGCTCATTGAAAGAAGCTGTCAAGTGTATCGTTCACCCTGTATCTATTTATTCTGCTTGGAAAACACGTCTTTCCTCATGTAATTGATACAATTATAGAGTTTTAGCAGCAGTATTCCGGCAGACCCAGACAACAATCATACATTATAATGTAAGATATATTCAGTCTTCATCATTTTTCAATCTACTGAAGTATTTTCAGACGAAAATGATTAAGAAAATATACCAAATCAAAATACTTTGATCAATTAAATCCACTCATGTTATAGATAATACAAAATGTATGTATCTGTACGAGTGTCAGAGTTTGGTAATGTATACATACTTATTATTTGATTTTACACCAATTAGACAAAGCATCTAAAAGTAACTGCAAGTCACGTTCGTTTGATGCCATCATAACAATGTCATCAGCAAACAATGAAATACATATCTTCTCATCTCATATATTACTGCTAAAATCTAAACTTTTCAAATATTTTACTAAGACATATAAAAATAACTACTGGATACAGTGCTAGTATTCAAACACACGTTAAACAAAGAATGCATAAACTTACAACTGAATTGTTTATTAAAACCTCAGAGTGTATTGTATCTGCACCAACACCTTTACGAACGTTAGCTTTAATAACTGCCTTTCTAATTACTAAAACAGAACAATTATTGTTAAAAGACAAATAAGCACCATCTGTGGAACTATTACTATTATTAGGAGGCGACGTCTCATTGCCCTTACTTTGAAATCAATTAATGAAACTAGATTTCCATTTTTCAAGCACCCCGTTAATAGTACTGCTTATAGAACCATCACCAAGCTTAAGCTCAATAGGAATATACTTTGTCTTATCTTTGTTTATTCCTATCTTCCCAATTGATTTCCAAAAAAATACATTATTGTTATTGTCTTCATTCAGTATTTCAGTTTACATAAGAAACCAAACATATCATTAATCTCTCTGAATTTCGTTATCAAATGATTTTCTGGCGTAAACAAGCTACAGTAAATTTTTCACTGCATCGGAAATGTGTTCACGTCAATCCTTCAAAGTATTCCCCCTGAACAGATACACACTTTTGAAGTATTGCTATCTACGACCTAAATGCTGCAAAGTTGTCTCCCCTTGGTATACTGTTGAGACACTGAAAAAATGCAGAACCAAGGGCACTTCTAGTAGCATAGTACTTACCTAGGAGCATTATTTTAGAGAGGGAAATAGGAAAAAGTCACAAGGGCTTAGGTCATGGGGAATACGCTGAGTGTTCAACCTGAATAATATTTTCTTGTTCTAAGAAAAAGTGTACAATTTTCTTTTGTGGGCTGAGGCATAGTCATGAATAAGCTGTATGCCTTTCAAACCTTTACGTGGGCTTTTAATTACGATACATTTTTTGACCGATGTAAGTACTTTATTTTTGTAAAACTTGCCTGTGATGGTTCAAAGGAATTTGTACAACAGGGCCACTAGAATAGAAGAAAATGGCATATAAAACCTTCTAAGCGCTTCTTGTCCTCTTTGCAATGACCGGCATTGTCTGACTTTTACTAAGCCGTTGTTTGTTATTTATGCGTCACTGGGACTCAAACTAGTACACTCAAGTTTCATCCCCCTGTGAGCAACTCAGAATTTTTACTAGGATTACAATTTTTATATTGTTTCAAACGTTTTTTGGCACAATCGAAACCCTTGGCCTTCTGGTTTGGTGTCAGCAAGTGAGGGGTCCATCTGGCACAAAGCTTCGTTAATTTCAAACAGTCAGTCAGAATATAATGGACGGTCCCTTCTGAAATGCCTAAAATATTAGCTATCTGGAAAATAGTATATCGGCCATCTTTATCTACCATAGCTCTAACAGCAACAATGTTTTACTTTGTTGATGCAACAACAGGCCTACCAGGACGGTTACTGTATTGCAGGATATATATACCCCCCCCCCCCCCTATTTTTTTAACCCAGCGAAAACCTGTTCTTAATGTCACCGTAGAACTATCATATATGCGACACAATTCAGAAACAATCTATTTATGAGATAGCCGCAAATAAACTCTAGCTTTAATGTAAGCCCTGATTTCTATTTGTTCTTCAGGTTTCATTAAACGTTGACATATAGCCACTTTATGGGTGTGTATAACAATACATATCTTAATCAATTTTAAGCGGATTAAATCAAAATTTCACAGGTGTATTAAATAAACATCCGCAGTCAACTAAATGAAATGTACATACTCTTATGCAACGTGGTTTCTACGGAAGGCCATTAGTGACATAATTTATTGAATGCCCCTCGTAGTTAAACATTATATATATATATATTAGTAGTGAATATCGATACAAATACATTATAGAACTACTAGTCTTGAACAAACAAACTTCACTTTATTTTCTAGCTAAGTGAGCTATTTAGTGGCATTCGGGCATTTAATATTAAAACTATGTAAGACTTATGGTTATCTATCCTGTGGAAAATTAATTCAATATGCTTATAAACTATGAAAGTGTTAAACAGCGAGTGTTAGATATCTAAAGCAATGTTGGTATGCATCGGTTAATAATTGTATTCGCCTTGATACTTATTGTCTATTTAAACACTCGCTCAATTCTAAATACTACATTGATACAATAACAGAAACCAGATTTAGAGCAGCACATTTCACACGTCATCAAACAACTTAGCAATAGAACATGGACGTAACATAAATTTACAAATTTAAAGGCACCTACCTCTCGAAATATTCTTATTAATATATCCAAATATATTTATTAAGATAGACTTGTTAGAATCTGATAAGATATGAACTATACCATGTACATCATTATGTCAGAAACTTGAACACATACTGTATATCATTATTTTTATCATCATAACTGTTTGCATATGCATGTAATGAAATGTAAAATGTTTGATTATGCACTGTATAACATCATGTGCTCCTGTGAAATCATGCATTTTGTTGTTATGTTCAGTATATTGCTATGAAACATATTATGTGTTAATGCAATACACTATTTGTACTTGTATTCGGTCTTACATGTATGTAAATGTAAGGTTTTACGAGCTACATAATATACATGTCTTGCCTTTTTACATTGAGATCCGAATTAGAGCTTATTATTATTATGTATTTTACTATAAGAGGTTTTTGTATGTATTTGAAAGGAATTCTCGGTACATTTAGACAAGAGTTTCAAATCTTTAATTGTTACATCAATGAAATACTCACAATCTATATTACTTGGTGGGTTATTTAGAATTGTCTTTATAGTATTGATTTAATGTGGATCATGGCTACAAAATCATTTTTCTTGTCATAAAGTAGTTATGTTACTATTATGGTCGGTTGTGGAAACGTTATCAGCATATTGGAAATTAAAAGAGGCTGACACCAAACAATGGTCATCTGAAAAATGTGGATCAAGTTCAATTACTTCAATCATATCAATATGAGTTAAACAATGTATTGTGGCTAGAGAGTAGTCAATATGGGTTAAACAATTTATTGTGGGTAGAGAGCAGTCAATATGGGTTAAACAGTTTATAGTGGCTAGAGAGTAGTCAATATGGGTTAAACAATTTGTTGTGGGTAGAGAGTAGTCAATATGGGTTAAACAATGTATTGTGGCTAGAGAGTAGTCAATATGGGTTAAACAATGTATTGTGGCTAGAGAGTAGTCAATATGGGTTAAACAATGTATTGTGGCTAGAGAGTAGTCAATATGGGTTAAACAATTTGTTGTGGGTAGAGAGTAGTCAATATGGGTTAAACAATGTATTGTGGCTAGAGAATGGTCAATATGGGTTAAACAATTTATTGTGGCTAGAGAGTAGTCAATATGGGTTAAACAATTTGTTGTGGGTAGAGAGTAGTCAATATGGGTTAAACAATGTATTGTGGCTAGAGAGTAGTCAATATGGGTTAAACAATGTATTGTGGCTAGAGAGTAGTCAATATGGGTTAAACAATGTATTGTGGCTAGAGAGTAGTCAATATGGGTTAAACAATTTATTGTGGCTAGAGAGTAGTCAACATGGGTTAAACAATTTGTTGTGGCTAGAGAGTAGTCAATATGGGTTAAACAATTGATTGTGGCTAGAGAGTAGTCAATATGGGTTAAACAATTTGTTGTGGCTAGAGAGTAGTCTATATGGGTTAAACAATTTGTTGTGGCTAGAGAGTAGTCTATATATGAGTTAAACAATTGATTGTGGCTAGAGAGTAGTCAATATGGGTTAAACAATTTGTTGTGGCTAGAGAGTAGTCAATATGGGTTAAACAATTGATTGTGGCTAGAGCGTAGTCTATATATGAGTTAAACAATTTGTTGTGGCTTGAGAGTAGTCAATATGGGTTAAATCATTTGTTGTGGCTGGAGAGTAGTCTATATATGAGTTAAACAATTTGTTGTGGCTAGAGAGTAGTCAATATGGGTTAAACAATTTATTATGGCTAGAGAGTAGTCAATATGGGTTAAACAATTTATTGTGGCTAGAGAGTAGTCTATATATGAATTAAACAATTTATTGTGGCTAGAGAGTAGTCAATATGGGTTAAACAATTTATTGTGGCTAGAGAGTAGTCTATATATGAATTAAACAATTTATTGTGGCTAGAGAGAAGTCAATATGGGTTAAACAATTTATTGTGGCTAGAGAGTAGTCAATATGGGTTAAACAATTTGTTGTGGCTAGAGAGTAGTCAATATGGGTTAAACAATTGATTGTGGCTAGAGAGTAGTCAATATGGGTTAAACAATTTGTTGTGGCTAGAGAGTAGTCTATATGGGTTAAACAATTTGTTGTGGCTAGAGAGTAGTCTATATATGAGTTAAACAATTGATTGTGGCTAGAGAGTAGTCAATATGGGTTAAACAATTTGTTGTGGCTAGAGAGTAGTCAATATGGGTTAAACAATTGATTGTGGCTAGAGCGTAGTCTATATATGAGTTAAACAATTTGTTGTGGCTTGAGAGTAGTCAATATGGGTTAAATCATTTGTTGTGGCTGGAGAGTAGTCTATATATGAGTTAAACAATTTGTTGTGGCTAGAGAGTAGTCAATATGGGTTAAACAATTTATTGTGGCTAGAGAGTAGTCAATATGGGTTAAACAATTTGTTGTGGCTAGAGAGTAGTCTATATATGAGTTAAACAATTTGTTGTGGCTTGAGAGTAGTCAATATGGGTTAAATCATTTGTTGTGGCTAGAGAGTAGTCTATATATGAGTTAGACAATTTGTTGTTGCTAGAGAGTAGTCAATATGGGTTAAACAATTTGTTGTGGCTAGAGAGTAGTATATATATGAGTTAAACAATTTGTTGTGGTTTGAGAGTAGTCAATATGGGTTAAATCATTTATTGTGGCTAGAGAGTAGTCAATATGGGTTAAACAATTTGTTGTGGCTAGAGAGTAGTCTATATATGAGCTAAACAATTTATTGTGGCTAGAGAGTAGTCAATATGGGTTAAACAATTTGTTGTTGGTAGAGAGTAGTCAATATGGGTTAAATAATTTATTATGGCTAGAGAGTAGTCAATATGGTTTAAACAATTTATTGTGGCTAGAGAGTAGTCAATATCTGAACTATTTCGACGGTATGTCAATGTTCCTACTCTACCGTTATAGATAAAGAAGTTATTAAATTTAAACATATCTAACAACTTGCGACCGTGAGCATTAACTTTAATACATTGTGAACTGTTGTGATATCAAATTGTGTCAACCTGTGAACATGATTTTGGGTGATTGCAATACCATCAGAACTATCAAATTATATGGACAAAAATCATCAAACTCAGCATAATCGGGTATATTTCAGATATATCCTTTTGTATCACCTGTGATATGAACAGTGTCACATTGGTTACATTTAGCAGCTACATCATTTACATATTTTTAGAGTTCATCCTCGTTATAAAAACGAGATTTCTTGGAAGAAATATACATTCCACCAATAACACTATTTTGCTGATCAGAGTCAGCAATTTTGAGCAAGTAGATGTACTTATGATCCGCTCTTAGTTTGCAAAATAAGTGTAATGTGATACATTCAATATACCAAACGTGTCCACCTTACTTTCAATTTCTCAAATTTAGTATACATTTTGTAAATAAGGCTAACAAATTCTGGAATATTCAATCTTGACTTAAGGCAACACACATTCTTAGAGTTATCTGTTTCCTTCCCGAACTTCTTTCTGCCGCCTGGTTCCTCCTATGATCGATCCATAGTGTAGTAAATCTCAGTTAACCGTTGTTATCATGTATTAGTATGTTGTTATCATTATGTTGCAGGGCTTTGTAAAGGTATCACATTCTGTTCCTAAGAATGTTTGCCCTACTATAACATGTTGCACAAGGGCCATGATGGCCCTACATCGCTCACCTGAGTACATTTACATGCTGACCTCAAGATAGAACAATACGATTTTCAATGATTTGACCTCGTGACCTTTTTTTTACCAAACATGACCCAGTACCACACTGAACTTGAACTTGCATTTGATTAAGATAAATATCTCTGAGTTTCATTTAGTTTCGGTAGAAAATGCAGCTTCCGGAGAATCAACACGGATTTACCTTCATTTGATCCTGTGACCTAGTTTAGACTTCAAATGGCCCAGTTTCAATATTGACCTTGATTGTATAAAGGCAAACATTTTAACCAACAGAGAGAATACGTAACTACGGGTACGCCACATACACAAGACAATACCTCCCCACGCAGACCTCAGGAAAAACAACAATCCACAAAACATAACGCACCTAAAGTAATCTTAAAATGTCAAATTAAAGTGCAATTTAAAATAAAGTCAACTTGATAATGTGTTTACTAATAAAAATTCTTAGATATTATTGATAGGGAAATGGAATTTATAACTAAAAGAAATATGTTTAATAAGAAAATAAAACACAAAAAACACGACTGCACCCAACGAATATTAAGAAAAGTTTACTTGGTATTGTCAGATGACGTCATAAAATGTAAATCGCATTATAGATAGAAAAGTTTTCTTGGTATGGTGACGTCATACAATTTTAATGACGTTATAAAAGATATAGTATACGCTGCGTAAGGAGACGTTATTTATACAAGACTGTGCCATATAAACTGATAATATACAAGAGAAACAATTAAGTAAGTGGTTACAGAGAACATCACAAAACAACAAGAAACAAGGACAACACTAACGTAAATTCAAAAAAATATATGTATAATACGACACAAAACATTCACAAATGGGCTGGTCGATAGTTTTAAGATACTGCATGGAACACTTCATGTTAATTCCAGAGCAAAAGCCAATGCCTACAAAGTCCGGAACATAATCCCCTAAGACATTGTGATCAGTAATATCCTGCCGTACCAAGTACGGTTTACAAATATAACTTTATTTAGTCTCAAAACATTAGTGTCCGGCGTGCAGTAAAAATAAGTGTGCAAATCTATCAAGTATTGATTTACTTAAAAATTTATCTGCAGTTGTTCTCATTATATCAGGATTATAACCCTTCCTTTTGAACTTGTTGATTAATTTCACAAATAACTGATCAAAGTAACAGCTGTTATGAATTTTGCGAATTTTATATAATAAATCTCCATAAAATTTAGGTTTAGTAATTCCTGTCTCTAACATAGATTTTACACTAGTGCCATATTTTGCATGTAAGTTAATGTCGGTATATTTATAGCAAAACTTATGAAACGTCTTACATAATTTATGATAACGATAGCCTTGCTTTAGCAGTTTACCTGTCAGTAGAAGGTTTCGCTTATTAAAGTCCTCTAGATAAGTATTCGCCCGGAAAAATCTAATTAATTGAGATAGTCTCATATAAATACAAAATTGTGTAATTGGACATATTGACCAAGTTTTTAACCCTAGATGACCAGGTTTCAAAAGCGACCTAGAATTGTCTAAGTCAAACATTTTGACCATGTCTCATATAAATCAAGTAAAAAATGTGACCTCTGGAATTTAACCAGGTTTTACTATAATATGATCTAGTGACCTAGTTTTTGACTCCAGATAAACAAGTTTCGAATTTAATCTAGATTTTATTCAGGCAAACTTTTGACCATGTCTCGTATAAATCAGGTCGAAAGTCTGACATATGGAGTGTTAAATAGGTTTTATTGTAATTGGAAATAATGACCTAGTGTTTGGCCCCAGATTACCCAGTTTCAAACATGTGCAATGTTTATTAAGGCAAATAATTCGACTAAGTTTCATATAAACCAAGTAAAACATGTGAAATATGGAGTGTTAAGGTTTTATTATAATTAGATCTAGTGACCTTGTTTTTGACCGAAGATGACCCCGTTTCAAAATTGGCATATATTTCATTAAGGCCAATATTTAGAATATGTCTCATATAAATCAAATCAACAAGAAGTTTTGCAAAGTATTCCCTGCATATATATATGTGTAACAGATGACACCCGGGGCGTGGTCTATTTTAACCCAAGGGGTATAATTTGAACAATCTTAATAGAGGACCACTAAAAAATGCCACATACTGAATGTTTAAGCTCTACGACTTACGGTGTTACATGTAGTGTTTCCCCATACTTCATGACAACCAAGTGACCCCAGGGGAAACCAAAACTTTTACCCGAGGAGCATAATTTGAACATTCTTGGTAGAAGACCTCAAGTAAATGCTACCCTCCAAATATCTAAGCGCTAGGCCTTTCGGTTTCAGACAATACTATTTTCAAAGTTTTATCTATATAAACAAACAATCCCCATGGTGTTCTAAGCTCCACACCTTACAGTTTTGGTCAAGAAGATTTTCTAAGTTATCCTAACTGTATCCTTTACATTACTATGACAGCCAGAGTTCTGCGTGGATTTCATTTCCTTGAACAATGTTGAAAGGGCAACACAAAAGGAACAACACTGTGAAGTTTCATCAAAACTACCCAGTCGGTTTAGGAGAAGATGTTGAGACGTTATAGAATGCATGATAAACAAATATTCTGGGGTAAGGCATTTTTATTCTAATTTTGTTTAAAATATTTATACAAGAAAAATATGTTATTTTCGGATGTTTTAAGTCTGGCATTTATTTAAATTTACAAATTATTTATTTAATAAGCACACAAAGTTTCCTAGTTTGTATTATGTCATTAACGTCTTGGTCCATGAGTAGTTGTAATTTTGATACATAAATTGTGTATGTTACGGTGACTATAAATGGTTTGGGGATGTATTCTATTCTTGAATCTTTGAAGTGATCACATTCAAGTAGATAGTTAAATTCGTCACACATACAATTTTTTTCACATAAGGAAATTGTATCAAATCAAATTCAACTCCTTCCCAGCTTAATGTGTCTACCGGAAGTCGATTATTTCTGGTTCTAAACGTGATCATATATCTTAAATACTTGGATGGAATTTTATTAAATAATTCACAAACTTAAACATTAACATTTTGACTTTCCCATACATTTATCAGTCCAGATTTCAAATAATATTGCTTTAACATTTCTTAGCCATTTAAATCTGTTGACGTTGTTTGAGTGAGTGAAATTACTTAATGCAATATAGTAAAGTGATACACAGAGCTTTGGAGTTTCTAAGTCTAAGATAGCATGCCGACACATATTCTAGCAAATATTTCATGACAATCTGATACATGTATAAGCTGTTGAATGTATGAAATGATTAATAATTTGTAATACAATTTTTATTCTAGATTTGACTTTGTGACCTATGTTTTGACCCGATATTACCCAAAATCACATTTTCCCCATAATGTAAAATGATTGTTATAAAACATTGTATAAACATGACAAAATCAATGATGATATGAAAGATACAACGAACCATGTCACAGAGTACTTTAACACCAAGGATAACACACACAAAGGAGACATGCCTTATTTCCATTGTGGTCCTTATTGCCTATGGTGTGACATAGAGAGGTATGAATATTATTTAAATGCTTGCATTACAACATAAAGCACACTTGAATTGATAAAAGTATTAGACGTGTGTCTATATTATCACAGGTATTCATCACAATGTATATTTCTTATTTCACAGTTTCTCATTTATTTGTTGTTTTGTTTACTTTGATTGTTATGAGGCAACACAAACATACGACTACCATAGAACATTGAGGTTTAAATGTCACAAATTACATGCAACTGGCTAACAAATGACTTCTGATAGATGTCTTGAACTGATCAAGCCTAGATAATTGGTTCAGAGCAGGAGGGAGTTTTTTCCAAAGAAAACAACCAGTATACATTAACTATTGTAAACCATAGATTTTACCTTTGAGATTGAAAAAAATCCATCACCGCTAAATTTGGTCGCATATGCGTGGTTTGTGACTTGTTAAACAATATAAGCACGTAAATAAATGATTGCTAATCCATGTTTGATTTTAAAAATATGACACGGTATAAATTGTAGGACCCTTTTACAATAGCTAGCCAATATAAACATTGAAATTGTCCTTTCTATATATGTTTTCTATGGTGAAGGTTCAAAACAAATCTTATAAGCTTGTATTATGTCACTTGAAGTGTATCGTTTAATCTCTTGCTTATTCCATGGTACCTAAAAGTGCAAACGTAGTCAAACTGATATATTATAAGAGACATGACTAATAGTGTATTAGTCTGATCTGTAATATAACTACTTGTTCTATACAGGACTTTCAGTCTAGAGTCAGCTTTGTGTATTATGGATGTAGAAATGGTATCTCCAGATAAAAATTGATAAAGTTCAGCGCTGATGATGTAGTCTGAATAGCAGTATTATTACAGGATATGTTCAAAACACTTGCAGATTTTATCTTAGATGTAGAACGAAAAAGTAAAACTATGTTTTTATCCTAATGAAGAGATAATTTAATGTTCTATTAACCAGTCTCTAACACGCTGTAGGTCATCTGACAGTTCTTTTTCAATATAATGCAAGTGTGGTAGAATCATCAGTATATAACAAAAGTTTGTTTAAACAAGAACAATCATGACATATACATAATATATAAACAAAATAATAGTGATCCTAATATTGATCATGGGGGTACACCACGTGTAAGACGTTTAGTTGATACATTTAGGGTATTCGACACAACCGAGTTACAGCCAATGAGAGTCCACTGTATTCTCACCAAGTGTAATAAAGAACTAGAAACCATTCGAGCTAACTTGTCGAAAAGAGATGAAGAGAATACTGTTAATAAGTGTGATGTTGACCTTTGAGCTACAGGTACGCGTGTGTGTTGCATGTGACATCATGGTTAACATTTGTGCCAATTAATTTAAATTATCCCCTGAGCAATGACATGTCGGCACATTGTCCTCAGCAGTACATGTTTGTATATGGTCCAGTTAATGGGTCAATCAGTAGCTCCATCCGTTATATGGTGTGCATTTTCATGATTTAAACAGTGAATAATACGATGGGTCTATTCTTCAAATGAGCAATTGTGCACTTAAGTTTGTAAAAGCAATGCTTGTATAGATGCAAGCGAAATTTGACAAAATATTTTCACAATCCTGCCCAATACAGTAGACGACAATATAGTCCAAAAATATTTTCCAGTAACGTCATAGTGTAAGTAATAGCTTTGTCATTTGAAATACAATTTAATACCACGTGTATAGGTTTGTGGAATCTAAATGTAGTTTAATTCAATCTAGTTAAACAATTACATAACTATAATGTACAAAGTAAACAAACTATTCAGCACAAGAAAGTGTGCTGTTTCTGGTAGAACACATAGCAAAAAATACTTCCAGTGCAGCAGTCACGGTAATACATTTGGATTATTGATGTTGCATAAAATTAAGTGCATGGTTATTAAGGCTACAAATTGCACAAGCATGAGCTAGGAGTAATTGCGATACTAGTAAACAGGAATATATTTTGCAACATTTTCCTTGTGAATTTATATACTGTTCCCTAGTCAGTTATATTCTACTTATTACGACTAAATGTACTGTTTGACCGTGTGACCTAAGATTTTCAAATGTTTGTGCAACCTGTCCTTGAGATTGACAGAGGCTTTGGCACAATACATAATTATAATATAATGCCATTCTCATAATGAATTGGAGCATTTCATCTGTTTACAATTACAGACCTAATAAATTATAACAATTTCCAGTAATAAAATTGGAGGTTTTAATCGATGAATGTGTAAATCGATTTGTGAATGTTTTCAAGTTTCTCATTTGAAATTTAAAGTGCAGGAAGCATATTTATTTAATGTATGCCATCTTAAGCCTTTACTCCATGAATACTCGTTTTCACGCCCTAATCGTATCTCCATGATCACTCGATTTCACGCCCTAATCGTATCTCCATGATCACTCGATTTCACGCCCTTATCGTATTTCCATGATCACTCGATTTCACGCCCTAATCGTATCTCCATGATCACTCTTGTTCACGCCTTAATTGTATCTCCATGATCACGCGTTTCACTCACTTGTTTACAAACCGCTATAAATCCATTTTTCTTAAAGTACAATCGCTTTTGATTATTCCATTTTAAACATCAATCTTTTATCGACTGAAAGCATGTGTACAATTATGGTGTTTATATTTAAACTTTACCCAAAAATAGCGCATAAACAATCACAGGTAAAGATTTTCACCACCCACGACATTTCTACAAATATGCACTGCGACCGAATTTACAGACACCTGTTGTTCCAATTTGCTTCGCGTGTAAACAAAATAGTTAAGTAGGTCAAATATTACATTCTGTCACAGTCATACTCAGAATTTAACAGATTAAAGAAAATAGTTTAAGGACTTCAGTAGATCAAAGGATCTTTCAAATAGTTCATCTTCTTTAATTTTCACCGCGGCTATTCATGATGAAAAGTGTCAACATCACATTCCGGTCAGTGTGACACGAGTGCGGTATTGTTTTAAAAATCAAAGGGATTAAATCATAAAAAACTGGTACATGTAAGTGACCTTGCCAATCAACAACTTGTGAGATCACCCGGGGTTTTATTGCTTTCTTTGTTTTGACAGCTGTCTGGGGAGATATTTTGGGTCCGAGTTATACAATTATATAAGCAGGTGTTGTTGTTTTAAAAAAAGATGACTTGAATTTTATAAGTGCAGTTTGGGCAAATGTTTTGGTATACTTTAAAGAAGCAAATATTCCTGATATTTGTCATATAAACTAATAGAATTAATAGAGATGTTAGTTTTAGCCTTATTTTTTTCTGAAAAAATAGCGTCTAAAAAACGGCCGCGAATCCGGTTTTGAGTTGATTTGTAAATGTACTCTCAAGAACACCCGGTAATGTTCACACGTTTTGTTTGGTCATATTATAACATCTGGTGATTAACTAGACACAAAAGTCTTTGTTTAAAGCAATATTCATCTAATTATGATGTTTGATTACAATATAAGGATCAACCATTTAAGTGTTGGGCACTCAGTTTTACTTACATGTACATATGTGAACATCTACAGCGTGTTTGAACGTGTTTTTTTCATGAATACATTCATTTTAAAATTAAATAATTAGAAATATTGAATGAAATTGTGACTGGATTATACATTGTTTTCGTATATAAATAATTGTAATAACCAATTAATATGTTCAATTGGGATTATAATCACAATTACATTGTACACCATAAACATTTTTTTGAAATGCGCCAATTGTATGTATATCTCAAATTATTATTCCTGTATCTTCCATAATCTTTAACCCACACTAATATAATTTACATCATTATACAGACAATTCAATTCCCTACAATTTTTACCAATTCTTTTCCAACATGTGGCAGAATTCTCATCATCCGATAATCGATACTGTGCAAAAATGCCTATATAGAACTATGAAGGATTTTAGCTTTAAATTAGTATTATATGTATCATTTCTTGACCAACTATGCAGATTTTTATTATGTCTTCAAAAAATAAAAATATTATCATTGGAAATGGCAAATTTATAAATGAGTTATCCAGAAAAGAAAACACACGCTTCTTGAATTAACTGCTTCGTAGATTTCAAAATAAAATGACAACAATCACTTCCCTGTAAATCAGTAATGAATTACTATGTGTATGTATACTAACATATATATATGTTACACTTCTTGATCATATTTTTTTTTAATTGTCAGAAAATAGTCGGTAATGTCTTGTGTTATATAAATAAGTTAACACTATTTTCTTTCAAAATGACGCGTTGGGAGTGTATGACAGTAAATATTATACGAACAATGTATTTAACATATTTGCATACAAACATACATAATGTCGTAAAGTTATTTATTGTAGTGTAATCAACATAGCAAGGTAACTCTCCAGTGTTATCATAGTGAGATATCCAACATTATTTTTTTATTATATGATGTAGCTGATACATTGTTCATTTTTAATAAGTTCTTCATGTTGTTTTTTTATTGAATTCGATGTGTATGTTCTGCGAAAGATGAGCATGTGGACAATTACAACTCTTAACTCACAGGTCAATTCTAGTTTAATTTTGAGAATTCGGACACATTGAGAATTGCCATGGATTAGAGTACGTTTATATTTAAAACATTGATTATCAGACCAGAACATTTAATACTACGTGTTCACTGTACATAGTCAACATTTACATACAGATACACAATATAAACAAACATTAATTGTAATTATCTCGTATATACAATTCCAAATATATAAACATTACATGACAATACACATGTATACAATATGAATAAAAACATATATACTATTTCAGGTCAAATGTGATCAACACAATATGTTTAGAGTTATGATAAAAATATAATATTATGATTTAAATATGAGATCCAATAGGAATTAAGCAACGTTATTTATGGCCATCAAGTGGTTGCATGTAAATCAAGAGTTTGAGTAGCTTGTTAAAACAAAATAAGAACAGACAATAGTGTGTTGTTAAATGGGCTTTTATTAAAGCCATAAAACATTATATAGAATAAACAATAACATGTAATTTTAAACATGACAATATATACAGTTTATACAATATATACAACACTAGATATGAAAACAATCTCAACAAATTTTGTTATATCTGGGCAATAAAACCGCCTATCTTAATAACTCAAAAAATAAAATAGTTAAACAACCGGTAACGGCAGTAATCTAAGGAGGAGGAGGGGAGGTGGAGGTAAAATTAACGTAAACAGTAATAAAGTTCAAAATAAGCGAGTAAAATTAACAGCGTTGAATCCTTTGTCTAAAAATTATTTAATTGCGCATGCGTACAGAGCCGAATGCGTTTTGGATTACTGCCGTTCCGTTCCGTACATCCAAATAAAACCGGGACGAAACCATCTCGTCCATAAAACATTTTATGTACATAAAATACATTTATGGCCATCAAGTGGTTGCATGTAAATCAAGAGTTTGAGTAGCTTGTTAAAACAAAATAAGAACAGACAATAGTGTGTTGTTAAATGGGCTTTTATTAAAGCCATAAAACATTATATAGAATAAACAATAACATGTAATTTTAAACATGACAATATATACAGTTTATACAATATATACAACACTAGATATGAAAACAATCTCAACAAATTTTGTTATATCTGGGCAATAAAACCGCCACGAATAAAGTCACAGAATGAGGCTTTATGACCGCCCAGACAAGCAAACTCGATTATGACTCTCAATGAAATACATGAAAACAATAAAAATAACAATGAAACAAATACACATTTTAAGTCTTTGCGTCGATCGGAGCCAATGTTTTACACCATGCTTACAACCCGAACCCTGTCGCTTGCGTCGATCAGAGTCCAGGTTGAAACCATACCTATAATGAACTCCGTTGCTTGCGTCAATCGGAGCCAATATTTAACTAAATAACTTTTTAACCACACTGCGTGCCGCAGCTGAATTACAAGTAAGACCCATGGGATGCTTAGCCCAACTCTATCTCCATCTGATGTGATACTGATAGTCATTGACACCTATACTGAACTCAACATTACATATGAAACCAAAATCTGCAATAACAAAACAAAAAACAAATATATACATGTATAACAGTGTACAATCCAAATTTGTAACAGGCAACAGAGGACGGTCCTTAGATTTATCTACAAGGTGATAGAATCTTGTCTCAAGTACGACTTAAAAGCGTTTGAGCGCCACCGACCTATGTGGCGTATTTGGGCATCCGAGAAATTGCAGGCATGAGCATGAGTAGCCCCCCCAATGCGAAAACAATGAGATGTGTAACTGGATGGGTTTAGACCTATCCTACAAACAATTGATCTTAGAATATGTGCAAACTGTTTGGAAGTGATAGGGACACCTAATTCGTTAATGAATAGGGGGCCAACAGCTGTTGGACGTAGATTGGTATATGCATGGACTGCACAAACTGGACAAATTTTAGGGTTGTTGTGGCATGGTAATGCAACAGTGAAGGGGGTAACTGAATGCTTGTAATGCTTTAAAGTGATAGATAGTTGAACAGGCTGTTTGTGTTTCATCTGAAATGTAATGTCATTAATTGGAATTGTGTGATTGGCACTCCTGGACAAGGTTATTTCGCCTACACGTAATAACGCAAAGAATGCAAGTGAAAACATAGCTCTAACCAATGTGACATTATATACTGATGTTAACACTTTCGGTAGGGTAGATATCAATTTGCTCAATATTTCAATGGTAATAGGTTGTCGTTTATCGTGACAAGGTGACAAATGTTTACAACCTAACAAAACACGTTGGACGAGAAACTTGTGTTTTAAGGGGTTAGCACCTTGTACTTTGTTGATGTAATTAAGCGCTGAGACACGTGCACAAATAGTAGAATATTTCAAACCTATAGAGTGGCAATATGCAATGAATACTGTCAGTTTCTTGTTTGAAATTGTCCCTGCCGGGTAGGCACCATAATGGTTTAAATGAAAAGAGCTGTATGATGTAAAAGCAGTTTGATAAGCCTGACGTGTGCTGCTGGCTAACGAGTTGTCTAGTAAAGTATGCACGACCTGCATCAGAGAGGTTCTAGTAACGCATCTGGAATCTGGGTCGGTTCTGGGTCTGCTTGAGGGGCGTTCAGTCTGAATTCTGATATCTGTAAACGAGAAAGATTATCTGCTAGATTGTTTAGCTTACCAAGCACATGTTGTGAACGCACCAAGATATTATGTTTCATACACGTTAAAACTAAGCGTCTGACTAGGTGCATGATTTGAACATCTTTACATGACTGCTTGTTTATAATGTGTACTACTGCCATATTGTCCGAATGAAGAATAATGCATTTGTTTGTCAATAGATAACCCCATACCTCTAGTGCAACAGTGATTGGAAATAGTTCCTTGAATGTAATATTATACCCTTCATATGCTGCAGACCATGTTCCATAAAACCAGTGAGTGTTCAATATTGCACCATAGCCGATAGAACCGGAAGCATCTGTGAAAAGGTGCAACGTTTTATCAGACAACCATTTCTGGTCTAGTAATATGTGTTTACCATTGAAATGTTCGACAAACAGACACCATGCTGCTAAATCTCTCCTTCCCTCTCTATTGAGTGTAATTCTGTGGTAAGCGTGAGTTACCCCTTTAGTAAGATCAATTAACCTACGAAGGAAAGCTCTGCCCGGAAGTACAACATTGCAACAAAAATTTAATAAACCAATAATAGATTGTAATTTGTGAAGCCTTATTTTCCTGTGTTTTTTGAAAAGGGCTAACAATTCATGAACTTTGTTTAGTTTGTCTGATGGTAGTCTAGCTTCCATTGTGTCCGAGTCAAGTTCTAAACCCATAAAAGTAATGACCTTAGTAGCTGAAACAGTCTTTTCATGCTTTATTGGAACTCCCACTGCCTTACATAGATCTAGGAAAACTTTAAGGTCAAGTTCACACCGATTTGAGCCCTTTGGTCCCATTATCAGAAAATCGTCTAAGATATGCAAAATGTGTGGAATTCCTAGTTTTGTTTGGGCTATCCATTTAAGACCTGAACTGAACCTATCAAAAATTGCACATGATGAGCTAGCTCCCATGGGAAGAGCTCTGTCATAATAAAATGCATTGTCAAATTTGAAACCCAACAGAGGATGGTCTGATGGATGAATTGGTATAATTCTGTATGCCGAGTCAATATCTGTTTTAGCCATTAAACAGCCCTGACCCATATTTCTAACCATGGCAACAGCTTCATCAAATGTTGAGTAATGGACTGTAGCTAACTCGGGATCAATAAAATCGTTAACTGAATTACCATGAGGAAAGCTTAAGTGATGTATCAAACGGTATGAGTTAACTTCCTTTTTTGGCACTACCCCTATAGGACTAACACGGAAAAAAGGAAAAGGGGGACTCTCAAATGGACCTGATATTCTGTGTAGAGCCAACTCTTTCTGAAGCTTCTCTCGAACTACATCCGGAAATTCTGAACATGATTTTAGGTTTCTGGTGCTATAAGAGCATCTGGTCCCTGTGAAACCAATTTTAAACCCATGCTTAAAACCCTCGAGCAAGTATTCGCCATAAGTGTAACCTTCGATCCAATAAGATAAAGGACCAAGTTTAATCGGGGTACTGGTACTGGTGGTATTAAGCACGTTTGGGCTGAATTGTTGGTTTGGCCTGGACAGTAGTTGCATGGGGTGGGTTGTTAAATTCAACTCTATTTGAGTTCTGTCTGGACTTGGTTGGGCATGACTTTGCAGAGTGCTGTCCTCGACAGAAACCACAGACGTGGGGGAAACACTGGACTGATGGGCATGTCCCTCGTCTGTTAAACGTCCAGCAGGTATTGGGGAGAAATTCACCGTTCGGATTGAACTGTTTCTTGTTGTTAAAGGAAGGTCTTGGAAAACCTGTGTTTGAGCCGTCATTGCGGCGGTAGGGCCGAAAGGGCTGGGGCTGGGGCTGATAGGAAGATGTAGTGGCCCTTATCCAAAATTCTGAGTGAAGTGTATCCCAGGGCACTTGTGTATGTTCCCTGAGTTTTCTAAACTGGGTATCGTAAACTGACCAGGCGTTGCCGGCATGTTTAGCAGCAAGATCCCGTACCAGTTCCCCATATTTCATGAGGGCTGGTGTTTGCTTGCGATGCCTTAAACTGTAAATGGCAACATAACGCATAAACGCTGATGTCCACTGGTCAATGTTATGTATTTTTCTGGCCTTAGAGGAAGGGACAATGCTCAGATTTGGGTTGTTGCTTTTGCGATTGAAATGTAATTGAAATGATGAATTATCCTGATCAAAACTGAACGTGGATGGTAGTAATAGACCAAATTCAATAAACTTATGTTTCCATATTCTTTTTTGAATTTTGCTTGAGATTTGCGATTGAATTGGGGAATCTAACGGGAAAAACGACCGTCCTTTTTTACCTGTTATCTTTTTTTTTTGTTTTCGTAACACACTATCCAAATTGTCATCAGATTCCGATTCAGACAAATCAGACGCAGACTCCTCACTCATTGATTCACTGGAATCTTCCGAGTCTGTTTCTGAGCTATTGGAGCCAGAACTTGGCGAATGGTGCCTTCTGTGACGTTTGCTGCTCTTTCTTATGGATTTCTTGACGGACGGTTTACGCCGTAATATGCCACTTCCTTTTGCCGCCACAGTTCTAGGGGCACCACCACCTTTTTTCTTTGCTTTTGTCCTTTTATGGGCACTTTTGGTAGGTGGTGTCACAGAAGCGTCAACGCTACTCTCACTATCATCATCCTCATGATGACGCGAGGATGATGGCTGAGGATGTCCAGTGTTCTTACTTTTTTGCGCGGGTTTGTTCTTTTGATGGTGGGTCATCACTGGCGTTTCCATACCACTGTCACTATGAGTATCATCATCCTCATGATGGTGCGAGGATGATGGTTTTGGGGATTTCCCAGTGTTCTTACTTTTTCCAACTGTCTTGTTCTTACGTTGGTGTGGCACTGGCCGTTCAATGCTACTTTCACTGTCATCATCCTCTTGATGGTGCGAGGATCGTTTAGGGGATTTCCCAGTGTTTTTATCAATCAACTTTCGCTTTTTATGGTGCTGTGCACTAACGGCTGTTTCTTGTGGGCAACATGGGCCAGTGCACTTCGCCAGGGTGGCAGAAGCTGCCTTACGTTTTCCCCTCATCCTAAAATGGAAATACAATAATAATTAATGTTAATTATCAATGCAATTATAAATTGAACCTGACTGTACTGCTATAACCAGACCATCAAAAAACTGTACAAGCCAGGCTCAACATCGGGTACTAAGCCCGGATAATTCATCGGGTACAAAGCCCGGATAATACATCGGGTACAAAGCCCGGATAATACATCGGGTACAAAGCCCGGATAATACATCGGGTTCTAAGCCCGGATAAACATCGGGTACTAAGCCCGGATAAAACATCTGGTACTAATCTAAGATAAAACATCGGGTACTAAGCCCGGATAAAACATCGGGTACTAAGCCCGGATAAAACATTGGGTAGTAAGCCCGGATAAAACATTGGGTACTAAGCCCACTTTATACATTGGGTACGAGTCTGGCTTATACATCAGCTACCATGACTGGATAATACATTGGGTATCAAGCCCGGAGAATACAATGGGTAACTAGCCCGGATAAACCTTGGGTTCAACAAATACACCAACCTCAGGTACTAGCCTGGATAAAGAAATGAGTACTAGGCGGCCCTCACAAACGTGGGCTAAAATCTGGACAAAAGGTATTAAGCACAGATAAGTACTGAATAACCCAGTGCCGACTAATCAGGTACTATTCCTGTATATACATCAGGTACCGAGCCTGGATTAATGTTCATTACTAAGACTGGTTACCTTTGGGTACCAAACCCGTAAAACAAAAAATAAATAGTACTTAGTTATAATAACCAATGAGAACAACATGGCCCAGCTAAATATCCAGACAAAAAACAGTACAATTTCTCTTATTAGATGGTTATTTCATAAATTGCCTTTAATATTACAAAAGGAAACCTTTTTTAATACGGTACCTCAATTATGATGAATTTAAATAACATATGTAATAAGATCTTGTTACAAACTGCATACGCAGTGCACCTTCAGCCTTTGGGCTCGAGACTCAAAATTTAAGCCTGTAGTTCGGTTATATCCAGTAGGATCAAATATCAAATTGACATAAATAGTGAATAATGCCTCTAAAAATGTGGCATTGTAAATAAACATAACAGAGATACTCAACTACTAGCGTTGTCTTTTATTCCTGAATGAAACAACAATTGCCCTCAGGTTAAAGAACAATTTCCGGTTCCCTGCTGCCGACAAATGTACTCCGTCTGGAGCGAATGCTGTTGACAGAGCGTTCTCCGCCCAAAACCCTTTCAGCCTCCACAGGCAAGAAGAAATTGTTGGTAAATCAATGTTCAATTGTCTATTCAGTAAGTCGACCTTTGTTGAATATATATTGAAATCCACAGGGTATCTAGATATTCTAGTTGACTTAACCCTATATAACGTTTGTAGCGCTACCACTTCACTAATGTTTAATATGTACTTGATAGAATCAACAAGATCCGTTATTCTAGCAGCTGTAGCTAATGGCTCGCAGTCAAATAGATCGTTGGTCCCTATACACAATATAACCAAATCCGGGTTCAAATCTTTAATAATGTCTAAACGGGCCCTTAAATCGTGTACCTTGGCACCCGGAAACCCACGATAGTGAATCGATACTTCACCTGGCGTTAAATTCAGTAAAAATGTCAAGTCCGACGATTCCCTGATAAATGATTCGAAACGTTTGACGAAAGAATGTCCGAAAATTAACACACTGAAAACCATGACGCCATCTTGTCGATCCGAGACAAAGGAATTGAACAGAAACGTAACACAAAATGTAAATATCACAAAAAATCCAATTTACTATGGAATGACACTTCGCCGTACGTTAGAATATAGTACTATGAAACGATGAACACAAATATATACACAATAAAATTAACGTAAACAGTAATAAAGTTCAAAATAAGCGAGTAAAATTAACAGCGTTGAATCCTTTGTCTAAAAATTATTTAATTGCGCATGCGTACAGAGCCGAATGCGTTTTGGATTACTGCCGTTCCGTTCCGTACATCCAAATAAAACCGGGACGAAACCATCTCGTCCATAAAACATTTTATGTACATAAAATACATTTATTGACAGCAATGTTTTTTTTACAATAAATAGCTAACTGAAGTAGAACATCTTTATATTGACCTTTCATAAGTGTAATTAATTTAAACATGTTTGGTCTCAAATAAAAAAACTAATCTATGTATTGTTTTCTTAAATCATTTTACAACGGACAACTGATGATAAAAATATATTTAACTTCAATATCTCTAGTATCACAAAAACTTAAAATTTCCTTTCTTTCGATTATATTTATTGCGTTAATTCATGTTTGCATTTTAAGGCTATCCGCTGATATTGTAATTCTAGTGATTATCCCTTAAAAATCGTTCCGCAATTTCATTATTTATTTAATTTGTTATTTTTCAAAATTTCATCCATAACTAATGTAGACAAACTACGATAATTATAGACTACAAACAAATTGTATGTGTTGCAATTAAAACTAGTATTACATTTTTTTTTTTTATATTTTGCTGACTGATAAATAAAATATTGGCTTAAAAATAGTCGATTTGACATCCTTTCTTATTAAAAACATATTAGATAGTATATCTACTAATCATTAATGATCTGAAACTATTCTGCAGTAATATTAACAACAGGAAATAGATGTTGGATTTTTGGTGCCCAGTATAAATGATCATCTTCTGTGACGCGTAAACATTTACATTGAAAACGTTGAGAAAGCTAAGAATGCATGTACCTTTACAACACATTGTAAAAAACTTCCACCTTTATTCAGTTATATGCAATTTTGATAAAATGAGATATTTCTTTGACAGGATGTGTATCATTAGTCGATATTTTCGAGCGACATATTTATATTTATTTGGTTTAAACTGAATACAGTTCTTAAAAAAAAAGAATTATTATTTCGTAAGGAGGCCGGGCGGTGGCAGAAAAGTGGCCGAGATCATGTCTTATGCTTCGGCGGTCGACTGTCCGCATGTTTCCCCGCGAAACAGCGGCGTACCAAGGGCCGGATTTTACAAAGTTACCAAAGCCGTTCGATAGATGGCACGCACGGACCGGAATGTTTCAAAGTCCCTGAAGCCTGCCGAAAGATGACCTCATGGGAGCCCTCCCGCGTGCCTTCTAGTGTACACTTATGGGCAGAAGGCCCCGCTGTTCCTCAACATCGCCCCTACATATAACTCCTTGACCCCACCATTTTCTTGTCTGTTTCCCCGCGAAAGGGCTCTCGCATTTGTCCGGGAAAAAAGGTCGGGATGTGCTGGGGAAAGTGGCCGAAATAATATTTCTTTTTTACGAAATGTATTTTGTTTAAAAACGAATTCTAAATAAAAGTGTCCCTCGAAAAGATATAGAATGCCACTTTAGGGATTATGTAAGACAAAAATGTTTGCACTGGGGAAAAATGTGATTCAACCCAACAGGAAACGATAACCGTATCACTAGCCAGCTCTTAAATATATCCCCAAAACTTGCTGACATAGTTTAGTTCAACTAAAAAAATCACCGCCTTAATGTTATATATTGTTTTCTGATGAATACCTTAGAATGGGATTACAATTTTGGTTTTAACTATGGCTGTATATTTGCAGTGTTTCCGAGAACATTCTTCAGATTACAAGTTAAACGAGACAGGTACTCATTTTTTGTCGGCCGAGTTAAAAGAGCGTGGTTAAATATAAATGCAAATTTTCCCGTTGAAATATTAAAATAATTCCAGAAAATATAATAATCATAATATATCGAAAGGTAACACATTGCAGTTTGGTAGTTCACCAGTACATTTAAGATCAATTGAAAAACAGTTGTAGCCAAATATATGAACTGTTCCGTCTATTCTATTATAATAATATATAGTGTCGACTGAAGCCATTTATTGGAAAAGCGATATTGTTGTGCATTCATTTATAACAAACAAATTCCAAAGCTCAAGTGAAACTTCTATCCCGAATTCATTGAATCAGCCTTAGTAACAACATTTTGCGAATGTATCTACACAAATGAAATCATGGATGTTTTTTTAGTAATTCATTTAATGTATCTCTCTACTTCCGATTAAGATATTTGCACTAAGATAAATGACTGATTCCCAGGAATTAATTTTATAATTTGTTTAGCTATTGAAGTTACTAGTTTTGCACTTATTTATGTATCAAGTGGATACATCTACTGACGAAATAATTCCTACATTTTTAAATATTTCATATTTTTTCATAACCTTCGTCAAAGATAAACTAGTATGGAGAACTAGATTTTGGTATTTCTCTCCATCATGCCACACAAATGCAGTTCGTTGAAACAAATTATATTTTATATGAAGACTTAATTTAATGATTCACATCAACATTAACACTGTTAATTGAACAATACAGTTGGAATCACCGCAGAGAAGTTTATATTTGATGAATGTTTTCTGATTCAGTTCTGATTCGCTTTAGCATTACTTAAAAGTTAAGTCCGTCGTGCGAGCGGGTGATTTTTCTCCGTTTTCAAATCATTGAATAAGTAATTCCGAAGAATATGTTCTACAAATTAATTTCGTGCGGCCTAATACAAATAGACGCAAAATGACTATAATGCATAAAGACTTCTTTCAGAATTTCTTGTCGGTAAATTATGTAGCAGTTTGAAGTACAAAACATCAACAGTTAGTATTTTGAGAAGTTTGAAACACTCCGCACCAAAAACAGTGTGACAGCATATCGTAAAAATACAAGTTTACACCTTTCTCTGTCCATTACTTCAGCTCTATGACAATTTGAACCGCGAACCTCTCTGTAGGTTATTAATATCTAATAAAGAATTATTTGATATGTATTATTTATTTTTACCCAACTATATTTGTCTAATACACTGTTTAGCATTGTGCATTTAAATGCATTCTCTATTGATTGCATCATCCGAAAAATCTAGCATGAATATTTAAGAAAACATTTACTTTTGATTCGTGTTTATAACGCCGGTGTATAAAGTAATAGTGCACTCACTCACATGTACGAGCTTTGTTTTAAAAATGTGTACCTATATACTCCCATATTAAGCCCACAGCCAACACAATTCCTGGGGAAAATAATATCAATGTCCAGAACCTGGCGATATTTCTTTTCTTAAATATATATATAACGACTGTAGGATAAACACGACATACCTGTGATAAAGAAAACAATCGACGTCACTGTAAGTATCCACATTGCACCGGAGCGTAGTGAGAACATAACCCTCATTCTCTGCGTCCTCTCATATTGTGCGAAGCATTTAAATACTGCAACATTTACGTAATTCGATTATCAATGTCTGATGATATTACGCATGATCTGGGTGTATAACTTGTACATGCATTTGGTAATTGGAGTGACATTTTACGTCCAATATGCTGATCATACTGATGGAATTACATCATATGACATTTCACGTTCTGGTATAATGTTATTCTCAGTAATATGTGTATGAGTAATAATGGATACTCTGACAGACCAGTAACGGAAATGTTAGTTATGTTGTTTTGTTTCCCATTAACCTCCTTTTTAATTTGATTTGATAAGACTCTGAATGGAAAATGTGATAAATAAATCCGACAAGACGTAGCAGCAGGGCTATAACAGTAGTATTACATTCAGAACTAAGGATGTTCTTATTATGAAGGTTTCACTGTATTAATGTGTCACCGACATGGAATATAATTATCTCTATAGATGTACATACACATCTTCATTGTATCTGCATAGCAAACAAATGTCACAACACTGAAGACACGTGACTTTAGGACACATTATCATATCGTAAAACCTGAAACGATCTGTCCCAGATAAATATATAACAATGTAACGTTTAAAGAATTGCACAGCCAACACGCTCGTTGTCATCGCTATTTCGATATTTTACTTCTACAATGCATCACTCGTGATTTGATCATGTAAGATTTGAGTAGTTTTTGAATGTTATATATATATAGCATACACAGTCACATATGTTTTAAATGCCACTGTTGAGAACTAGAAAACATTTCGATTTTGTGGATAGAAAATCACCTAAGAATTCAAATTCAACATTCCTTTGTTTAAATTGGGAAAATGAAAATGTGAGCATTAGAAGCAAGTTCTGTTTATATATATGTTCTTTAAAATAGGACGTATCCAACCTGGTTATCTCCACTGGTAGAGCACTTGATCGTCACCTGGGAGTTCCGGCTTCCATACACGGGCTGGACAGGTTATCTCCACTGGTAGAGCGCTTGATCGTCACCTAGGAGTTCTAGCTTCCATACACGGGCTGGACAGGTTATCTCCACTGGTAGAGCACTTGGTCGTCACCTAGGAGTTCCGGCTTCCATACACGGGCTGGACAGGTTATCTCCACTGGTAGAGCGATTGATCGTCACCCAGGAGTTCTGGCTTCCATACACGGACTGGACAGGTTATCTCCACTGGTAGAGCGATTGATCGTCACCCAGGCGTTCTGGCTTCCATACACGGACTGGACAGGTTATCTCCACTGGTAGAGCGATTGATCGTCACCCAGGAGTTCTGGCTTCCATACACGGACTGGACAGGTTATCTCCACTGGTAGAGCGATTGATCGTCACCTAGGAGTTCTAGCTTCCATACACGGACTTGACAGGTTATCTCCGCTGGTAGAGCGATTGATCGTCACCTAGGAGTTCCGGCTTCCATACACGGACTTGACAGGTTATCTCCGCTGGTAGAGCACTTGATCGTCACCTAGGAGTTCCGGCTTCCATACACGGACTTGACAGGTTATCTCCGCTGGTAGAGCGATTGATCGTCACCTAGGAGTTCCGGCTTCCATACACGGACTGGACAGGTTATCTCCTTCCGTGCAATTTGGCTGCAGTCTTTTATACTCGACTTCTGATTGTCTATTGTTTGTGGAGGGGCGTGTTAGTATGGATTATTCTAAACAATCTGAAATAGTTCGGTTTACCACTTGACCTGTTATTTGTCGATCTGTCAAAGTTGTGATAGATTTAAAAAGGCTAAGGGTGAAGTATTATAAGTACTTTGATCGGTTATCGGTAAAATTTAGAAAGTACTGTGATTCTTCGCTGTCGCATTTCTCACAGAGGCTTGCCCAACTGTGTTGCCTCTTTAAATAAAGTCGTTATTATTATTATTATTATTTCTGCATCAATTGTAGATACTAGCATTTGTTCCAGTGGTGAACACATATAATAACCATCATTCAAACAAATACCATAGTCGTAAAATAAATACTTAATCGCTTAATACAGATAAAACATCGGTTAATTACCAGAGCTACACCATAATTAATGCACTTCTACGTGATCATTACCGACGTTATTGGATGACAAAGTGAGTGTTTACCAAGCGAATTCAGTCCGTGGGAGAGTCAACATCTGGGAACACTTTATGCTGTCAGTGAAACATAGCGTACTTCGGTAGCAAACGTTGAGGACAGTTATTGGCTAAAACATACTGTACAATCTCTCCAGAGCAACGGTCTTTGGGAAACACTCATTGTGACTGAATGTATTAAATTTGTGTTTCAGCTTCACAAGTTTAATACATTCAATCTACATTGTATTTGGAAGTGGTTGTAAATCACTGAATGTTTAGCACTGTATTAACAGACTCCCTGCCATATGTGACCTTATCGGCTGATTCCCAATGAAGGTCTCTTAAAACAGTGTATACTATATATTACGTTTGAAACACAATAAATCAATTTTTATCTTAAAATCAAGCATAGTTACCAATTATTTTTATTTCATTTTTTCATTCAGACAGTGACTCTCATATAATATATCGAGTTGTAAGAAACTCTCCGCTAGAAAAAATATAGTACATTTTGTAAACTTGTATCGATTTTTCTTTATATTCATATGACATGTTTACGTTTTAATCTTCATTATCATAAAATAGAGCAAGGTGACCTATCATTTTTAATTCATAGCATTGGTTAGATACATACACTGATAAAATGTACAAAGTTTAAAGGCAAAAAAAATGGCCTTATTGTAGGATACGCCATTAACATCGCTTAAACAATAACCGCTCCTCCCATGGACAAAAAGAAAGCTAAACCCCAGAACCCAACTACACACGCGAGTTTGCCGAAATGTACATGTTTTCAGCACAGGTGGCAATAACTTACTATAGTAGGCCTATCCTATTTAGATATTTCAATCCGGAAATGAAAGTGCCACGGCTTCCTCATACATTCTGACAATAATGTTAAATGTTGAAATTGATACAAAATGGGGAAGTTGGACAGCCGGACAAATGTCAAGGTCATAGCTCGGACACGCAGGTTCTCACGTAACCAGAATGTGTGTTTGTGCTAAGTATAAAAGTGTGTTCTTTTGACTCCCCTAAGCGATATGATGTCCATTTGTTTCTTACTACGTACAATAGCAGCCCCGGACCGTAAACATATATAACTCAAACAAAGACATTTAGCAAGGATGCCATAGTGTCACGATAGATTTCTGTAGTTGTGTTACTTTACTTTAAGGCAGTGTCCACTCTCATGTGTTTGTTGTATTATTCAGCATGTGTCCAATCGATCAGGTTTGTCCGCTAATGTGTCATAATACTGTATTCTAGTACATTGTTTCGTTCTAGACAATCCTAAATGTTACAAACTGAGATTTATTGCGACAGGCATGACATCAATTATATTAACTATAATATACGACCTCGTAATGGAACCATCGACTAGCGTCGGGTTGCGGAGTATTGAATCGTATAGTACCGTCTGGCGTCGTGTTGTGGTGTATCGCAGCGCATCGTACCGTCTAACTTCGCGTTGTGGACTATCGAATCGTATTGTACCGTCTAGCGTCACGTTGCAATGTATCAAAGCGTATCGTACCGTATAGCGTTGCATATTATGGAGGCGTATCGTACCGTCTAGTGTCCCGTTCCGGTGAAACATATCGTACCGTCTAGCCTCGCGTTCCGGTGAAACGTATCGTATCGTCTAGCGTTGTACTGCCACGTATCGAATTATATAGTACCAAATCGCACTTCAGCGAATCGTGTCGTATAGTACTGTCTTGCACTATCGGCGATTTTTTAGATGTTTATTGCTTCAGATTAAAAAGCGTCCTGAACTGAAATGTAATCAACGACTCCCAATATTCTTGCGTCATGTTCTGGTTGTTCAACCGTGTATCCCATCCATAAGATCAAGGTCGTAATTAACCGTCACCAGTTGTATACTTACGGTTCGCCACACCTAAGAAGACCGTGTACCATAGTGTGGTATTTTTCTGAACAACATATAGGCCCATATTCAGAAACGCTACTCCACTCACACTCACTGAGATAATCCGGTTTTAATTATCTAACGGTCCGTGCTTTTGAGTGTGACTTCGCCCTTACTAGAAATTGGTATTCACAAAGGTTAGGGTAGCTGGAGTACACTCGAATGAGTGAGGATTTCCCGAATGAGTGAGGATTTCTCGAGTGAATGATTCGGCCACTTGACAGTGACTCGAACTACACTCAAGTGTCGTTTCTGAATACCGATTTAGTAGACTCGTATTAAATTAAGCCAAATGATAAACTTTCTGTGTTTTATTTAATTAAACAAACAAATATATGCTCGTCTTGATCAATGTATTGGCCACATATATGTTTCCATTATTTCTAATTGAATAGTACAATTATTTAGATGAATCAAACAAGTAATTATGAGTAAAATTTGTGAAAAGTCAGTTATCTTGTACGATGTAAAATAAAATAACAAGATTACCATACGCTACTTGGAACAGGTGACCTTCTATTATTGGTCGCTTTATTAATGTTAATGCAAGTATTTAATACATTTGATATGCATCATTCCCATACCCATTATTATATTTCAATGAAAATCTGACCAACCAGTACAAAGATGTGGTTCCAGACAGATATTATCCATAGATAACATGGTCATTTGAAATAACAAAGGGTCATAACTCTGTCATACATTAGTTGAGTGTAACATGATTTGATATGCATCATTGCCCCCCATACCCATCTATATATTCATAGAAAGTTTCAATGAAATATGTTAAACCAGTACCAAGATATGATTCAGGACGGATTTTTCCTGTAGACAATTGGTAATTGAAAGTAACAAAGGGTCATAACTCCGCTATACATAGTTGGATTTAGACCCCTTTTGGTGTGCATCGTTCCCGTCTCCATATACATAAAACTTTCAATGAAATATGTCCGACCAGTACCAAGTTATCGCTCCGGACGGAAAATAGTGTGACAGACGGAAGGACGGAAAGACGGACAGACAGACAACGCCAAAGGAAATGGGTCATTGAAAGTAACACAGGGCCATAACTCTGTCATTCAAAGGTGGATTGTGACCCTTTTGATTAGCATCATTCCCATACCCATATACGCTTCGGATGGAAACAAAGTGTGACAGCCGGAAGGTCGGAAAGACGGAAAGACTGATAGACGGACAACGCCAAAAAATATACCCCTCCCAAAGCCTTCGTGTCGGCGGGGTATACTAATATTATGCGATCATGTATTCATGCCACAATTTTATGACACATTTTACTGTATTTCTCATTTGTATCTGAAATTAACTTTTCATGTGTTTTGATGATTATAAATTGTGTTGTCCTAATAACAGTAAACTTGACACGAAGGCTTTGTGAGGGGTATACATGTTGCATATTGTCGACATAATGCCGGACAATAGCTATACATAACTTATGGTATACATGTTGCATATTTTCGATACTATGTTGGACAAAAGTTATAAATAGCTTGTAGTATACATGTTACATAGTGTCGACATTATGCCGGACAATAGCTTTACATAGCTTATAGTAAACATGTTGCATATTGTCGACATTATGTCGGACAATAGCTATACATAGCTTATGGTATACATGTTGCATATTTTTGACATGATGTCGGACAATAGCTATACATAGCTTATGGTATACATTTTGCATATTTTCGACATTATGTCGGACAATAGCTATACATAGCTTATGATATACATGTTGCATATTTTCGACGTTATGTCGGACAATAGCTATACATAGCTTATGGTATACATGTTGCATATTTTCGATATTATGTCGGACAATAGCTATACATAGCTTATGATATACATGTTGCATATTTTCGACATTATGTCTGACAATAGCTATGCATAGCTTATGGTAAACATGTTGCATATTGTCGATATTATGTGACTGAAGTGAATCACAAAGTTGTGATTGTAATATCTTCTATCACACAGCATCCACAGTGACACTTCCATGGTTGATGGATGTGTAAATAAACAACATGGCAACAAACCTTTTAAGGAGTATTTCAATGCACATATTAAAGTTTACTGTTATTATATTCTTCAAGGGGTCAATATATTGCAGATATTATAGTCTGGTACCTTGTACACTTATGTCAATCTCAAATGCAATTGGGCATTTTTTATTATGATAACTATTCCTTAAGTTTTAAGTGATTACAGAACAAATATAATATTGTTCATTTGCAAGTAAACGTGGAGTGCTTAAATAATGATACCATTTTAATATATGATATACATGTTGCATACTTTTGGTGTGGGTTAAAAGAAGACTATAATGCTTATGTTTGTGCAAATATCTCCAGTACTAATAAAATCAAAAACAAATCAATTCAGGATCCACAGTTTTTATTCAGGTTACATACAACAATAAATCATGAAATCATGACATACATGCTCTGCATACAACTGATTGGTCATGTGTTTATGTTTTTTCCACAATAACTACCAAAATCTCATGTGTGTTATCAGCAACCAGATGATATGAGCTTATCAGAAAAGAATGACACTGTATTTTTCCACATGTGCTAATAAATTGCTGACAAAACTAAATACATATTACACAAACTTCAAGGTCTGAAACATTTTGTATTTTAGTACACATCTTTGTTTCAGTAAAGTTTTGTAATATATTGGATTTATATATCTTCATTGTGGCACTGCACAGTGAATCTTCTGTTACAGTCAACTGTTGTACCATGGATAGTTCTATACAGCTCATACCATAACATCAATATGATTCAAGTAATAAGATGAAGTTTTTCCTGAAAAGATATTTAAACAAACAGATCTGTAAGGCCGTAAAAGATTTAACAAAATTATAAAACATGTACATTACACATACTTAAAGTGATCTATTAACTAAAACAATTTAACGTGGTTCATAAAACATCTTATCACAGCTCTAAATAAATTAATGTTTTCTGACACATCAGAGAGCACGATTTTATTCCTGTGCCGCCATCAGGTAGGAATGATCATAATCATTACAACAGCGTCTATTCAAAGAACTCAAACCATCAAACATAAACTAATATGTAACTATGCAGAAATACATTAATTAGTAAGCAAAAGATTACTTCCGCATCGCGAATACATGTGCCACACACGCTGTTTATGACATTCAGTAAAAGCATGTAGTCAAAGCATATGGTAAAACGACTAACTATGATCAATGTAAGTCCTAAAAAGAAGTTTTCTAGTACCTGTATCCAGTAATACAGTGTTACAAGACACAAACTTGGACGTGTTTTCGCCCCCTCGATTCGATTTTTGACAGCTTTTTCCCGTGCGTGTAATCAAGTAAAATATACAGATTTAATCTAAACGGAATCTTCGCATAAACATATTTGTAGAAGATATTAAACTTACCTAGCATACGTTGAGAGAGCAGGGAATAACCGTGTTAAAAATCACAAAATGTACCGTTGCCATTTTTAAGAAATTTCTCAAGTAGATAAGATACCTATAGACGTATTTTATTTATTGAACAAATCTTAGATGACAAACGGATATGTGAGACTAAAATGGGCTATTTAAGACCAACACAATTCTAAGATATCATGTTCTCCATCGTGACCTATGTGGAGAAGTTGTCCGCTGTTTACTGAAGGACAAGGGAGTACTGGTTGATGATTAATTCCTGGAAACTGGTTAGGTCAACTGACTGTCAAGTAGAAGTGATAAAAGCTTGAACATTGTTCAAAACCCCGTAAAAACAAAACACGTTTCATATTAACGGAACATGTGTTTATGGTAAATTGGGCCCAATCCCTTTATACAGAATAATTGATATACAATATTATATAATAAGCGATGTGATTCCTGTGAGAGTGATGTTATACTGCGCTTATTAACTGCAATAATTGTCGTATAAACGCAAGCCTGCATTTGATTGAACAAACTACTGGTTGTTAAATAAGTAAATGTATGTGGAGTCGTGTATTTAATACAATATCAAAACGAACGATATATTTATAACGTTACATACATATAATACAGTCTAACATGTCTATACTGGTCACCTATGCGACTGTATAGTATACATTTTGTATGTATAACGTTCCATACATATAATACAGTCCAACCTGTCTATACTGGTCACATATGCGACTATATAGTATATGTATAACGTTCCATACCTACAATACAGCCCAACCTGTCTATACTGGTCACCTATGCGACTATATAGTATATGTATAACGTTCCATACCTATAATACAGTCCAACCTGTCTATACTGGTCACCTATGCGACTACATATAATACAGTCCAACCTGTCTATACTGGTCACCTATGCGACTATATATTGTATGAATAACGTTCCATACATATAATAAAGTCCAACCTGTCTATACTGGTCACCTATGTGACTATATAGTATATGTATAACGTTCTAAACATATCATACAGTCAAACCTGTCTATACTGGTCACCTATGCGACTATATATTATATGTATGACGTTCTATACATATAATACAGTCCAACCTGTCTATACTGGTCACCAATGAGACTATATATTATAATTATAGTGCTTATATTAACCGCGATAGCATGAATATATTATCTGGCCCAATACATTTCAAAATAGGTGCATTGAGTTGTGTTTGTTTTTTCGTGTGTTTGACTGAGAAATAGTCGTGATTCTGTGTTGAAAGAAAAATAAACTAAACAGCTGTTATATTAACACATACGTTTCGTACCTAAATTGACATGGCTCGATCATGGCAGGTCATACACATGTTCTCGGTCAATCTAACAGTACTATACACCACTTCATTATACAGCGGTTTTGTGGGGTTGAGTTTGTTTGCCTCGCCACCAGGAAATTTCTTATGGGCGAGTGGTTTTATTAACCGCGAACTGATATATTACCTGGATCATTATATTTCAAAATTGGTAAGGGTTAGGTCTGTAAGCTTGACGTAAGTTCTGTTTTGATAGAAAAGTAAACCAACCAGCAGTTTTAAAATCGAATTCATCTATTAGAATGATTTGGACACAAGTGCTATTTAGAATTAAAATAATTGCCAACTTGTAAATTTAATGAAATTAACTATCAGACATTTTCTTCCTACATCTTTTACCTGTCGTGAGACATTTCATGTACTAGGACCACGAGATTCTTTGCGGTGGCAGGGACTTGACTCAAGATGTGTCTGAACGTTCCAGTATAAAATCTGAGTTAAAATCTGATGGTTGGTTCATATTTATATGTGGCATATCTGGAATGCACAAGTCGTAATGCATCCAAGTGATATTAATGAATAGATTTATTCACAACTGCCCTTCCACTCTTCACAATAACTGCAACTAAAACTGACTTAATTAGTAATTGCAATTAACAAACAAATGATTCTTCTGATGAAACGTTCTATGTGTATGTTAATGTATGCCTGGTATTTTACAAAGTGTATTATATAGAGGATCTAACATGAGTGTTCATGTTTTATTGAATTTATTAAACGAGTAGGTCAAAATGATATAATGCCAGGCTTTGCCGAGCATTATATATTTTTGGCCGACGAAATATCGACGTTACATTGATATATCAACTGAAGATTATTCATATGTTTCTTAAAACATTATTTGCAAAAAAAAACACTTACTTATTAGTGTGGAAACAAAATGGTCAAAGTCATACATAATACATAACTAGAAGTAAAATATATGAAATCATGAACTGCAAGCATGTAAATAGCATTTTAGTAAACGATACATGATATATTGAATTATCGTTGATAAGCTTTTGCGAATTCAGTGACAGCTCTAGAACATACTAAGTTATACGCTGATGGCACAGTGATTGTACTAGTGTATCGTCGGAATTAGACCACGGAGTTCTGTGCGACTTTGATGGCTTGCATCAACTTTCTCTTGTTGTTAGTATCAATGCTATTGATGTTATTATTATACACAAATCACCAGAGAAGCTAGAGGGGTCTGTGAGTGGGCATTGCATCAACTTTCTCTTGTTGTTAGTATTAATGCTATTGATGTTATTATTATACACAAATCACCAGAGAAGCTAGAGGGGTTTGTGAGTGGGCATTGCATCAACTTTCTCTTGTTGTTAGTATTAATGCTATTGATGTTATTATTATACACAAATCACCAGAGAAGCTAGAGGGGTCTGTGAGTGGGCATTGCATCAACTTTCTCTTGTTGTTAGTATTAATGCTATTGATGTTATTGTTATACACATATCACCAGAGAAGCTAGAGGGGTTTGTGAGTGGGCCTTGCATCAACTTTCTCTTGTTGTTAGTATTAATGCTATTGATGTTATTATTATACACAAATCACCAGAGAAGCTAGAGGGGTCTGTGAGTGGGCATTGCATCAACTTTCTCTTGTTGTTAGTATTAATGCTATTGATGTTATTATTATACACAAATCACCAGAGAAGCTAGAGGGGTCTGTGAGTGGGCATTGCATCAACTTTCTCTTGTTGTTAGTATCAATGCTATTGATGTTATTATTATACACAAATCACCAGAGAAGCTAGAGGGGTTTGTGAGTGGGCCTTGCATCAACTTTCTCTTGTTGTTAGTATTAATGCTATTGATGTTATTATTATACACAAATCACCAGAGAAGCTAGAGGGGTTTGTGAGTGGGCCTTGCATCAACTTTCTCTTGTTGTTAGTATCAATGCTATTGATGTTATTATTATACACAAATCACCAGAGAAGCTAGAGGGGTTTGTGAGTGGGCCTTGCATCAACTTTCTCTTGTTGTTGGTATCAATGCTATTGATGTTATTATTATACACAAATCACCAGAGAAGCTAGAGGGGTTTGTGAGTGGGCCTTGCATCAACTTTCTCTTGTTGTTGGTATCAATGCTATTGATGTTATTATTATACACAAATCACCAGAGAAGCTAGAGGGGTTTGTGAGTGGGCCTTGCATCAACTTTCTCTTGTTGTTAGTATTAATGCTATTGATGTTATTATTATACACAAATCTCCAGAGAAGCTAGAGGGGTTTGTGAGTGGGCCTTGCATCAACTTTCTCTTGTTGTTGGTATCAATGCTATTGATGTTATTATTATACACAAATCACCAGAGAAGCTAGAGGGGTTTGTGAGTGGGCCTTGTATCAACTTTCTCTTGTTGTTAGTATCAATGCTATTGATGTTATTATTATACACAAATCACCAGAGAAGCTAGAGGGGTTTGTGAGTGGGCCTTGCATCAACTTTCTCTTGTTGTTAGTATCAATGCTATTGATGTTATTATTATACACAAATCACCAGAGAAGCTAGAGGGGTTTGTGAGTGGGCCTTGCATCAACTTTCTCTTGTTGTTAGTATTTATGCTATTGATGTTATTATTATACACAAATCACCAGAGAAGCTAGAGGGGTCTGTGAGTGGGCCTTGCATCAACTTTCTCTTGTTGTTAGTATCAATGCTATTGATGTTATTATTATACACAAATCACCAGAGAAGCTAGAGGGGTTTGTGAGTGGGCCTTGCATCAACTTTCTCTTGTTGTTAGTATTAATGCTATTGATGTTATTATTATACACAAATCACCAGAGAAGCTAGAGGGGTTTGTGAGTGGGCATTGCATCAACTTTCTCTTGTTGTTAGTATTAATGCTATTGATGTTATTATTATACACAAATCACCAGAGAAGCTAGAGGGGTTTGTGAGTGGGCCTTGCATCAACTTTCTCTTGTTGTTAGTATTAATGCTATTGATGTTATTATTATACACAAATCATCAGAGAAGCTAGAGGGGTTTGTGAGTGGGCCTTGTATCAACTTTCTCTTGTTGTTAGTATTAATGCTATTGATGTTATTATTATACACAAATCACCAGAGAAGCTAGAGGGGTTTGTGAGTGGGCCTTGTATCAACTTTCTCTTGTTGTTAGTATTAATGCTATTGATGTTATTATTATACACAAATCACCAGAGAAGCTAGAGGGGTTTGTGAGTGGGCCTTGCATCAACTTTCTCTTGTTGTTGGTATCAATGCTATTGATGTTATTATTATACACAAATCACCAGAGAAGCTAGAGGGGTCTGTGAGTGGGCCTTGCATCAACTTTCTCTTGTTGTTAGTATCAATGCTATTGATGTTATTATTATACACAAATCACCAGAGAAGCTAGAGGGGTCTGTGAGTGGGCCTTGCATCAACTTTCTCTTGTTGTTGGTATCAATGCTATTGATGTTATTATTATACACAAATCACCAGAGAAGCTAGAGGGGTTTGTGAGTGGGCCTTGCATCAACTTTCTCTTGTTGTTAGTATTAATGCTATTGATGTTATTATTATACACAAATCACCAGAGAAGCTAGAGGGGTTTGTGAGTGGGCCTTGCATCAACTTTCTCTTGTTGTTGGTATCAATGCTATTGATGTTATTATTATACACAAATCACCTGAGAAGCTAGAGGGGTCTGTGAGTGGGCCTTGCATCAACTTTTTCTTGTTGTTAGTATCAATGCTATTGATGTTATTATTATACACAAATCACCAGAGAAGCTAGAGGGGTCTGTGAGTGGGCCTTGCATCAACTTTCTCTTGTTGTTGGTATCAATGCTATTGATGTTATTATTATACACAAATCACCAGAGAAGCTAGAGGGGTTTGTGAGTGGGCCTTGCATCAACTTTCTCTTGTTGTTAGTATTAATGCTATTGATGTTATTATTATACACAAATCACCAGAGAAGCTAGAGGGGTTTGTGAGTGGGCGTGTACATCTTCAGGCTGTTAGAAGTTACTTACATTTCTCCCAGCTAAGCTCATGGTTGATATCGTCTGGACGATGTTTACCGTTTACTGTCGTCTATAGCTTTGTATATAATTTATTGTAGAAAATATAGCTAGTACTTTGTACATAGCCTGCCTGATTAAAGCGCTAGTCGGTCACCCGGGATATCCAGGTTCGAGCAGGTCAGGGCAGTTCACAACCTTCTATGACATTTTAAAATGGCTACTTTTGACCATATTTAATACCTTCTACCTTTGCATGGACAATAGGCATTCCAGTGATACTCTTGTCAAATATCTGATATTTGTAGTTGTTACTGACAGTTATTGAAACGTATTTATTTGAAAATCGTACATCTTGGATGATGATTTTTTAAAAGAGATTGATAACAATATCGAAATTCTCGCACATAATACCTCTTTTAAATGTTGTATACAAACTAATACAAAGGAATAAGTTCAAATATCGATGTCATAAACATAAATAATTACTTAGTTTTAATTTTTACCGTTTATAGAACTGTGATGAGGTAAAGGTGATAACCTGATGGGTATGTCTACTACAGCGGGTAATTTCTTACCGGATTATACCATTTTATGGCCGATTTGACCATAATTTAGAGAAAATTTGACCCTTCAACCCGATTTTTTAGGGTCAGAATGTGGCATTTTGGAAATGATCAGGAGCCAAAGGGTCAACTCGAGAGTTAATGGAACCCCCGCTACACCGGTTATCACTTTGTTTGTTCAAGGTGGATTCATACTTGAACGTATTCTTATTATAGGATATACGCCCCCGGGGAATCTGTGGGGTACACGTTCAGTCGGCTTTCTGAAGTGCATAATGTCCCGTCTGCTGAACTAGCGAATATCGTAATGAGGTCCACTGTCGCACATTTACCAAGACAAGAACAAACATAACGTTGAACAGTTTCTACGATGTAACAAATTCGGAAGGGATGAAAGGAAATATCGGACCAGTCCATTACACGAAGAACGTGATAAAACCGGTCCCTCGACTTCAAAATGTTACAGTAATGTCGGCGATGAGCGTAAGTTAAGTTCTGGACTGGAAGTTGATAAGCCTCCGAAATCAGAAACACAACACATGGATACAAAGCCTCCGTTTGATCGACGGAAACAGGATGTCCCTGTAAATATACGAGCAGGACATTGTCCCATTAGTTAAACGCCAAAGCGCATAGTTGATCAACTTTCACCGATAATGAAATATATATATGATTTTCCAGGCACCAGCTCGTCACATAATCAGGAATCAAAAACTGACTTTGTTTCATATAGAGATGGTTCTGCGTCAAAAGTGGATGCACGTTCCATTATACACAGCCGAATGCAGAAATATGTCTATAACTGCACTATTTCTAACGAACAAACATCCAATCAGAAATCAGCTTTATTTAAAACGCCTGAACAATGTGCTCCAGTAAAAGTTCATCCATACAGAAAACCGGCAACAATGTCCGTGTCGACAAATCAGTCTTACCGAGTCCAAAGATATTTCATGTAGCCTAGATAATGACTCGCACCAATCTCTGCCTAAGGCAAAATATTAACCAGGTTTTGTTAGGAATTTATTTAGTCACACGAACTCCTCTCCTGAAATGGAGACTAATTTCGTCCTGTTTGACAGTTCATCAAAGCATGAAACAATTGATGAACATGAGAACGTGTACACGACTGAGAGAGAAAATGTAGATAGTGAACGTGTAGAGCCTAGTGTAGATACATGTGATACCAACCTCAAAACAAACGTCAGGAGAGATCACCATAGCAACCTCTTATTGTCTATACTTTCAAGGGGAGTAACTCTTGATTCTCATTCGGACAGTTCAAGAAAGACAACTCTTACCAATTATTCTAGGAATAAAAAATTACAACATGCAGTGTAGGAGGGGTGAACTCCACTATTCAATATTTGGCACAAAATCGAGAAACAATGGAATTAGAAACTGATGTTAGTTGCAGCAATATATCCTCATCGATTGATAGCGAAGTTGAAAACCATTTTAAACAAGTTTCGAAGAATTGTGTCGGAAAATTGGAAAAGAAAGTTGACCAGATACCTGTGATAAAAGTCCAACTCGTGATCTTTCTCTTTGCAGTTGTTGAAGCGGTGTTTGTAACAAACTGGACAGAATGAATGTCTACTTTTAAAACGTTTTCAATCTCATATTGTATGTTAAAGATCAATGTTACACTATCGAGGAACACATTTTGAAGCCGTTTATGGGTAACAATGCCCTGATAAAATGTCCTAACACACAAAAAGAAACATATGTTGTGCCCCAATAGACCCACCCCTTTTTATGGCAAATTCGGGACCACTATTCGACCCCATTCCCCATAGAGAAAAGTATATATTTTCCCCCAGATTTTGTCAAAATTTCCCCATCATTAAACATATTTTTTACCAGTTATTTCCCTGCAGCAGTCATATTTTCTTTGTCCAAGTAAAAATACGAGTGCCAAACACTCAAAAGCATGGTCAAGGTTGCTGTCAAGGCTGCTGTCAAGGATGTTGTCAAGGCTGTTGTCAGGACTGTTGTCAAGGTTGTTCGCGAGGTAACATCAAGGTTACTGTCAAGTCTGCTGTCAATGCTGATGTCAAGACAGTTGTCAAGGCTGTTGTCAAGGATGTTGTCATGGTTGCTGTCAATGATGATGTCAATGCTGATGTCAAGGTTGTTGTCATGGTTGCTGTCAATGATGCTGTCAATGCTGATGTCAAGGTTGTTGTCATGGTTGCTGTCAAGTTTGACGTCACGGTTGTTGTCAAGGCTGCTGTCAATGTTGCTGTCAAGGTTGTTGTCAAGGCTGCTGTCAATGTTGCTGTCAAGGTTGTTGTCAAGGCAGTTGTCAATGTTGTTCGCTAGTAACATCAAGGTTACTGTCAATGCTGTTGTCAAGGCTGCTGTCAAGGCTGCTGTCAAGGTCTGGCATGATGTAGAAGGATTCATCATTATCACTTGAATGCTAAAATCATATAATACCAAGCAAAATCTAGATGGTCAAGAAGAGCTTTCATTTGCTCTTCATTTTTACAGAACTCGGCCATAAAGTTATTTGCTAATGTGCAACCTTTATAAATATCTTTATTGTCATTGAGGTGTGCCGGAAGACCTGTAAATGTGTCTCTTTATTTTGATAAAGTATTGCATTTTGAAGGATATGTTAACACTTGGAGCTCGTGCATACAAACGCCAACAATCACCTGATGCTATAAAGCACTTCCAGTTTGTGATGGGACGCTTCGCTATTACTGTTTTAATGATACAACCGGTTAACAGTCACATTCAAGTTCGGTAAGAACACACGAATGAAAACATATATTGAATAACAACCGGTTAACCAACACAGTCTAGTCCGAAAAGAACACACACATGAATATATATAATGAATATCAACCGGTTAACCGTCAACCTCTAGTCCGGTAAGAACACCAAGTAAACCCTCAAAATGCCAACCAGTCCTAGGTCAACCCTCGCCATACCAACCAGTCCTTGGTCAACCCACACCATGCCAACCAGTCCTCGGTCAACCCTCACAATGCCAACCAGTCCTTGGTCAACCCTCACAATGCAAACCAGTCCTTGGTCAAACCTCACAATGCCAACCAGTCCTTGGTCAACCCTCACACTGCCAACCAGTCATTGGTCAACCCTCACAATGCCAACCAGTCCTTGGTCAACCCTCACAATGCCAACCAGTCCTTGGTCAACACTCACCATGCCAACCAGTCCTTGGTCAACACTCACCATGCCAACCAGTCCTAGGTAAACTCTGACCATGCCAACAATTCCATGAACACCCTGACCATACAAACCAGTCCTAGAACACCATGATCTGCCAACCAGTCCTTGGTCAACCCTCACAATGCCAACCAGTCCTTGGTCAACACTCACCATGCCAACCAGTCCTGGGTAAACCCTCACCATGCCAACCAGTCCTAGGTAAGCCCTGACCATGCCAACCAGTCCTAGAACACCATGATCTGCCAACCTGTCCTTGGTCAACCCTCACAATACCAACAATTCCATGAACACCCTGACCATACAAACCAGTTCTAGAACACCATGATCTGCCAACCTGTCCTTGGTCAACCCTCACAATACCAACACTTCCATGAACACCCTGACCATACAAACCAGTCCTAGAACACCATGATCTGCCAACCTGTCCTTGGTCAACCCTCATTATGCCAACCAGTCCTAGAACACCCTGACCATACAAACCAGTCCTAGAAAACCATGATCTGCCAACCTGTCCTTGGTCAACCCTCATTATGCCAACCAGGCCTAGAACACCCTGACCATACAAACCAGTCCAAGGTGAACTTTCACCATGCCAACCAGTCCTAGAACACCCTGACCATACAAACCAGTCCTAGAACACCATGATCTGCCAACCAGTCCTTGGTCAACCCTTATTATGCCAACCAGTCCTAGAACACCCTGACCATACAAACCAGTCCAAGGTGAACTTTCACCATGCCAACAAGACATAGGTCCACGCTCAGCATGCCAACCAGTCTTAGGTCAATCCTAACCATACAAGCCAGTCCTTGGTCAAGCCCTGGCTTTTTTCATTAGTGGGTCGCATAATTGCAAACAAACCAGGATAGTAACGTACATATAAATCTAGACATTTACCGTCTGTCTGCATGTTATGTGTGTTAGTTTATCAGAAACAGTTTGTGTCACCCTGGTAACGTACATATAAATCTAATAATTCAGTATTGCATTGTCTGTCTGTATGTTACGTGTCTTAGATTATCATAAATAGTTAGTGTCACCATTGTAACGTACATATAAATCTACATATTCAGTAATTGCACTGTATGTCTGTATGTTATGTGTGTTATTGCATCAGAAACAGTTTGTGTCACCATGGTAACGTACATATAAATCTAGATATTCAGTAATTGCATTGTCTGTATGTATGTTATGTTTGTTAGTGCATCAGAAACAGTATGTGTCACCATGGTAACATACAAATAAAACTAGATATTTATTTATCGCACCATCTGTCTGTATGTTATGTGAGTAATTACACCGTCTGTCTGTATGTTATGTGTGTTAGTGTATCAGAAATAGTTTGTGTCACCAAAGTAACGTACATATAAATCTAGATATTCAGTAATTGCACCATCTGTCTGTATTCTATGTATGTTAGTTTATCAGAAACAGTTTGTGTCACCATGGCAACCTACATATAGATATAGGGGGTTTAATGAAATTTGACACTAGGGGTCAACATAATGAGGCGTATTGTACAAAGGAACGTTGCTAACAAGGGTCGTGTCTGTGCCTTCGAGGTCAAGGCCGGCCACTTCTCTGTGACATTCGCTCAGCACTAAACCTCAACATCTCTATTTTACTCACTGTTTTGATGTGGCTATACTGTAGGACTATGCAATTATTGTGTCATTGAGGTAGCGAGGATATACAATACCTAGAATGGTGACAGTACAAGGGGTGTGAATTATGTAAATCAATTTATTTAGTTTGCTTTTTGGACCACGCTATGTCGTTGAAAATCGTTTGTTGACAGCAATTAGTTTGTTAACAATCTAGAGGTCACATATTTTACCTAATCTGCATGAAGGTTTGTCAGAATATTTGTCTCAATGAAATCTAGATTAAGTTAGAAACCAGGACCTGGGGTCATCTGGAATCAAAACTAGGTCATTAGGTCCTTTAAAAGTCAACCTTAGTTATCACTCGGGAAGTCACATTTTTTTACTTTAGCTATATGAAACATAGTAGAAATGTTTGGCTTAACTTAAATCTAGGTCAGGTTTGAAACTGGGTTGCCCGGATTCAAAAACTAGGTCACTTGATTAAATTATAGACAATCTTTGTCCAGATGTCACATGTCACAGCTTGGCCTAATCCTGATGTTTGTGATATTTAATCAAAATAAAAAAAAAGATATCTGTTAGAAAATGTAAAAATCTAAAAATGTATTGATTTCACTAATACCTGTAGGATTTGTTATTGAACAATAATAATGAATCCTTGTTTCAACCGACACAGTAATTTATATACGTCATTTCTGGCAGTTAAAATAGTACGATTGCGGTCTGACGTCAAACTGGTTTAACATCGTATCTGGTTCACAGCTGTTCCATTTGTTTTGGCCTCAGGGGAAGTCAAAGCGTCCAGAACTTCCTGTATTAATGTATTATGTATTTTACTGTTGATATAAACAGTACGGAACCATTTTATATGCGATACCTCATTCATTTAAGGTCAGTATAAGTCATATTTTTACATGCAGGGGCTTTATTCACAAAAAAATTAAGACTGAAATTCCGACTTCGACTTTTTGAAATGTATATTTTCCAGCCTTTCGTTTTCAGTCGATCTAAACAATAGATTTGTTTATGAATAATTTTTGTTTCACATTCTATGTTTTTGCAAATTTGTATTGAATGTTTTAGTGTTATAACAAAGTAAGAGCAAACAGGAACAATAGATAACTCCAACATTTACAGTATTTAACTCCCTTGTATAGATAGTTCTCACATTTACAGTATGTAACTCCCTTGTATAGATAGTTCTCACATTTACAGTATGTATCCCCTTGTATAGATAGTTCTCACATTTACAGTATGTAACTCCCTTGTATAGATAGTTCTCACATTTACAGTATGTATCCCCTTGTATAGATAGTTCCCACATTTACAGTATGTATCCCCTTGTATAGATAGTTCCCACATTTACAGTATTTACCTCCCTTGTATAGATAGTTCCCACATTTACAGTATTTACCTTCCTTATATAGATAGTTCCCACATTTACAGTATGTATCCCCTTGTATAGATAGTTCCCACATTTACAGTATGTATCCCCTTGTATAGATAGTTCCCACATTTACAGTATTTACCTCCCTTATATAGATAGTTCCCACATTTACAGTATGTATCCCCTTGTATAGATAGTTCCCACATTTACAGTATGTATCCCCTTGTATAGATAGTTCCCACATTTACAGTATTTACCTCCCTTGTATAGATAGTTTCCACATTTACAGTATTTACATCCCTTGTATAGATAGTTCCCACATTTACAGTATGTATCCCCTTGTATAGATAGTTCCCACATTTACAGTATTTACCTCCCTTGTATAGATAGTTCCCACATTTACAGTATGTATCCCCTTGTATAGATAGTTCCCACATTTACAGTATTTACCTCCCTTGTATAGATAGTTTCCACATTTACAGTATGTATCCCCTTGTATAGATAGTTCCCACATTTACAATATTTACCTCCCTTGTATAGATAGTTCCCACATTTACAGTATTTACCTCCCTTGTATAGATAGTTCCCACATTTACAGTATGTATCCCCTTGTATAGATAGTTCCCACATTTACAGTATGTATCCCCTTGTATAGATAGTTCCCACATTTACAGTATGTATCCCCTTGTATAGATAGTTCCCACATTTACAGTATGTATCCCCTTGTATAGATAGTTCCCACATTTACAGTATGTATCCCCTTGTATAGATAGTTCTCACATTTACAGTATGTATCCCCTTGTATAGATAGTTCCCACATTTACAGTATGTATCCCCTTGTATAGATAGTTCCCACATTTACAGTATGTATCCCCTTGTATAGATAGTTCCCACATTTACAGCATGTATCCCCTTGTATAGATAGTTCCCACATTTACAGTATGTATCCCCTTGTATAGATAGTTCCCACATTTACAGTATGTATCCCCTTGTATAGATAGTTCCCACATTTACAGTATGTATCCCCTTGTATAGATAGTTCCCACATTTACAGTATGTATCCCCTTGTATAGATAGTTCCCACATTTACAGTATGTATCGCCTTGTATAGATAGTTCCCACATTTACAGTATGTATCCCCTTGTATAGATAGTTCCCACATTTACAGTATGTATCCCCTTGTATAGATAGTTCCCAAATTTACAGTATGTATCCCCTTGTATAGATAGTTCCCACATTTACAGTATGTATCCCCTTGTATAGATAGTTCCCACATTTACAGTATGTATCCCCTTGTATAGATAGTTCCCACATTTACAGTATTTACCTCCCTTGTATAGATAGTTCCCACATTTACAGTATGTATCCCCTTGTATAGATAGTTCCCACATTTACAGTATGTATCCCCTTGTATAGATAGTTCCCACATTTACAGTATGTATCCCCTTGTATAGATAGTTCCCACATTTACAGTATTTACCTCCCTTATATAGATAGTTCCCACATTTACAGTATGTATCCCCTTGTATAGATAGTTCCCACATTTACAGTATGTATCCCCTTGTATAGATAGTTCCCACATTTACAGTATTTACCTCCCTTGTATAGATAGTTTCCACATTTACAGTATTTACATCCCTGTAAATTTACAGTATGTATCCCCTTGTAAAGATAGTTCCCACATTTACAGTATGTATCCCCTTGTATAGATAGTTCCCACATTTACAGTATTTACCTCCCTTGTATAGATAGTTCCCACATTTACAGTATTTACCTCCCTTGTATAGATAGTTCCCACATTTACAGTATGTATCCCCTTGTATAGATAGTTCCCACATTTACAGTATGTATCCCCTTGTATAGATAGTTCCCACATTTACAGTATGTATCCCCTTGTATAGATAGTTCCCACATTTACAGTATGTATCCCCTTGTATAGATAGTTCCCACATTTACAGTATGTATCCCCTTGTATAGATAGTTCCCACATTTACAGTATGTATCCCCTTGTATAGATAGTTCCCACATTTACAGTATGTATCCCCTTGTATAGATAGTTCCCACATTTACAGTATGTATCCCCTTGTATAGATAGTTCCCACATTTACAGTATGTATCCCCTTGTATAGATAGTTCTCACATTTACAGTATGTATCCCCTTGTATAGATAGTTCCCACATTTACAGTATTTACCTCCCTTGTATAGATAGTTCCCACATTTACAGTATTTACCTTCCTTATATAGATAGTTCCCACATTTACAGTATGTATCCCCTTGTATAGATAGTTCCCACATTTACAGTATGTATCCCCTTGTATAGATAGTTCCCACATTTACAGTATTTACCTCCCTTATATAGATAGTTCCCACATTTACAGTATGTATCCCCTTGTATAGATAGTTCCCACATTTACAGTATGTATCCCCTTGTATAGATAGTTCCCACATTTACAGTATTTACCTCCCTTGTATAGATAGTTTCCACATTTACAGTATTTACATCCCTTGTATAGATAGTTCCCACATTTACAGTATGTATCCCCTTGTATAGATAGTTCCCACATTTACAGTATGTATCCCCTTGTATAGATAGTTCCCACATTTACAGTATGTATCCCCTTGTATAGATAGTTCCCACATTTACAATATTTACCTCCCTTGTATAGATAGTTCCCACATTTACAGTATGTATCCCCTTGTATAGATAGTTCCCACATTTACAATAATTACCTCCCTTGTATAGATAGTTCCCACATTTACAGTATTTACCTCCCTTGTATAGATAGTTTCCACATTTACAGTATGTATCCCCTTGTATAGATAGTTCCCACATTTACAATATTTACCTCCCTTGTATAGATAGTTCCCACATTTACAGTATTTACCTCCCTTGTATAGATAGTTTCCACATTTACAGTATGTATCCCCTTGTATAGATAGTTCCCACATTTGCAGTATGTATCCCCTTGTATAGATAGTTCCCACATTTACAATATTTACCTCCCTTGTATAGATAGTTCCCACATTTACAGTATGTATCCCCTTGTATAGATAGTTCCCACATTTACAGTATGTATCCCCTTGTATAGATAGTTCCCACATTTACAGTATTTACCTCCCTTGTATAGATAGTTTCCACATTTACAGTATTTACATCCCTTGTATAGATAGTTCCCACATTTACAGTATGTATCCCCTTGTATAGATAGTTCCCACATTTACAATATTTACCTCCCTTGTATAGATAGTTTCCACATTTACAGTATTTACCTCCCTTGTATAGATAGTTCCCACATTTACAGTATGTATCCCCTTGTATAGATAGTTCCCACATTTACAATATTTACCTCCCTTGTATTGATAGTTCACACATTTACAATATTTACCTCTCTTGTACACAATTTATGGATGGTTCACACATTTACAGCATTAACCTACCTTGTTTTGATTATTCGGCCATATTGATAGACAAATTTCCTAAAGATTTATGGGGAGTATAATTTAAACAATGATAAAATAATCAGATATATATAAAGATAACTTATCCATTATGTTCATGTAGGTAGATGAGTTGAATAAACAGTGGTTGTCACATGCACGGTATTGTCTCAATGATCATACACACGTATATAGGAATTTCTCCTACTAGTGCTTATCAGTTTAACCTATCAAAAAGGCTGATGATTAAGAACAGGAGAGGTAAATATTGTAGATGTGAAAACTATCTATCAACATTGAAAGGATGGATCTGAGTTTCACTGAGATTCAGTGTTATTATATTTATGGACATGGTCCCAGTTTTGCTTAAGCAAGCAAATATAATACCCGATTTCTTGTATTTATACTGGCAGAACTTCTTACTTATTCACGTTTGCCGCTTAGTTGATACCATTCAATTGTCTTGCATACCAGACAAGGATTTACACTTGCTGTAAAACCTCTCCCTTTTGTAAGATGAGTCTATAGCTGATGACCTAACATAATGACATCGTGTAACAGCATATCATTACTTGAAGGAATTTGTAAAATATCATGTAAAATTACTACATGTATAACCAAAAAGTCATTAAAACGTTACTCGTTTTATGTAATCTCGTTCTACAAGATTGGGTAACTATTTAGGCGATGACTCGGGAGAGCCGGGTTTCCCCCAGTAACAGTAACCCATGCGCCGGATATTTATGTCTGTACAGGAAGCCAGTAGAATATTATTTTATGCAAAAACGGTTCTTGCTTTGTTGCTGTAATAGCCGGCAGTCCAAACGCTTGCCTAGTTTATGCTATTCTTTAACAATGAGAATACGCATCATTTGATTTTTAAAAATTCAATGTTTCAACAAAATACATATTTACTTGACGCCATTAAACACGAAACTATTTGAACTAGGCGTCATTTTGTTGTACCAACTGTCAAAAGCGTGTTACAGTTATCTATGTGGTCATTCTTGTTAAAAACTTTTTAAACTCTTTCACGATTTTTTTTTTATTTCAGTTTATTTACTGTACATAAAGCAGAAGAAAGTATGAATAGGCCAACACTAGAATATTGTATTTTATGACAGATGAGTCTGTAAAGTCATTTCACTATTAAGACCACTCCGATATTAAGACCATTTAGCAAAAGTACGGAAGGTGGTCTTAATAGCGGAATTCTACTGTAGATTAATTTTATAAAATAATGATTCAGAAATATCGAATATTGTTGCCTTTGTAATGTCAGTTTATCTATATGCACAAATGGTTGCGTTTTAACGGCATTAAGTATACATACCGGTATTTATATATAATTAATTTATATGTGTGGTATATTTTCTTCCTAGATCAAACCCACGATACAAAAAATTGTTTCTGAATCGAGAAAAATTGACATTTTGATCCGCCGTAATCTTCATATTTAAAGATTTCTCAAGTCTTAATTAATACAGTTTTAAATTACTACATTTAGACAATTACAAAATACACAGATTGATAGGTAATTACACGGACATTTTAAGTGCTAATCAACAGAGCCTAGAACGGACGGACATGAATGGTGATTGTCGTCTATCGCCAATCGATAAAGAGGTGGAAATTCACGATACTTGCCGATCGTGCACAAAGGATTGTGGGTAAATTATTAAGTGTTATCGTTTCACCGATATCAGCCGGTTTCCAACACATGGTTTATATGTCCATGACATTATTGTCCTGGACTACTTTGTAGATTCCAAGCAAATTGTACAAGAAACATCCTGTACCGGAAGCTGTACCAGTAGGGATTGTATATACACAAACAGATTGGTGTGTGTCACGTTTATCTTAGTTATTGTTTACCTGTATGTTGACTGAGCAAACTTTCTAATTGCGTAATCACCAACAATTACTGTTTAATGCATCTTGCATTTAGAGGTGTTGGGACAAACACATTAATAATCAAAAACCGGTTGAGGTTGTTCCGTCAAGCAGCAGTTGAAACATATAAGCACACCAATTGCCATCGTTATGTGATCTAGTGAAGGTAAATAACTCTGGAATGAAGATTAATTAATACACAATCTGTTCACGGGGTAAATTCAATTATCTCCCTTAGATCTGTGTGTTTAAATTTCAACCGATTGTCAGAATGAACTAATATTATTAAGCAAGTTATAAATTGTAAAATGATATTTGGTTTTAAGGTGACATTTACATTGTCGAAATTTCATTCGCTGCTTAAAAATATGAGAAAAACTCAAGTGAACAATTAGAAAGTTTGTCAGTGTATTTATATGCCTATTTGTATCGTGACAGGACACTACCGCTCTCCCGGCCGGGAGCCGAGATTTCCCGATTTTCAAAATAAACATCGTACTTTTGTGTTATGTGGTATGTTTTAGTTCATTCCCAACTGGTTTGCTGAAGTTTCTTGTCACACTGATAACCGGAAGTGCTAAAATTCGTATACTAGTCTAAAAAATCGTTTGTGACACTTCCTTCTATACCTTAATATTCATATTATTAGACATGTCTATGTAGACAAGGCTTAATTTAAGATTGTGTGGTTATTTTACATTCCAATGTAAATTCCGTTACCGAGATCAAGGTCAGTATAAGACTGTTTGTTTCCACACACTGGATGTATACAGTGTATATGTTATTGTATGTTACCGAGAGCAAGGTCAGTATAAGGCTGCTTGTTTCCACACACAGGGTGCATACATTGTATATGTTATTGTATGTTACCGATAGCAAGGTCAGTATAAGGCTGCTTGTTAACACACACTGGATGTATACAGTGTATATGTTTTTGTGTGTTACCGAGAACAAGGTCAGTATAAGGCTGCTTGTTTCCACACACTGGATGTATACAGTGTATATGTTTTTGTGTGTTACCGAGAACAAGGTCAGTATAAGACTGCTTGTTTCCACACACTGGATGTATACAGTGTATATGTTATTATGTGTTACCGAGAACAAGGTCAGTATAAGACTGCTTGTTTCCACACACTGGATGTATACAGTGTATATGTTATTGTGTGTTACCGAGAACAAGGTCAGTATAAGACTGCTTGTTTCCACACACTGGATGTATACAGTGTATCTGTTATTGTATGTTACCGAGAGCAAGGTCAGTATGAGGCTGCTTGTTTCCACACACTGGATGTATACAGTGTATCTGCTATTGAACGTTACCGAGAGCAAGGTCAGTATAAGGCGGCTTGCTTCCACACACTGGATGTATACAGTGTATCTGCTATTGAATGTTACCGAGAGCAAGGTCAGTATGAGGCTGCTTGTTTCCACACACTGGATGTATACAGTGTATCTGTTATTGTATGTTACCGAGAGCAAGGTCAGTATGAGGCTGCTTGTTTCCACACACTGGATGTATACAGTGTATCTGCTATTGAATGTTATCGAGAGCAAGGTCAGTATAAGACTGCTTGTTTCCACACACTGGATGTATACAGTGTATATGTTATTGTATGATACCGAGGGCAAGGTCAGTATAAGGCTGCTTGTTTACACACACTGGATGTATACAGTGTATCTGCTTTTGAATGTTATCGAGAGCAAGGTCAGTATAAGACTGCTTGTTTCCACACACTGGATGTATACAGTGTATCTGCTATTGAATGTTACCGATAGCAAGGTCAGTATAAGGCTGCTTGTTTACACACACTGGGTGTATACAGTGTATCTGCTATTGAATGTTATCGAGAGCAAGGTCAGTATAAGACTGCTTGTTTCCACACACTGGATGTATACAGTGTATATGTTATTGTATGATACCGAGGGCAAGGTCAGTATAAGGCTGCTTGTTTCCACACACTGGATGTATACAGTGTATCTGCTATTGAATGTTACCGAGGGCAAGGTCAGTATAAGACTGCTTGTTTCCACACACTGGATGTATACAGTGTATCTGCTATTGTATGATACCGAGGGCAAGGTCAGTATAAGACTGCTTGTTTCCACACACTGGATGTATACAGTGTATATGTTATTGTATGATACCGAGAGCAAGGTCAGTATAAGGCTGGTTTTATTCACACAATGGATGTATATAGTATATCAGTTGTTGTATGTTACCGAGAGAATGGTCAGTATAAGGCTGCTTGTTTCCACGTACTGGATGTATACAGTATATCAGTTATTGTATGTTACCGAGAGCATGGTCAGTATAGGGCTGGTTTTTTTCACACAATGGATGTATATAGTATATCAGTTGTTGTATGTTACCGAGAACAAGGTCAGTATAAGGCTGCTTGTTTCCACACACTGGACGTATGCAGTGTATTTGTTATCGTATGTTACCGATAGCAAGGTCAGTGTAAGGCTGCTTGTTTCCACACACTGGACGTATACAGTGTATTTGTTATCGTATGTTACCGATAGCAAGGTCAGTGTAAGGCTGCTTGTTTCCACACACTGGACGTATACAGTGTATTTGTTATCGTATGTTACCGATAGCAAGGTCAGTGTAAGGCTGCTTGTTTCCACACACTGGACGTATACAGTGTACTTGTTATCGTATGTTACCGATAGCAAGGTCAGTGTAAGGCTGCTTGTTTCCACACACATGATGTTAACAATGTATCTGTTATTGTATATAGTATACACAATGGTGAATTGCTTTTACTGATTAGTTACTGCTTACTTAATCAATGTATATGTATATGTTGGAAATCAATGACCATATACATGTAGCGGTTTAGTGTGGGGTTGGGTAGCTGTTAAATCGATGGATGCAAACCGCCAGTATTTTTATTGACAGTTACATGGCTTTAAATTGCTGTGTGAGTATTTTTTATATGTACTGACTTTCATGGTTTGTTCTATGATGTATTCATTCCATTAAACATTTTCCCTCTTGTTGTTCACCTAATTTATCCGTAGTTGTTTTAAGGGACTGATATATCAATTATTGCACCCCTATTCTCATACACGTTTACACTTACACCTCGCCTGTCTCTAATGCTTTGTAGACTGTTGTTTCCCTGGGGTCTGTACGTTGAGGCATTGCATGTTAATAGAGCCAGGTCATTATTTGTTTTACCTATATAGATTTGCTTCATTGTTTATACTTGATACATGTAGTTGTATGATACATTTACACCAGTCCACCAATAAACTATTGAAACAAGTGTGTAGTCCCTTGAACATAAACTTTACTATAATTTGCACCAGTTCGTTAAACATTGTTAAGTTTGTTTAAGTGTGTTGAGAGTTTGTTTCCCTTTTTGTGTAGTTTTGAAGATTTCCTCAAATGTTCACCGAGCATCATCGAACAGCAATTTTCAGTATAGTTATATATACACCAGATGATCAATCTCATTAAAATCAGCTCCAGTCCCACGCTCCCATACTATACGCTAACTGGATCTGATGACTGCCCAATACAGGTCACGTTCAAGAGGCCTTTGAGTAGCCAATCAAATCATCGCCTGCAAAATGCTGTGGTATAGAGTTATGAATATTCGTTGATCTCCGACGAGCTCCGTAAATTCTATTTGAGCGTAGATCACCAAGACGTTCCGATTACGTATTTTCGTCAATTTCAAAATGGCTGCGGCCATGGACACAACCGCAACTCCTACACGGCAACATTCTTTGGTTAATAGGTGTTGTTTGTGTGGTGTTTCGTTTTTGGAAATATTTATCACCGGAAGCGGCAGGAAGGACGTTAAATAACAGTATAAACAATACAATATACAATACAAAATACTTTATTTTGGTCATGGTTACATGTGTTACAACACACAATGTTATGACTGACAGATAACATGTATGAGTAATCAAACAATTCAGTTATAAGTATGCAATGCAAAAACAAAACAGATATAGTTGGCTGAACATTTACGTTTGTTTATGTGACAGCGATGTTTATTTATCCGTCAATGGTTTAAAAAGTTTGGAGAATTTAAATATTTACAATGAAATCACGAGAAAATCGAAGGTCACGTTGTAGGAATTGCATTGATGACTTGGAGATAGTACAATATATGTGTATAATTGTAGATGGTTTTTGTGTTGTTCAATTAAAATAGTTTGTGATATAACATGTGAATAGAATTGTACTTCTACTCCGAAAACAGAAACACCGAATAAACGATAATGACATTTTGAGAAAGAGGACAAACACGGTTTTGTAAGGAGAAATTTCATTGGACCACAACCGAGCACCTGCGGTTACGCATATCTATGTTTATAGAGGTTATATGAACGAGACCTCTTACAGAGTGTAGTCAGATCCTAACAGCGGAAAGTAAAGGAGCTAAAGTTAGGGGCTGATTTCAATGAGATTGACCAGATGATATAAGCTTATTGTTTGAGAGGTTATCTCCGTATGTGAGTAAATGTTATGTTGGTACCTCGAACCTCGACATTGATACCTGCTTACATTTTTAGTTAACTGACCACATACTGATCCAATGAGATCCCATTGTGTCCCTCGGAATCTGTCCATAGTTCCTTCGTCAATAAATATTGTGTGAGGTATCGTGAAACTGACCAAGTCAAGTTTGTGTGCGGCAACAAGATAATGCTTCCAATTGATATTGAACAATTTTACACTTATAATTACAGAGTAACAGCAATTAACATACTATAGGAAGGATTATATTGGTACAGGGCATGCCATATTCACAGGACAATGTTTCCCTGTACATATCCAGTAACTCTTCCTGAAATACATAAACAAGAACAGTAACTCTTCCTGAAATACATAAACAAGAACGATATCTCTTCCTGAAATACATATACAAGAACAGTAGCTCTTCCTGAAATACATGTACAGGAACAGTAACTCTTCATGAAATACATATACAGAACAGTATCTCTTCATGAAATACATATACAAGAACGGTATCTCTTCCTGAAATGCATATACAAGAACAGTAACTCTTCATGAAATACATATACAAGAACGGTATCTCTTCATCAAATACATATACAAGAACGGTATCTCTTCATTAAATACATATACAAGAACAAGAATGTATTTGTACTGTTAATTTTACTGTCATTATGTTATTGAAGCGAGGTTTTGCTCAATCGAGCGATTCTGTAGAGAGATTGCTCTGCACGACATAATTGTTATTGTGAAATTGTGTTATCAAGTGCAAATACAATCTTATGTAACGGGAATATAAAATGCTCTAGCATAAAGCTGGTGTATGCGTTACTACTAGTTATAACAGCATCGCACAGTGCTATTTGTTCAACCCATACAATGTTCTTTACCAATGTGGTTTCTATGTCCTAGGTTCAATGTAAATCTAATCCAAATTGACATTCAGTACAAACGCCGACATATGAACAAATGACACCAATGCAAATACATCGGGTTTGGTTATTAATGATCTTGTATTGCTACCCTTACACCCAATATTGACTCTGCAGTCGCGGCACAACTCTCGATTTCTATCTATAATATATCTTGAATTTTGATGATATCTTAATACAATGAATGTTTATATTTAGGTTACGGATTAAAATTATGGACCCTGGCATGGTCGCATAAACGCATTATTGCATAACGCACAATATATAAGTTTGAATTGTTCCTATATAGAATATCACAAATATCGGAAAATTGTAATTGCAGACAGGTCAGTTTACCGCTTAACATGATTTCCTTGTTCTGCATGAGTTCTCGATGTCTGTGTTTTGTTTCGTCATAGGGCAAGGGAAGTTATATATCGGTCAAACTTGGAAATGGTAAGAATGCAGGTGTTGTCTTATCTTGTTGATCATTGTATTTCAGAGAGAAGAACTGATATGTTCGCACGTGTATTTCAACAACTGGTTGCATTATTTCTCTCAGTGCAATACTTAAGTTCAATACGTATGCAACACTCTAGACTGTATTTTTATGTTTAGTTACAAAACGTGATGCCCTGTTTACTGAATTTATTTCCTAAGTATAATCCCACATTATGATGATAGCTGTGCATAGTTAACGAAACGTGTGTACAAGTTGCAGTTGTATCGTTTATACTCATGATTACCTCTCTATCTGCACGAGTTTTCGAGCAGTTTGAGATGTTCTGTGTGGTCCAAGGGAAGTTATACAATTGGTTAAATAAGACCGTATGGATTATCTTATCTTGTTTCTGTTGACACTGTATAAAACAACATAAAAGAAGGTGAGGGATAGAGCGCCTGATTCCTGATTCGAAGGTCGTGAGTTCGAGCCCTACGATGATTCATTTTAGTACACACGCAGATCAAGTTTCCAAATAAAGATTATATCATGTTCTGAATACAGACTTTTTAATTCAAATCAACGCTTGTCAGAAAACTGTTCAATTGATTGTGAAACTGTCATAACAACCAGAAATCATATAAACTGACACCTCAATAATAGGACCAATATTGGTTCTGAAGAATGTTCGTCTTGTTAATTAACAGTGTTGAGTTAAAATGCGGAACACTGGTCCGTGAAAATACGGTCCTATACATAAAGTGGTCATTAGAGATGTTTTACAGTAGTTTTTGTAGTGGTTTTTATCATCTAGCACATTGAATACAACATAATTAATAGTTTCAGTCTATGGTGGTAACTATGTGATATGTTCGCATACATCTATATAAGATAAAAGGTTTACATATCCATATTTCGTTTAATGCTTTGATAATTCCAACGAAGCACGTGACTTTAAGACCAACGTACAAACCATAGCCATCCATGGATTGCGGCTTGTGATGCGTGTTATAGACATCATATACATCTGGTAATATTCTGTTTCAGATATGTTAAATATGAAGCAGCCGTGTTAATAGATATATTTTGCTCCATATCCACACTTGGTGACGAAAATTGTGTGATACTTTCTACATTAAAAGAAGATATCTTATATCAGAGCTAACACAAATAAATCAATCTGAAGTTGAAGTTGTTATATTTATGTTGCGTAAAACTTCTTGCTCTCATGAGTTCAAAACACAACATAATCAGTCTGTGTTTCACCAACACTGCATAATTCAATACTACTATGCCTATCACTGAAGGTGATAAATACCCCCGCCCCAATACCGCTTTGACAGACCTATTTTTGCCAAAATCCAATGCAAGTCAGCAATCTTGAACCCAAATAGAATAAAATAGTAAAATAAAGTCATGTTTGTGGAACAAGAAAAATCGGTCAATGGCGCAACCGGGAATCAAACCCGGGTCTACTGATTGCCGGTCCGTTATGCTAACCACTACATCACAGCGACCCGACGTCAGTTACGTGTAAATTTAACTTATATAAAGTTGATTAGGGCAAACTACACTTCGGAACAATTTTTTCAATGTAATTCTGCTGAAAACTGTACGAGCACAATATATTTGTGTAAAAAAAGCACCCCTCCATGAATGTGCAAGCCCACTAGCACAATTGATATCCCGCTAGACTGCCAGTCCGAAGGTCCCAAGTTGGAATCTGGGTTCGGTCGGCTATGGTCACTGTTGTGAATTGATCAATTGGGCGCTGCTATGGGATTTACAACATCTTCTGTAATTGGCGTCATTTCAAGAAAACGCAACATGTGATGTCACTATTTACAAGCAGGAAACAATGTTTACTCTATATGATCACTTCGTTTTCATATTTCCATATTGGGCAAATATTGCTAACTGTCAGTACAGTGACGTCTCATGTAACGTTTTTTTGGTAATGACGTCACGTAAATAAAATAAGAGGTTGGAAATCGTACAGCGACGCTCAAATAATATTGCTAAGGTCATACGCCTTCCACCGCTAAATCATGCTGTCAGTCGCTTGAAGAGAAACCGAGAAGTGCACTGTCTATGGAGCCAATGTAGAACCTGTATAGTCTGACCACGCCTCAAAATGATCAAAGCTGTAGATAGTGCGTTAAACCCTAGAAAACCAAACCAAATCACCATGAATGGCAAAAAATGTGGATCGGAAATGAAATCAGGACATACAAAGTTCAGAGACATGCAGTGACCTTGAAGCTAGTGACATTGGTCTTGGTGTGACACGTCCACATCCTGTCGCGGTCACTTCTGCTGAATTAATTTGAAATCCATCCATGAATGACAAAGCTATAGACCAGACACGAAATCGGGACGGACAGACCTGGCTACGCGCGTGATTCCTATTTTCCACTTTACTTTGTGAAACGGGGGGTATCAATATATACATGCAGGTGTCCCTCTAGGGTCCACGCTTGAACTAATCCTATATCGTATTTACTTCGATATTAATGATATAACTGATAAATGTACATCAAGTTCTCCATTATTTGTAGACAAATTGAATGTTTGGTGCTGTAACTGTCTCACGACTTCAATCAATCTTAAACTGAGAGTGTGTTTGTTTCTCACACAGTTTCATACATATTACAAAGACAAAATATAGTCAGAACATATGTAGGATTCGTCATGCGTCACATATTAATACGCGCTGTCAGAAATTTAACCAAACATGGCCGACTTTCGCATATAGGTCTACGACAAATATGCCGCATATTGCGATCGTCTAAATGTCAAACAGCTTCATAAACGAAAGTTTAATCCGAATTCTTACCATTGCGAGCTGAACGCGTACTTCAAATCCGATGCGAGTGCAATTTACCAGCAACCCTTAGCGCGCAATTTACCAACAATCCTTAGCGCGCAATTTACCAACAATCAATAGCGCGCAATTTACCAACAATCCTTAGGTCGGGTTCGTTAAGAATCGTGAATTGAAATTGTATCCGATTAAACAACTTCGTTTAGACTTACAACTCAGTATTGAACCAACAAAATGCATATTTATATAAGCAAACAACAAGATAAATATATGACATAAATACAATACATAAACATGACGATTACGGCGGTTCAATATGTCAAATTCTCTTGATTCAGAAACAAAATGGCTGACGTCACCAATTTGTTTACTGCAAATCGGAACACCTCGCTCATTATTGCGGATCATTTTCGCAGAATTGTACGAGGCTATGACATTGTCAAATCACAAATTGTAATCAAATGTATAGGCCTACAGTCAATCGTAAAATACTCGAGAGAGTAACAAATACTGAGTTCTAACACATTAGAGATTGATGACTAATTACAATGTATCAATACACTAAGCGACAAATCTGAATTATTCATTTAGCAATGTTTTGAAGTAGCTGTCTCATAAATTGTTTGCAAATGTTTGAATTAAGCATTACCCCTCAGACGATGATCTGCAAACGCATGCAATTAAGATTTGACGTTCACTATGCTTTCATCTTGTATTAAATAGATCTAAAATGAAATATTTATAATGATATCCATTAACATTAAACACAAATATAATTGACGCGACAAAATTGTCAAGTTTTACGGGCGTACTTTTTGTTCCACATTTTGATCGACATCGACATAATAATATCTTATTAATAAATGATGAACTGTTTTGTGTGGGTAATTTATTTCATGGTGATTACATTAAAACGGATTTCTCTATAGGATACATTTACAATATGCTATATAATCCAATATTGGGTTAAAATAAACATTATCAATTATAACCACGTCCCCTAGACAATGTGCAATAAAGCAAAAATATGCGCACTGGCTCTTAACACAATCGTTTTTTGCAGAAAAAGTTGGACGTTGGAACATCAACATTCATATATACTTATGAAATATCAATGACTAGGTGTATCATGTATTGGTCTATCTGTTCGGAATTGTGAGTTCGTATTTCATCAATCAATTACAATTGACATAATTAAGTGTTTGTCATGGATATTTGAAACCACTAAATATGAACTGTTTATTGAAGTTACTAATATTACCTCTGTTCACATCCTGTCTTTCGCAATCTATATAGTGGCTCGGATACAATGACTGAAAAATGTTTGACAATGGATACAAATCATAAAGCAATGTATTAATATATTGTATACAACTGTATCAATGTGCAATGTAACTTATATGAATATTAAAATGAGCGTTTTGTGACCACCAGGCAGCTAGAATGACACGTATGATATACACATATTTACTATGGAAAACAAATTAAATTACAAAGTTTCAGCAAATTTTATAATGTCTGAAGTAGATATAGCTGGTCTTCCGACTTGGATAAATGTGATAAATTGTGAGCATAATGTACGGTCAAGTAAAATAAATAAACAGCATGCGTTTCAATAACAAAAGTTACTGTGCATATGATACCTGTACAATTGGATGTTACAACCAACCTATTAAAAGTAGCTACATAATATTGTTATAACAATGATATAATAAATGTGTCATTACACAATGAACAATATCCATAAAACGTCCAACAAGGCTTTTGCCAGCGATGTAGATATTTGGCCTTACGTTTGTCAGAATCGTCAATTTTCTCATTTCTAATCAATTAGTCCGTGAACTAAATGCTCTGCAAGCACGGTACTGTTTGTTTGCATTAATAAATTGTGCACGTGATATTCCTCATTCTTTGATAAACCACAGACATTGTTTTTTCTAACTGTTGACCTTTTGCAGTATTGGCCGGATTTTCATATCAAGCATTAACTCAGACGTAAACCTGTAACAGTTAAGAAATGGCCTAACCACGTGTTCTAACGACATATTAGTTAACTTGGTCAATTTGAATCGCTAGTCGACTTATACGCTCTGAATTATTTAATTAAGGGAGTGTATCATATCTAAAACAAAATGTAAATCAAGGCACAAAAGTGTTGTGGGACCGTATCACTCGTCTTTGCGGCGACGCTGGCAACTTGTTGCATAGATTTGGTTTTGCAACAAAGCAGTTTTATACTACCAAAGTATGTGTAAGTCAGATGGTTCGTATGGAATAAATTTAAACAAAACATAAGGCAGAAATGCGAGAAGAATAATAATTTATTGAAACAAGAGGGCCATGATGGAACCCTAAATCGCTCACCTGAGCGCCTGAAATATTTGTGACTATGGTCCCGTGTTATTACAAATAACAAACACATTTTGATTTCTAGCATGTTAAGAATCACTATAATGAAAATGTATATATATCGGGAAAGTGTCCCGGCAGCCATGTATTTTTAATGAATCACACAAATGAACAATCTTGGAAGAGGGTTAACCAAAGTCTTTCGTTTTTGACAATAATATTTTTGAGGTTTCAATTATAAAACATATATGAAAGGTGGCACCACCCCGAATATCTTCATCTTAACTTGTCGTAGACAGTATAGGTATTGAATAGAAATTGCAAACATTGCTGGCACCGCGCCTGTAATAACATGTTTTGATTGACTGATTGCATTTTGTCACGTAATACAGTATGAAGAAGGTAGTGATTAATTAGCACTATGTATGAATGTTATAATATTAATAAATTACGAATAGTAACAACACATATATCAGTTTCACTTTCAGACTAATTCACTCATGGATACATAGCCAGTGGCATAATACAAAATACCTACACATGTATAACACACAACAGACAATATGTTATTACATTTAATGATGTCTTTAGCAACAGTCATATTCATCTCTCCATATCAATTAATAAGGGGGCCATACAATATTAGCGCATAAAAGTATGTGTGATGCACGTTATATGTTGAAATATGTTAGAGTTGGTAGGTTGGACAAAATGTTATTGTATTTTAAATCTCTATTAGGGAATTTAGGAAATGATAATGTTTTTATTAGGTTAATGTTGACAGTTGTACATACTTATAATGGGTAAAATGAATAAAACATGAACATGTCTTACTTCCTTCCTTGAAGTAAATTTTAATTTATTAAGGAATTATCAGTTGCAGAAAATATTTTCAGAATAATTCAGTCGGCGAGCAAAATCTAGGGTCGGATTACTTGAACCACATTTTTTTCATAAAATGTCACAAACTTACATGTATGTAAAACTATGCTTAATTGAGGTTACTTGTGGTTTACGAGTACCTTTCAGAAAGTAGTTTTGCAAGGCCATCATGACCATGTTACAGGATGTTTCAGCTGACACCTGAACACCACAAAGTTTTCATATAAGTCAATCAAAGCGCAAACGTTATCATTTACTACTTTATCAAAACTAAGTATTTTCTATACTGAAGAGAAAATGTCACGCTCAGAAAACAAAACTGAAACTGTTTGTTTGATATTACTAACAAGTTTCTGTAAACTTGACACATCCATTTCCTCATTGTGTGCAGCATATCGAGGGTTCAGCGCAAGACTATCCTAACTCCCATGTGTTTATGTCGGTAAATAGCCATACATGGCTAATGTTATGTATTCATGTAATTATCCGACCTTAAAATATGATACTAATATTCAGACCAAATGTAAACCATGAATTTGTTATACGGTGCAAAAGCTTAATGAACTTTTTCCAAAGAGCATACTCAAATATAAAAGCATTTTTAAAAATCATATTCATTGCAAAATATCCTAAACTAACATATTTACAGAATAGCTCCACAATAACTTGATTGATATTAATGACAACAGGCAGAGAGAATATGTTGTAACATGGAAATCTAAATGATAAATACGCCTCGATGTTAAGCACGATCATATATAATGTTAAGCACGATCCTATATAATGTTAAGCACGATCATATATAATGTTAAGCACGATCATATATAATGTTAAGCACGATCATATCTAATGTTAAGCACGATCATATGTAATGTTAAGCACGATCATATATAATGTTAAGCACGATCATATATAATGTTAAGAACGATCATATATAATGTTAAGCACGATCATATCTAATGTTAAGCACGATCATATCTAATGTTAAGCACGATCATATGTAATGTCAAGCACGATCATATATAATGTTAAGCACGATCATATATAATGTTAAGCACGATCATATATAATGTTAAGCACGATCCTATATAATGTTAAGCACGATCATATATAATGTTAAGCACGATTCTATATAATGTTAAGCACGATCATATATAATGTTAAGCACGATCATATATAATGTTAAGCACGATCCTATATAATGTTAAGCACGATCATATATAATGTTAAGCACGATCCTATATAATGTTAAGCACGATCATATATAATGTTAAGCACGATCATATGTAATGTTAAGCACGATCATATATAATGTTAAGCACGATCATATATAATGTTAAGCACGATCATATATAATGTTAAGCACGATCCTATATAATGTTAAGCACGATCATATATAATGTTAAGCACGATCATATGTAATGTTAAGCACGATCATATATAATGTTAAGCACGATCATATATAATGTTAAGCACGATCATATATAATGTTAAGCACGATCATATATAATGAAAGTGATAGGCTGCTTGGGCAAAGAATTAATGAAGTCGTGAGTGAAGTCACTAATGTCAAACAGGATCTTGTTGGAGTCGTGAGTGAAGTCACTAATGTCAAACAGGATCTTGTTGGAGTCGTGAGTGAAGTCACTAATGTCAAACAGGATAGTGTTGGAGTCGTGAGTGAAGTCACTAATGTCAAACAGGATCTTGTTGGAGTCGTGAGTGAAGTCACTAATGTCAAACAGGATAATGTTTGAGTCGTTAGTGAAGTCACTAATGTCAAACAGGATGTTGTTGGAGTCGTGAGTGAAGTCACTAATGTCAAACAGGATGTTGTTGGAGTCGTGAGTGAAGTCACTAATGTCAAACAGGATCTTGTTGGAGTCGTGAGTGAAGTCACTAATGTCAAACAGGATCTTGTTGGAGTCGTTAGTGAAGTCACTAATGTCAAACAGGATATTGTTGGAGTCGTGAGTGAAGTCACTAATGTTAAACAGAATTGTGTTGGAGTCGTGAGTGAAGTCACTAATGTCAAACAGGATCTTGTTGGAGTCGTGAGTGAAGTCACTAATGTCAAACAAGATCTTGTTGGGGTAAATAAAAAGTTAGAAGATGTCGAGCTGTCGCAACAAGAAATCAAGCGCCAACAAAAAGTTGATCATACAGGTAAATGCTTACTTTATTATTACAAAACATAGACTCAGGTGCCACAGACGGTAGTGTATACTAGACATAGGGAAGTTGTTTGCCTTTGGATATTCAGTGAATTGGTGGTGATATCAGACATTTATATTTACAAAATTCTTATTTGATTGTTATTGTAAGTTGTTACACTTGAAAACATTTAAAGCTACTTTTGGATGAAAATGTCTTTTTGTGCTATTGTGCATTCAACATGTTTGATTATCACACATGGCGTCATGTTATTATGATTATCTAAATGGAATATCTCTCTTGATGGTAATGATTCTGTACTGTGTTGCTATACTCCGTGATATGGATGTATTGGATATACGAGTATATGTGATATCAATGTATGTGTTAATTGTGCTGTTAGTTTATTTACGTTCAGCGTGTCATGATGCCATTTCATTTAGTTTTAGCTCACCTGAACACAAATTTAAAATCTAAAATTGTACAGCAATCAGATTGGATCGAATATGAACGTGACTAGTTTTCAAACAAATGCAAGGAAGTTTTTAGAATTGCGATGATTTCGATGCTCTCCTCCCAATTTTAAGGAGTAAAATTGTAACAAATCTCAGTACCCAGTAGTCGTTACTTTGTGTAACATTTGTGTTTTCGGTTTCGATTTTAACTGATCATTGCCCACTACAGCATGTCTTGTATTGCTGTATTTAGTGATGCATGCACACAATTTTTACATTTACATGTTTTTTACATGCATTCTTCAATGATAACATTGCAAATTACTTCTCTGAAAAAGTGACACTTTGCAGGTATGAATCAATGTCAGTGCTAGATATAGTTTAATTTTGTATTGTTTTCTCTTTTCAGATATACAGAAGTATCTGTTTGACTTCTACCGGCGTTGCTGTAAGACCTTGCCAGTGTCACCTGTGTTTAAGAATAAGGATGAGAATATATTGAGTATATATAAATATCCAACGATGTATAGTGTAAAATGTAATGGAGAAGAATTTTCAAAGAAAAAAGAAATAAAGTGTTATGAAGATGTATTTTGTAAGGATGATCGTGTATTTGAGGAAATATACATAGTTGGTGATGCAGGTGTTGGTAAAACAGCATTATGTACATACATGAGTCTTTTATGGTGCTACGCCAAGAGTGAGGATAAATTGGAGGACAAATATAAAGTACTACAGAAAGATGTTGAATATATGTCCAAGTTTGAATTTGTGTTTTTTGTTAATCTTCGCGAGACTTGCCATACTCGTGTTGAAGATATGATTTTCAAACAATTGTTTAGAGGAGACAAGGAAAAGTATCAAATTATTAGCACTATCCTAAGAGATAAACGGACCCTTGTTCTGACGGATGGTCTCGACGAATGGGTGCCATCACAAGTAGCTGTTAAAAAAACGTATGAACTACCAGACAGGATATATTCCAAGAATTGTGTATATGTGACGACCACAAGACCTTATAGAATAGAAAGTGTGCGGCTGTCGCGTAAGGATGTGGATCATCTGGTAGAAATGAAGGGTATCTCTGGAGAGTCGTCCAAGTCTTATATTGAAGATGTTATAAAGTACATGAATAAAGAAAATTCTGATAACAAGAACTTGACAGATTTCACCAGTGATATGAAAAAGTGCAAACTTGATGATGAACTGTGTATTCCTATCATAGCTTCACACTTGGTGGCTCTATGGTTTGAACAGACATTGACAGATATGCCTAGAGCACTTATTTATGCTAGCATTTTAGAAATGCTGTTTAAAAGGGCTGATAAGAAAGGAGTTGACATTCCATCATCTACAGAATCTAAATTTCAGCATTTTCCTGATTCTCTCGCAGGGTTGAAGTATTTAAACAAACATATTTCTTTACTATATAATGTATGCCATCTTTCATTTAGATCATTATTCAAACAAGATGAAAATGCATCAAACCTTGTATTTACTGTAGATCAGTTACAAGATGAACCATATTGTTTTACTCATGCAGAGACTGACTTCCTGTGTAAAATTGGTATTTTATCAAAACATGAGGTTTTTGGATGTTATACAGTAGAAAAGCTGAAAATAAGTTTTATACACAAAAGCTACATTGAATTTTTTGCAGCGTTGTTTATTTCGTCCTCTGATATCAGTCAAGTATTTGATACAAAATGGAAGTTAAGCTATGTTTTACAGTCTGAACATTTAATTATATTACTTGTTGGATTTTTTTCTGAAGGAGGGAAAGTCTTGTTTGATAATTTATATCAGTTGATGTCTGATGATTTGTCATTATGCAGAAGAAATGCTATATTTCACTCTGATGACCAATACCGTGGTTCTTACCAGCGCCAAATCAAGTCACTACAGAATGTTGTAATCAAGTGTTTCAAGGAAGTCGGTAGATCTAATGATCCAAATATTGTACTAAAACTTGAAGATTATATTTTTGATGAAAATTCTAATGATGACATTTTGAAACACCTTTTATTGTTGAATACAAGATGTGTAAAATCAGTACATTCTGTTAAAGGTAAATATTATGATGAGTTTGATCACATCAAAAGTCTACAATGTTTATATGTTGGTAAGGTGTTGTCTTGTTATGATGTAAAGTTCACTGAGTGCATGGTACAGAATCAATCCACACTGCACACTGTTTGTATTGAAGGTTATAGTTCATGTACATTGATACCAGAATTACCTGTGAGAAGTCTCCAACATCTGACATCATTGTCTCTGACTCTTGCTAAAATGCAACATAAAAGTTTACATAATCTGGTGAAATTTCTGTCTGACAATGTTCTCATTGAAAATATCAAATTGTCCAATGTGTATTGTGATAATCACTCCAGGCATAGTAGTGACTGTACATTGACTCTAAATCTTCCACACCATACACACCTCACTTCATTAGAACTGTGGAATGTTAATGTTTTATGTAATAATGTAAACAATTCTAGTTTAAAGTCCATCAAATTGTGTCCATTATCTGAGAAGATTGTTAGTTGTTATATTGATGTATTTAACTGTATTAAGGATTCACAACTTGAACATCTTTATATCACTGGATCTACCGACTACACGTTAGATTACAATACAATGAAAACATTGCCACATGCAGTGAAAACTCTTCCACATATCATGTCACTATCACTGTGGTACATGAAGTTACCTGATGATGTTTTATTACAACTACATCATGATGTAACACAAATGAAGATAAAGCTTTGGAGTGTCACAATGAGTCGTCAATGTTTTCATTGTTTCATTGAAAGTTGTGTAAACAATAAATCTGTGATTAAAGTTGAGTTAAATTTGTGTAATATTACATCAGTTGATAGAGAAACTCGCCGAGTACTGTCATCGGGGGAGTCGGTGGATTATATGTCTGAGTATCTTACATCAATACCTACAGTAAACATCACATGTAAATATGATACAGGGTTACACTTTGAAACATGAAGTTGTCAGTAAATGTTTGCTTTTGTTTCTGTAACGTGGACAAATATGGCTGAAACATGTCATGTGACCATGTATTATCTTAATTGGATCATTTCTTACAAAATGAATCACGTTTCAATTTGAATTTCCAAAAAAAATTGTTTTTTGCATTTTTTTGAGATTCTTTCTAATTTGTCACAAAGATAGCTTTATTGAATTGTTTGTTTTACTGCATGAAACAAGGTGAAAAAAAAAATATTTGAACAGAAGATGGTTTACATAGAACTTGATGAATGATATTTTTGTACATTAAAATGTATGTGTAAATGTTCTAGAGGTGATGAAATGAGTTACTGGAATATATTTGTGAGTTGTACATGAAAGATTGGAACAAATTGAGAGAACTCCATTCTATAACATATCATTACAATTGTACACTCAGTGGCTATAACTTCATTATGAGTCGTGGGATATCTACTTTATTATATACAATGTATGCTGACATTTGTGTTGCTGTGAAATCATTGTATCACATAATTTAAAGCTGCATTACAAATTGTTTGTAATACAAACTTTCTGACATATTTGGTAAGGAATGACGGCCATTCTTGCTGGTGAAATTATTTTTATTTCACTGATTTTGACATAAATTGCTATGAATAAAGGCCTTTAACTCCACATATTCTATTCTGACTGAGTCCTATGCTTATTAATGTATTATTTCTGTATGACACTGACAATCTTGTCTACATGTATAATCAGTTCAGTGTTTTAGTTCCATAATACGTGAATAAAGAAAATGTTATCATTATACATACATGTATATACAATAAAATAGTTAAACCATTTTTTGTTGCATTTTGTTTCACTGTTTTAAAATGTTAAGAAGGTACAAAAATGTTCAGAGCATCTCCTATTTTGTACATTTATAACCTTTATGTGCGCAATATCCAACCAAACAGTTTAATTTTGACAATGGCGTCATTAAATCAACCAGACGTATTATCATGCAACCTCTCCAGAACAACATCCTTGTTCAGATGCGAACTCTGGCTTTTGTTGAGAGGTTATTGCTGTAGAGAGGTTATTGCTGTAGGAAGGTTATTGCTTACGGGAGGTTATTGCTGTAGAGAGGTTATTGCTGTAGGGAGGTTATAACTGTAGGAAGGTTATTGCTGTATGGAGGTTATTGCTGTAGAGTGGTTATTGCTGTAAGAAGGTTATTACTATATGGTGGTTATTACTGTAGGAAGGCAATTGCTTTAGAGAGGTTATTGCTGTTGGAAGGTTATTGCTGTAGTGAGGTTATTGCTGTAGTAAGGTTATTGCTGTAGGGTGGTTATAACTGTATGGAGGTTATTGCTTTAGGGAGGTTATAACTGCAGGGAGGTTATTAATATAGGGTGGTTATTGCTGTAGAGAGGTTATTGCTGTAGGTAGGTTATTGCTGTAGGGAGATTACTTCTGTAGGAAGGTTATTGCTGTATGGAGGTTATCGGTGTAGGGAGGTTATTGCTGTAGGAAGGTTATTGCTGTAGGGTGGTTACTACTGTAAGGAGGTTATTGTTGTAGGGAGGTTATTGCTGCAGGGAGGTGTATGAAGAAAGGTTATTGCTGTATGAAGAAACGTTATTGTTGTAGAAAGGTTATTGCTGTAGGAAGGTTATTAATGTCGAAAGGTTATTAGTGTATGAAGGTTATTGCTGTAGAAAGGTTATTGTTGTAGAAAGGTTATTGCTGTAGGCAGTATTTTTCTGTAGGGAGTATATTGCTGTAGGCAGGATATTGCTGTAGGCAGGATATTGCTGTAGGCAGGATATTGCTGTAGAGAGGTTATTGCTGTAGGGAGGTTATTGTTGTAGAGATGTTATTGCTGTAGGTAGGTTATTGTTGTAGGGAGGTTATTGTTGTAGGGAGGTTATTGCTGTAGGGAGTTTATTGCTGTAGTGAGGTTATTACTGTAGGAAGGTTATTGCTTACGGGAGGTTATTGCTGTAGAGAGGTTATTGCTGTAGGGAGGTTATAACTGTAGGAAGGTTATTGCTGTATGGAGGTTATTGCTGTAGAGTGGTTATTGCTGTAAGAAGGTTATTACTATATGGTGGTTATTACTGTAGGAAGGCAATTGCTTTAGAGAGGTTATTGCTGTTGGAAGGTTATTGCTGTAGTGAGGTTATTGCTGTAGTAAGGTTATTGCTGTAGGGTGGTTATAACTGTATGGAGGTTAATGCTTTAGGGAGGTTATAACTGCAGGGAGGTTATTAATATAGGGTGGTTATTAATATAGGGTGGTTATTGCTGTAGGTAGGTTATTGCTGTAGGTAGGTTATTGCTGTAGGGAGATTACTTCTGTAGGAAGGTTATTGCTGTATGGAGGTTATCGGTGTAGGGAGGTTATTGCTGTAGGAAGGTTATTGCTGTAGGGTGGTTATTACTGTAAGGAGGTTATTGTTGTAGGGAGGTTATTGCTGCAGGGAGGTGTATGAAGAAAGGTTATTGCTGTATGAAGAAACGTTATTGTTGTAGAAAGGTTATTGCTGTAGGAAGGTTATTAATGTCGAAAGGTTATTAGTGTATGAAGGTTATTGCTGTAGAAAGGTTATTGTTGTAGAAAGGTTATTGCTGTAGGCAGTATTTTTCTGTAGGGAGTATATTGCTGTAGGCAGGATATTGCTGTAGGCAGGATATTGCTGTAGGCAGGATATTGCTGTAGAGAGGTTATTGCTGTAGGGAGGTTATTGTTGTAGAGATGTTATTGCTGTAGGTAGGTTATTGTTGTAGGGAGGTTATTGTTGTAGGGAGGTTATTGCTGTAGGGAGTTTATTGCTGTAGTGAGGTTATTACTGTAGAGAGGTTATTGCTGTAGGTAGGTTATTGTTGTAGGGAGGTTATTGTTGTAGGGAGGTTATTGCTGTAGGGAGTTTATTGCTGTAGTGAGGTTATTACTGTAGGAAGTTTAATGCTGTAGATTATTGCTCTAGGGAGGTAATTGGTTGATGAAGGTAATTGCTGTAGAGAGGTTATTGCTGTAGGGAGGTTATTGCTGTAGAGAGGTTATTGCTATAGGAAGTTATCGTTTCTCTAGGGAGGCAATTGCTGTAGGAAGGTTATTGCTGTAGGAAGGTTATTGCTATTGAAAGTTATTGTTGCTCTAGGGAGGTAATTGCTGTACGGAGGTTTTTGCTGAAGAAAGATTGTTGATGTAGACAGTTTATTGCTGTATGGAGCTTATTGCTGTATAGAGGCTCTTGCTATAGTGAGGCTATCGCTGTAGGGAGCTTATTGCTGTAGGGAGGTTATTGATGTATGTAGCTTATTGCTGTATGGAGGTTATTGCTATAGGGAGGTTATTGCTGTAGGGAGGTTATCGCTGTAGGGAGGTTATTGTTGTAGGGAGGTTACTGCTGTAGGGAGGTATTTGATGTAGGGAGATGATTGCTGTAGGGAGGTAATTTTTGTTGGGAGGTGATTAATGTAGGGAGGTAATTGCTGTAGGATGTTTATTAGTTGACCTAATTTTGCTGAGTTTGAACCGCGATTCGTCAGTAAAGAGAACTCGGTGCCAATCAGCCCGCTTCTAATTCAAATGATGTCGTGACCACAATAACCTAGCACCACGGTGACGTCGCGTCATTATTTGACCGATATATGGGCGTCGTGCTCTGATTGGCTGAGCGTTGCATCGCAAGCTATAACGGATGGTCTGCGATGACACACCGTATCTACTAGCCGTTACGGTGGCTGGCAACCTACGCTGACGCAAGTGCGTTAACGTGATGTAGCGATCAGTTCTGGCGGTGGTGACATGGGGATGACCAGGGCGGGGACGATCGCGAACAATCCCAGTATGTTGGTACCGGGTCGAAAGCCTCTGTATGGTGTTCTGACAGCAGCCGTCGTTCCCGTCTGAAGCATTCCAAAAGCCTGATTTATTTCAACTTCAGATAAGTGGGCATGATGAAAATAGTGAAAAAGTAAACTTTTCGGATTAGCCTGTGTCGCAAGTATCGTACGATGTTAACTGAATTAATTCATCGAGCACGTGTATAACGCGCACGTGCATTTAGTGAAAATCAAGGTTCCGGTTGGTGAACGGTTTTCACGTGTTGCATTTGGTGTCGACCTTACACAGGTGTATTAACAAATTACCAGTGTATCGCATGTTCATTCACTGAACGTGTAACATAAACATAGCCGAAGATATGTCTGTTCAAAAAGTGGGACGTTTGCTATAGATAGAATACCACAAATATCGGAGAACCTGTAATTGTAGACAGGTCAGTTTACCGCTTAACATGATTTCCTTGTTCTACACGAGTTCTCGATGTCTGTGTTTAGTTTCGTCATAGGGCAAGGGAAGTTATATATCGGTCAAACTTGGAAATGGTAAGACTGCAGGAGTTGTCTTATCTTGTTGATCACTGTATTTCAGAGACAAGTACTGATATGTTCGTACGTGTATTTCAACAACTGGTTGCATTATTTCTCTCGGTGCATTACTTAAGTTCAATACGTATGCAACACTCTAGACTGTAGTTTTATGTTTAGTTACAAAACGTGGTGCCTTGTTTCCTGAATATATTCCCTAAGTATAATCCCGTCAAAACACATTATGGTGATAGCTGTGCATAGTTAACGAAACGTGTGTACAAGTTGCAGTTGTATCGTTTGTAATCATGATTACCTCTTTCGAGCAGTTTGAGATTTTCTGTGTGGTCCAAGGGAAGTAATACAATCGGTTACAATAAGACCGTATAGATTATCTATCTTGTTTCTGTTGACACTGTATTACATACAAAAAAGTAGGTGAGGGATAGAGCGCCTGATTCCTGATTCGAAGGTCGTGAGTTCGAGCCCTACGATGATTCATTTTAGTACACACGCAGATCAAGTTTCCAAATAAAGATCATATCATGTTCTGAATACAGACTTTTTAATTCAAATCAACGCTTGTTAGAAAACTGTTCAATTGATTGTGAACCTGTACAGCATAACAACCAAAAATCATATAAACTGACACCTCACTAATAGGACCAATATTGGTCCTATACATAAAGTGGTCATTTAAAGATGTTTTACAGTTGTTTTTGTAGGGGATTTTATCATCTATAACATTGAATACAACATAATTAATTGTTTCAGTCTATCAAATATATTAATGAACCTATCTTAGGATAGTTAACACACGGTGTAGCTTACTGAATCTTATGTTCCTATGTTAGTAACTCTGTGATATGTTCTCAGACATCTATATAAGATATGGACCTAGCAGTAGTGATCACCATACATAGTGCGCATCAATCAAACTTTCTTAAAATACTACAACAATTTCGCAAAGGGATGTTTGGTTATGTTAATAAATTGGTGAATAATTCTTCCTTGACTGAATTGTTTGCTGATTGTGAATACAATATCGCATTCAAAAGATTTACACATCACTATTCAGTTTAATACTTTGATAATTCCAACGAAGCACGCGACTTTAAGACCAACATACAAACCATGGTCATCCATGCATATGGCTTGTGATGCGTGTTAGAGACAGCATATATATCTGGTCATATTCTGTTTCAGATCTGTTAAATATGAAGCCACAGCGTTACCTAGTGAGCATGTAAATGTTTGTTATGGTAATCATACGGTGTAACATACGACATACTGAAGACTGAATCATTGAATATATATATTTTGCTCCATATCCACACTAGGTGACGGAACTTGAGTGATACTTTCTGCATTACAAGAACATATGCTATATCAGAGCTAACACAAATAAATCAATCTGAAGTTCATATTTATGTTGCGTAAAACACTGCAGAATTAAATACAACTATGCCTATCACTGAATGTTACTAATACCCCGCCCCAATACCGCTTTGACAGACATATTTTGACAAAATCCAATGCAAGTCAGCAATCTTGAACCCAACTAGAATAAAATAGTAAGTCAAATACAGTCCGAAGGTCCCGGGTTGGAATCTGGGTTCGGTCGGTTATGGTCACTGTTGTGAATTGATCAAAATTATAGTTCTAAGGGCATACGCCTTCCACCGCTAAATCATGTGGGAAAGCTGTCAGTCGCTTGCAGAGTAACCGATAAGTGCACTGTCTATAGAGCTCTTGGTGTGATACGTCCTCATCCTGTCGCGGTCACTTCTGCCGAATTAATGTGAAATCCAACCATGAATGACAAAGCTATTGACCGGACACGAAATCGGCCGAAGCAATAGGGTATTTAGTTATATAAATACATTTATCTCATAACATACGGCGCGGGAGTGATTATAACCTATGCATTATTTCTCGGATTATTTGTGCAAATTAGGACCGCATCACATATTAATACGCGTTCTCAGAAATTTAAACAAACATGGCCGACTTTCGCATATCGGTCTACGACAAATATGCAGCATTTTGCGATCGTCTAAATCAAGTATGTTGCATTTGGACTGATAATAGGCCTATAAAAAGAAGTTATACTAGAAAGCTTACGTATAGACGATGATTCAACACCAAACGATGTCGTCTGTAATTACATTAGCAGCATGACATTATCAAATCGCAAATTGTAGTCAAATGTAAAGGCCTACAGCAAATCGTAAACTATTACAATGTACCAATACACACACTGACAGATCTAAATTATTCAATTAGCAATGTTTTGAAATTCGCTGTAATGCACGAGGAATGATTTATATTCCAAACTCTCATACATTGTTTGCAAATGCTTGAATTATTCATTACCTCTCAGCCGCTGATATGCAAACGTATATAATTAGGATTTGACGTTTACTATGTTTTCATCTGGTAATGAACAGATCTAATTGAAATATTCATAATGAAATCCAATAACATTAAGCAATAAGTTATTGACGCGTCAAAATTGTCAAGTTTTACGGGTGTAATTATTGTTTCAAATTCTGATCGACATTATAATATCATGTTAATAAATGATGAACTGTTTTGTGTGGGTGCATTATTTCATGGTGATTACATTAAAATGGATTTCTCTGTAGGATACATTTACAATATGCTATCTAATGCAATATTTGGTTAAATTAAACATTAACATTTATAATCACGTCCCCTAGACAATATTCAATAACGAAATAGAAAAATATGCGCGCTGGCTCTTAACAAATTCGTTTTTGCAGATCTATATATAAGCCGAGCGTATCGATACGAATCAGTGGAACGTCGCAACGAAATAGTTTTATATAGTAAGTAAAATTCGGTACAAACTTTATACAGATCCGTCATGATTTGTAAAAAGTTATCTCGTTGGTTTATTTGAGGCAACAATAATATGCATTGCATTAAAGCAACGTTCGGTTTGGTTTGATCGAAAACAAGAAGGCGAAACAAACTTCGTCAATTTGATCAGATCAAAAATGTGACTTTAACACTATTACCTATATAATTTCTCGTTTCAATAATAGTTTAATCACATTTCAAATACAAAGTTACAACAATAGTGTATTACTTCTCATCACAGCATGTCAGAAAAACCTTTGGCATATAATAATATATGAATTTAGAAACGGCAGTAAGAGTTTCCATTTTCAAATACATACTTATTCATTGTTCTTTTTCCTGTAAAATTCTGATCGCAAAAATGTCGCAACAATATTCTCAAAAACTATTTCAATATCAAGTAATAAATTTTGAAAACAAAGTGAGTATCAAAATTTCAAATATTCTGTTTGTTTGTATTTGAATTTTAGTAATCGGAAAATATCGTATTGGCATGCAGTTGTATTGATACGTATCGTGAGATGACCGTTTTGTCTCATCTATATATGTAATACCCGTTGACAGCATACACAATGCCTAAGTATGTCAGCTTGCCGTGCATTTAAAACCCTGGAAAGTGAACATTGTTGTATGATACCAGAAGAAGAACAAATACCATACGAACAAAGGGGATTAATATCGATGTCAGTAAAGAATGTTTAAATATTTTACAATACGATGACTATGGAAGTGTCACCATACTAGTAGATAGATACCCAGGCTTTATTCTAGTAGTGTCGGTGTACTGTTCCGGTCGGTTTAGATGATACCCATGTATAATACTAGTAATGTCGCTGTACTGTTTAGATGATACCCAGGTATTAAACTAGTAGTGTCGTTGTACTGTTCCGGTCTGTTTAGATGATACCCAGGGGTTATACAAGTAGTATCAGTGTACTGTTCCGGTCTGTTTAGATGATACCCAGGGGTTATACTAGTAGTGTCGGTATACTGTTCCGGTCTGTTAAGATGATACCCAGGTATTATACTAGTAGTGTCAGTGTACTGTTCCGGTCTGTTTAGATGATACCCAGGTATTATACTAGTAGTGTCAGTGTACTGTTCCGGTCTGTTTAGATGATACCCAGGTATTATACTAGTAATGTCAGTGTACTGTTCCGGTCTGTTTAGATGATACCCAGGGGTTATACTAGTAGTGTCACTGTACTGTTCCGGTCTGTTTAGATGATACCCAGGTATTATACTAGTAGTGTCAGTGTACTGTTCCGGTCTGTTAAGATGATACCCAGGTATTATACTAGTAGTGTCAGTGTACTGTTCCGGTCTGTTTAGATGATACCCAGGTATTATACTAGTAGTGTCAGTGTACTGTTCCGGTCTGTTTAGATGATACCCAGGGGTTATACTAGTAGTGTCAGTGTACTGTTCCGGTCTGTTTAGATGATACCCAGGTATTATACTAGTAGTGTCGGTATACTGTTCCGGTCTGTTTAGATGATACCCAGGTATTATACTAGTAGTGTCAGTGTACTGTTCCGGTCTGTTAAGATGATACCTAGGTATTATACTAGTAGTGTCAGTGTACTGTTCCGGTCTGTTTAGATGATACCCATGTATTATACTAGTAATGTCGTTGTACTGTTTAGATGATACCCATGTATTATACTAGTAATGTCGTTGTACTGTTTAGATGATACCAAGGTATTATACTAGTAGTGTCGGAGTACTGTTTAGATGATACCCATGCGTAATACTAGTAGTGTCAGTATACTGTTCCGGTCTGTTTAGATGATACCCAGGTATTATACTAGTAGTGTCAGTGTACTGTTTAGATGATACCCAGGTGTTATACTTGTAATGTCAGTGTACTGTTCCGGTATGTTTAGATTATACCCAGGTGTTATACTAGTAGTGTCAGTGTACTGTTCCGGTATGTTAAGATTATACCCAGGTGTTATACTAGTAATGTCAGTGTACTGTTCCGGTATGTTTAGATTATACCCAGGTGTTATACTAGTAATGTCAGTGTACTGTTCCGGTATGTTTAGATGATACCCAGGTGTTATACTAGTAGTGTCAGTGTACTGTTCCGGTCTGTTTAGATTATACCCAGGCGTTATACTAGTAGTGTCGGTGTACTGTTCCGGTCTGTGCGGATGATACCCAGGTATTATATTAGTAGTGTCGGTGTACTGTTTAGATGATACATAGGCGTTATACTAGTAGTGTCGGTGTACTGTTCCGGTCTGTTTAGATAATACCCAGGTATTATACTAGTAGTGTCAGTGTACTGTTCCGGTCTGTTTAGATGATACCCAGGTATTATACTAGTAGTGTCAGTGTACTGTTCCGGTCTGTTTAGATGATACCCAGGGGTTATACTAGTAGTGTCAGTGTACTGTTCCGGTCTGTTTAGATAATACCCAGGTATTATACTAGTAGATTACACGATGAACATTTTATCGAATATTATTTGTTTAAAGGTGATTTTCGTTACAGTCAATCTTGTCTTAAGAGACCTCCCAAGGGTCGGACAAAAACTGGTCTCTTAATGAAACGGTCTTTCAATACAAAGCTTAGTTCCAGATAAGACACAGTGCAAACTGCCGATACCGACATCTGTTGATAACGACAAACTGCTGTATCCGACATTTTTAGTCGGTTTTGGCAAATCTACTATATAATCTATATATTAACCTAAACCTGCTGATAACGGAAACTGCGAGTCAACCAGTACCACATGAGGTTTTTTGTCCAGTTCACATTTTAATGAACTACACACATTCGGAACGGATTTTCATAAAGAAGCCGTTATTTTAAAGATAAATTATTCATGCGTTTAATGTGGTGCACATCTTGGACATATTTTGATGTTTGAAGCGTGAATTTTGCCGCGGAAAGTGTGAAAAGCGTTAGACTCCTAGTATCTATGCCTAGTATCTATACATACTGAAGGGAGAGAACTCTAGATGGGAAATAAAGGGAAAGAACTCGTGACAATATCCTGGGATCAGTACTATCTCTATCATTATAATACCTAGCGTAGGAAAGAAAGCAACTAGGACTATTTAAACAACATTTGTATGTCGCGACCGGGACACGAACACGTGACCTATCGGACCCTAGACGAACGTTCTACCACTGATACACAGGGCTTGTGTTTGCAACAATTCATTTCATTAAGAAAGAACATTGTATTACATATTCTGATTTCCAGTTATAACATTATAAAACAGTGAAGGATAAAGTCAAACATATTTCAATAATTTTAACTGTACTCCTATATTTTAGATTTTGTGGGTACAGTACATCCTGTCAGGTAACATCTGTTTGTCGTACACTTAAACCGCCTCTTTCTGTAATTTACATTTATACAGATACTCTTGGAACTAATGGGAATTTATCGAACACCATGTTACAACACTTTCTGCGAACGTGAATAAACAAAATAAATATGTTGTAAGTCATGTATAATTCAATTGATAAAAGAAACATGATACGATTCTATTGAGCAAGTGTTGTGCCATTCCGTATTGAGCTGCCCTTGCTGCTGACCTGCCTAGTTTTAGAAAGGCACAGTGTTATTCAACTAAATATTTATATATGTTTCAAGTTGCCGTCATTAAAAAGTGTAGTTAATTAATTTTTCATTCAGGTATTCAAGTGGTATCGCTACATAATGGTTTTGTGATTTGATGTTGCTATGTAACGAAACAATAGTCTTTGTTCTCTTGTCATCGTTTTATCGATGACGAACACAGCTTTGGATATTTTGGTGACATTAACATAATCATAATTATTTTAATATGTGCTTTTGTATTGAAGTTCATTCGTTTCTGCGAATTATCCGACAGTTCTTGATTTCACATAAATATTTAAATAAATGTTTTAGCGAAAGCTAGTTGCCAGGAGCAATAATACAAATCAAACTAGAGGTTTTATTGATTAATTCATACTGTTTGTAACGAACATATCATGTTGCAGTCTAATTTGTTTCTGGTCGAACAACTGCAACCTTTTTTCAGAAAATGAACGTTGTTGACATCCGGTATCGTAATTAAAGAATACTGCGCGTAGATTCACAGATTGTTTAATGTTTAATGTACATTACTGTTTTATGTGTATTAAATGACCGTACTTCAATGTACTATGTATGTTCTGAGAATTTGATGACGCATTGCACCTCCACATTATCAAACATGGTCTCTAGAATATATGAGTGTAAATACAGGTATTGTCTGTGTTGGTGTTCTATGTGTGTGCATGTCTTCAAAACCTTCAAAAATGTGTACTTGTAGTTAGCATGGACTGTCAAGTTATGTTGTAAAAGGGGAATGTAGAGGCTCTGTATACTCTAAAATCTTATAGTATGTTGGTTGATTCTGAAAACAACAACACATTATGTAGTTCCATGAGTGAACAATAATATATTATCCACTTTGTTTGATTATTTTATAAGTGCATTGATGATGTTAGAAAGCGTCTCTGTGTCGACCTACACTGTGTTCAGGTGTACACCATGTATGTAGAGATAAAAGTTACTGTTGGATTTTGTTTAATGTTTATCCCATCTTAAAGCTAACATGACTAGCCAAATATGTTCAATGCATATATTACATTTTGACTTTATTACTGATGATACACTTGTTATAATGTTGACACATGCATTTACACTTTAAAACAGATTCCCCGTATAATCGATTCCTAATGACACTTGTTACAATGTTGACACATGCATTTACGTTATAAAACAGATTACCCGTATAATCGATTCCTAATGACACTTGTTACAATGTTGACACATGCATTTACGTTATCAAACAAATTCACTGTATAATCGATTCCTACTACATTGTGTAACACATGCTATAATGTCGACACATGCATTTACGTTATAAAACAGATTCCCCGTATAATCGATTCCTAATGACACTTGTTACAATATTGACACATGCATTTACGTTTTAAAACAGATTCACTGTATAATCGATTCCTATTTGACACTTGTTACAATGTTGACACATGCATTTACGTTATACAACAGATTCCCCGTATAATCGATTCCTAATGACACTTGTTACAATGTTGACACATGCATTTACGTTATACAACAGAGTCCACGCATAATCGATTCCTATTGACACTTGTTACAATGTTGACACATGCATTTACGTTATAAAACAGAGTCCACGCATAATCGATTCCTATTGACACTTGTTATAATGCTGACACATTCATTTACGTTATAAAACAGAGTCCCCGCATAATCGATTCCTAATGACACTTGTTACAATGTTGACACATGCATTTACGTTATAAAACAGATTTACTGTATAATCGATTCCTATTGACACTTGTTACAATGTTGACACATGCATTTACGTTATAAACAGATTTACTGTATAATCGTAACCTATTGACACTTGTTACAATGTTGACACATGCAATTACGTTTTAAAACAGATTCCCTGTATAATCGATTCCTATTTGACACTTGTTACAATGTTGACACATGCATTTACGTTTTAAAACAGATTCCCCGTATAATCGATTCCTATTTGACACTTGTTACAATGTTGACACATGCATTTACGTTATAAAACAGATTCACTGTATAATCGATACCTATATTGACACTTGTTATAATGTTGACACAAGCATTTACGTTTTAAAATAGAGTCCCCGCATAATCGATTCCTATTGACACGTGTTATAATGTTGACACATGCATTTACGTTATAAAACAGATTCACTGTATAATCGATTCCTATTTGACACTTGTTATAATGTTGACAAATGCATTTACGTTTTAAAATAGAGTCCCCGCATAATCGATTCCTATTGACACTTGTTACAATGTTGACACATGCATTTACGTTATAAAACAGAGTCCACGCATAATCGATTCCTATTGACACTTGTTATAATGTTGACACATGCATTTACGTTATAAGACAGATTCACTGTATAATCGATTCCTATTGACACTTGTTACAATATTGACACATGCATTTACGTTATAAAACAGATTTATTGTATAATCGATTCCTATTGACACTTGTAACAATGTTGACACATGCATTTACGTTATAAAACAGATTCACTGTATACTCGATTCCTATTGACACTTGTTATAATGTTGACACAAGCATTTACGTTATAAAACAGATTCACCGTATAATCGATTACTATTGACACTTGTTATAATGTTGACACATGTATTTACGTTATAAAACAGATTCACTGTATAATCGATTCCTATTGACACTTGTTATAATGTTGACACATGCATTTACGTTATAAAACTGATTCACTGTATAATCGATTCCTATTGACACTTGTTACAATGTTGACACATGCATTTACGTTATAAAACAAATTCACGGTATAATCGATTACTATTGACACTTGTTACAATATTGACACATTCATTTACGTTATAAAACAGATTCACTGTATAATCGATTCCTATTGACACTTGTTTCAATATTGACACATGCATTTACGTTATAAAACAGATTCACTGTATAATCGATTCCTATTGACACTTGTTATAATGTTGACACATGCATTTACGTTATAAAACAGATTCACTGTATAATCGATTCCTATTGACACTTGTTACAATGTTGACACATGCATTTACGTTATAAAACAAATTCACGGTATAATCGATTACTATTGACACTTGTTACAATATTGACACATTCATTTACGTTATAAAACAGATTCACTGTATAATCGATTCCTATTGACACTTGTTTCAATATTGACACATGCATTTACGTTATAAAACAGATTCACTGTATAATCGATTCCTATTGACACTTGTTACAATATTGACACATGCATTTACGTTATAAAACAGATTCACTGTATAAACGATTCATATTGACACTTGTTACAAGGTTGACACATGCATTTACGTTTTTAAACAGATTCACTGTATAATCGATTCCTACTGACACTTGTTACAATGTTGACGCATGCTTTTACGTTTTAAAATAAATTCACTGTATAATCGATTCCTGATTTATGTTTGAGTGTATAAGTCATCACCCTTTGTTTGTCCATCCGTCCTCCCATATATCACACTCTTTCCTCGTCCGGAATGATAAGTTGGTACTGGTTGGACATATTTCATTGAAACTTTCTATAAATATATAGACGGGTATCGTAATGATGCACATCCAAAGTCAGGTCACAATCCACCTATGTATGACATAGTTATGGTCCTTTGTTATTTTCCATTAATGTGTAGAACTTTGCCAAACTAATTATTTGTTTAACCGGTTTAACCCTTGTAACAAAAACTTGTACATGGTTGTATATGAATAATTATTTCACTACGAAAGTCCAGATTCATTTTACAGTTGTAAAGTGGCAAGATGATTTTTTTAATTTGATGACCGAATCATTTCATTGAGCTTTATTATTGCACTATATACTCTATCTAGAACAGGTCAGGTTACTTGAGTTCACTATGATAATACATATGGAGTTAATTATCAACCAGACTGCTACCCTACGTTGTTTTACTCCATACCTGTTATAATATCGGTAGTGTACATTGCCAAACCTTTTACAAGGTGTCATTATGGGACTACTTTTCATAGCACATTTAATATCTCTGATTTTTTTCTGAAACTTACAGAATAATTCTCAATTAAAGACCAAAACACCCAGATGTCCTTATTACAATGATTCTCGATAACTGTTTAAAATGTTTTAGAGTCTAATTACTTTATATAATGTGCTGGAACTATATATCGATGAATCATGAGTGTGTGTGATGGGGCTAATTTCTAGAGGAGAGCGGATGTATGTCATAGGTATATGAATACTTAGTTTGTCAGTAATTGTAATACTGATACAAGATGATAGAATAGAATATAAAGCAAACAAGAAAGATAGTCTTTGATCAGTTCACCATGCACTGTATATGTATAAAAACTTCAAAGGGTCATAACTCAGTAAAACATGATCTGAGCGGAACGAAACGACAATGATGCACAACTATACTTGATACGTATTAATCCTGTGAAGTTTGGTTGAAATGCGAACAGCCGTATTTGAGGACAGCGGACAAACTTTATCATGCACTGCATATTGTATAAAAACATAACTCAGTAAAAATTATCCGAGCGGAACAAAACGACAAGTATGCACAACTATACTTGATGCTTATCAATTATGTGAAGTGTGGCTGAAATCCAACCAGCCTAATTGTTTAATATTCAAGTGTTGGCAGTTGTGAATCATGTGTGAAATGCCCCATGGGATTAAGTGCATGTGGTCGTTTAATAGATTATTCAACTATATTTTACCTGTCGGGACTGGTTTAATGCGGTTGCTGGTCGCGTTATAGAAGAGTCGTCTTATATATACTATTTATATAGTACGCTCGGGCGGGAATTTAAGTGGTCGTTTAATAAGAAAGTCGCTTAAAACAGGTGGTCGCTCGAGCAACGTCTACTGTATTTGTTAGATGTCACTTTGTTATGAAAAAGAACACACATTCTACGCTTGTGTTGGTTGATCACTTATTTCATCATTGGTGTCTCTTTCTGGCAATTTCATTTCTGTCCAGTGATTGAAGTCGCTTTCTTTACTTCATGTTAGGTCCCCATACTGTTAATAATCCGACCATGCACTTCCGACCTCATCTGGAGCTTTGAATCGCACACAAGATAAAACATGGAAAGGGGTAGGTGCACTTACTTTATACCCCCACAATTGGCCCTGTGTCAAGTTCTTTCGAAAACGTCACTGTGATAACATCCTCCTATAAATTTTACAAATCTGCATTTTTAAACCATTATAATTGAAACTGTTACCATGGCAACGAAAATATTAGTTTACAAAAATATAAAAAAGAGCATTTAAAAAGAAATTGCACAAAACTATGGTTTTATTGTACAATGATGTATACAAGAAATAAAAAATTGATTATTTTTTAATTGTTTTTTTGGTTGCATGGTAACAGTTTTGAAATAAATGAAACATAGTATTTCTGCAACTAATTTTAAAAAGCATTTCATAATGAAACGGTAATAACTTTATGTTTTCAAAAGATAAATTACAAGTCTTTCTTCTGTTGCTATCTTTATTTTTGGTTTCCATGAGAACGCAAATATTCATAAAGCATCTAAATACATATATGTTAGACAGATTCAAACTGTATCTTGAATATGCCTTTCTTCATCTTACATCAATAAGACCTTTAATGTTATTTAATTCACAGGAACAATTATTAATCATAATCACTAATTTGGACTCAAAAGTGGTTGCCATGGTAACACTTTTCTAAAATATGAATATATGGTAAAAAATTAATGAAATGGTAGTAAGGAACGGCAGTGTTCCAGTGTTCGACCTATATGTGTTCGTGTGATATACGGTAAGATGATATTATATAAGAAGGGATTTCGCCGGAACTAAGTCTTATCAACCTGTTCGAGGTATCTACTGTGTTCAAGTCAAATCTGTTCGAGGTTTCGAAGTTCTACTGTACATAATTATGAAAATATTATTTTGCAATTGAATGATGCTTTAACAGAATATTCCATCTGTCTTTCACCATTTTGAAAGCTTATAAACGCACTAACTGTATTCAACATTCATAAAAGCCGCCGACTTTAAGTAGTTTCCGTTCAAGGCCAAATGATTAATGTAATGGTTTTCTTGTATTGCTATTTTACTGTAACATTTACACAATTAAAATTATATTTTATTATTACTTGCATCAATGTAGTGTTAAAGCTTGTTATATAAGCGCAATGTTCATGGGCAGTAGATGATCGTAGTATAGGGTTGATGTGGCCGTTAGTACCAAATAGTTTCCCCCTAATTACTCGAGAACGGATTGATCTCTGATTCAGCTCTTAAATCCCATTTTTTATTGGGGTTTAGTTCGAACACACTCTAAGTGTGAGAATCTCTTTGCATATAAATATGTGTTAAATTGTAACCATATCTACTGTCCTTACGAATGGTCAAACACCATGTATGTTATTGCACGCTCAGGTCACATGCAGTAAAATATATGTCAAATATCTTTGTTCTTGCGGAATCTATATAACACAAATGAACAATTAAGTCCCTCACATGTCTTATAATTTGGGATGTTAATAGTCGGTTATTTTGCTATCCGGTTAACCGGTTAACTGAACATGACATTCGTTTCGTTTTTCCACAGTATTTGGTCGTGTATATTTTTACCATGACTAGACATATATTCTGACGTTTGTACTAGTTCGGATAGTGTTTTCTTTCTGCTAGGTACTGAAAATTATTCATTTAAATCATGTTTAAGAAAATATCATTTTTATTTCAAACATTATGAAATATACTAAATTGAAGTGTTCTAAATCACATTCAACTTAACAGACAGTTACCCTATATTCGAATTCAACAATGCTAAAACAAACATTAGCACAATAACATTGTACTTTATCTGTCTACTTAAATATGCCTAAATGCTCGAACACTCAAACGACCGTCATACATGACAATTAACTGACATGTTCATTATAAAATGATATTGTATTGTATTGTATCATTAAATATTTGTAGCACACGCATACATTGCAAACTGTTAGTTTTGGATTATCGATTTTATCCCTTACGTGGCGGTTAAACATATTTCAGGGAAAAAGTATTGGGATTTGAGACTCCGGATATATTGCGAGTTTGTAAAGTAGATGTTTTCGATTCCTCCTGTGTTGGACAGGTTATGTTCTTCAGTGACACTGGCTACGGTAATGATATATGTTAGACAGGCCAGAACAGTATGCCGACACTACTAGTATGCGGACACTTCCATATTCAGCGTATTGAAGAAGGTTCCGGGATTTTAACTGCATGACAAGCAGGAAATCTCGGATTGTGAAACGCAACCAAACATTGTTGTCACTCAACGGGTATTACATGTAGGGATGAGGTGATACGGTCATCACCTGATACTATATGATGCGATAAACATAATTGTTATATTTAGCAATTTCTTTTTCAAAATGTATTTCTAATTATTGAATTATGTTCTAACAAATGTATCCCAACTGCATTTCCTACCAGAACGACACTTCTCTTGAGCAACTCCCTCCTTTGAGCGACTTTTGAAACTCCTCCAAACCAATGTAAATGCAAAATTCCATCAAAAGACGACAAATCTTGACAACGACACACGGCACTCAAAATTGCATACGGACATTAAACATTACCTCATTGACGGTCCGGTCTTGGTCGAAGTTTAATTACTGATTTAAATGAGTTGTAAACGTGCGATTTGTGTGAACAACTTCGTTCCTTATCATTCCTCTTTCTCCCATAATAACACTGTGCGATGTTAGGACTTTCAGTCCTTTGATGTTTTCATTGTTAAGCGACGCAATCAGTGGGCGTGGCTACACACTCTCTGGCGTATCGTCAGTTGTTCCGGCAATTAAATGTTTTACACACTATGAGAGGACATAGAGAATTCAGTTTAGTTATGTTATCATTCTGCTCCGTTGCAATGTGGATACTTACATTGACATCTCTTGTTTTCTTCATCACAGGTATGATATTTGTTATCCTAAATGTTGTTTGATAGTTAAGGAAATTAATATCCCAGATTCTGGACATTTGTTTTTACCCAAGAATTGTATGGGCTACGGGTTTAATATAGGAGTCTACGGGTACATGTTTTTAAGCAAAGCTCGGTTATTTGTTGGAGTAAACTTTTACTTTATCCACTGACATAAACTCGACACAAAACTGAATTGTTTTAAATATTCATGCGTGCTTTTTTCGGATGATTATGACATGACAAACGTTGCAATATTCTATGTCAAATATATTTAATCAATAAGTATATGTATGAACTAAAATACGAACATTTGTGTTCTATAATTACAATATATTTATTCGATACAAATATTTATGGACTTAAACAAAAATACTTGTTCAATAACAAAATTTGTATCGACTTAAAAAATATTTTATAAGAAATATATTCATTCACAAAGAATAACATGTATATATGAACTTAAAAAATATATCGAATGTAAAAAAATATTTCTTCATTAAACTATGTATATGTACATTGTAGTAAACACATATTGGGTATAATATACTCCCACGCGGGAGGGATCCGAACGGTCCATCTCTGGACCGGCTTCGGGTACATGGATAAATCCGGCCCGTGGTCGACCAGTATGCTGCGGTGAAACAGGCGGGCAGTAGGTCGCCGAAGTACGGGATGCGGCATCGGTCGGCTTCTTCTAGGTACTAGACTCGCGTTTCGACCCATCACATCATTAGCCCCATATATAAATCCGGGACCTGGTCGTGGTTCATTATCCGATCATCGAAAGTTCCTCGTAGGTTTAATAAATGTTCAAAGTCCCCGAAGCCGGCCGAGAGATGACCCGATGTGAGCCCACCAACTTGCCCTCCCGTTTGTCCACATACTTGCACGAGAAAGGGGCAGGGCGGTGGCAGGGAAGTGGCCGAAGCCGCCTCCCGTACTTCGGCGACCGACTGTCCGCCTGTTTCCTCGCCACATACCGGTCGACCACGAGCCGGATTTTAAAATCCCCGAAGCCGGCCGAAATATGAACCGTTCGGATTCCTCCCGCAGGCCCTCCCGTTGGCTCCCGTACTTGTCCGGTAAGGAGGCCGGGCGATGCCGGGTAAAGTGGCCGAAGCCGCCTCCCGTACTTCGGCAGCCCGACTGCCCGCCTGCTTCTCCGCCACATACCGGCTGACCACGGCCATGATGCTAATTATACCCAAAATAGTTTGTTTACTACATACAAATGTATAAATATTTTAATAAACGAAATTGTGTTTTACATGCGATATCTTTTTAAGTTTATATATTGTTTTTGTGAATGAATATATTTCTTATATAATAATTTATAATAAGTCGATAAGTATCATCTTATCATCTTTTAATCCATACATATTTTTCTCGAATAATTATATTGCAATTTTTAAACACATATTTTCTTATTTTAGTTCTTATTTATTTTTATCGAATTAATATAATATTATTGCAATTTTAGAACACATATTGCAATTTTAGAACACTAACTAACACTAAAGTTCATATATATTTTTATCGAATTAATACATTGCAAATTTAGAACACATATTTTCTTATTTTAGTTCATATTTATTTTTATCGAATTGATATATTGCAATTTTAGAACACATATTTTCTTATTTTAGTTCATATTTATTTTTATTGAATAAATATATTGCAATTTTAGAACACGTACTTTCTTATTTAATTCATTTATATTTGTATTGAATAAATATATTTGACATACATGTAGAATTTTGCAATGTTTGTCATGCCATACAATGTAGATGATGCAAAAAAATAGAAATGCATTTAAATACACCCTGCTACACCATGTAATAGACAAGTCTAGTCGGGTAAAAAGGAAATCATTTATGTAAAATAATTCTTCTTAGATATTAAAAAATGTGGAGAGCTTTCACGGTCTAGTTCAATTTGTCCTCGAAGAAATGGCCAGAGAAGGGCGTAAAATTGTATTTTACGTTATGATGTCGGACTGTGTTTTGCGCAAAGTTTTTCAAACTTGACAATCGTAAATTCTCAAAACTGCAAAATGTTGATGTTTTGTACTTCAAACTGCTAATGTGATTTACCGACAAGAAATAATGCTATAATCTAAACGAAGTTCGTTATGCATTACAGTCCATTTGCTTTTATTTGAGTATAGCTTTCTTTGTCTTTAAGCCGCACCAAATTTCTTTGTCTTTAAGCCGCACCTAATTAATTAGTATAACTTTCTTTGTCTTTAAGTCGCACCAAATGAATTAGTATAACTTTCTTTGTCTTTAAGCCGCACCTAATTAATTAGTATAACTTTCTTTGTCTTTAAGTCGCACCAAATTAATTAGTATAACTTTCGTTGTCTTTAAGCCGCACCAAATTAATTAGTATAACTTTCTTTGTCTTTAAGTCGCACCAAATTAATTAGTATAACTTTCTTTGTCTTTAAGCCGCACCTAATTAATTAGTATAACTTCCTTTCTCTTTAAGCCGCACCAAATTAATTAGTATAACTTTCTTTGTCTTTAAGCCGCACCACATTAATTAGTATAACTTTCTTTGTCTTTAAGCCGCACCAAATTAATTAGTACAACTTTTTTTTTCCTTAAAACCACACCAAATTAATTAGTAGAACGTTCGTTGTCTTTAGGCCGCACCAAATTATTTAGTATAACTTTCTTTGTCTTTAAGCCGCACCAAAATAATTCGTAGAACGTTCGTTGTCTTTAGGCCGCAACAAAATATTCGTAGACTTTTCTTTGTCTTTAAGCCGCACCAAATTAATTCGTAGAACTATTTTCGGAACGACCTCTTCTAAGATTAATACAATACCATTTATTAATAGATGGATAAAAATCAATCGCTCGCACGAAGGACTTTTAAGAAATGATAACGCGAATCACAATTTGACCAGAATTTTGTTTCAATGAAATATATCCATTTACAACTGAACTTACTTCAGTGATTCCAATTGAATTGTTCAATTGACATTTTTCATGTTAATGTGAATCATTAAATTTATATTAGTTCTCCATACTATTGTTTTGAAAAAATTCAAATAGTAAAACCCACATAAATATTATTCAGGGATAAGAATGATCACTGGCAAAACTGACAACAACTGCAACTAGAGAGTCGTGAGCAAAGTTGTTAATTCCCAACAGGAGGTTATGAATATCACTATGTCAGATTATAATGTATACATTTCTGGAAAAAATATTTTTGGAAGTTTCCACCATATACGTTCAGGGGAAATGGCTCTGCTCCCCATTTTTTTTATTAATTATATTTTTTGGACAATCAAAACCCTAATATGTTTGTAGAACCCCTAAGTATTAAGTATATTTAAGTTTTCTTGTAATTTCATATACGTAAATGAACCAATACTTTTAGTTTTTTTAGTGCATAAAACTTTCTTGTGTACAACACTATGCATACTTACTATGTCTCTCCGTTCTTGTTTTTTCTAAGAGGTCTATCAATGTGATACATGTAATCAATAGCAGCCAAATATGATCTGCATCGATACACTGGAAACCTGAATGATAGAAAATAGTAAATCTTTTATATTTTGCTACACATACTAGTTTACTGTAAACAAGATGTCAAAGGGCAACGTCAAGCCAGCTAATTGTCAAAAGATGAAGAGAATAGGGATATATAATGCTGTAAATTGCACATCTATTTTATTTATTCTCAAAGTAATGGTCCAGTATGTCAAGCCCACAGCAGCGGGCTTAACAAAAACTTGTGCCGAAAAGACTCATGGTAATAATCTGAAGTTCCAACTTTATGTCACAATGATAATTTCCCCATTTTCAAGAACTAAAAATGTAGATTTTTTCGGTATAGAGAAGAAGGAATACAGTGTATTTTTATCCCCCCCCCCTCCCTAGACAACCATCACTGCAGCACGGATAGAATTACACAGCTTGAGAACTGCTATAAGAGGGCATAACACCTGTCAACTACCTACCATACTGTATTACCATACTATCGCCTACTCAGCGATAGGCCCTGTCGAAAACAGCTAATTGTTTTCATCATTGTTGGTCCTTTTTCTATTCAAATCAGTAGGCTTAAAATTCAAGGACTTTTAAAGACATGTGCGAAACTTGTTAATATTTTTGGTGCAGAATTTGAGAAAACAATATGAAAATGTAAAGTTCTCATGTGCCACCACAAAGTTTATTCATGTGGATGGAAAGGATCGAAACAGAAAACGACAACCAGTGATGTAGGATGTAAAAAAAAGAGTGAGCATTATTTACACATATAACACTACATTACATTTAGGAAAATATGAAATAAAATCAATAAATACTTTTGTTAAAGACTTGCAAATTAAACAAATAAACTAATTGTGTCCACAGGACACTGATATGGACTTTAAGTTGAACATTTGTAGATTGCAATAAATATCAAACCATTCCTAGAATGTCAGTGGCTTACAATTTAACGTCTGAAGGATGAGTAAATAATTCAACAAAAGTGTGAAGGTATTTGTAATACAATTTACTCATTATCGAGGAAATCTGCGTGTGTGCGTCAGTGACCACTTCTACATTTACTCCAGCTCCAAGTATGTCAGCCATGGCTCTTTCAAAACCTTTTGCCTCCATGTGGCCAGACTTCACCTCTCTCTTGTCTTTAACTTCCATGGCTTGAATTTTTTTACCATACTGGTTCATCATGGTATATGTACAGAAGTTGGCAGTGTGTCCAGGACTGTCCATTCTTCCATCTCCTACAACAGTACAAAATAAACAATCAAACATGGGACTTGTATTTATAAGAAGGGAGTAGTGCAGATGAAAATACACTTTGTTATAACTAACACCACTATTTACTTAAATCTAGGCTATGCATACCATCGACTTTTTCTATGATAAAAGTGACTTCAGCATAGTGCTGTAAGCAAACCACAGAACAGCACTAATTGAACAATGGTACATTCTGATTCAATACAATAAATTATTATGATGATAAGACACAAATATACATGTATGTTAAGATGTGATTTGTAAAAGAACAAATGGAAGTCTTGATATACTTGCTATGACAATTCTTGTGCTCATGTGTTCTTCCTGTGCTGAGGCTTTCATGTTCTGCCAGTATGTATTTACAACTGGGACAACAAAATTGCTCTGTACCTGGTTGAAAGCAGTCTGAGATAGTAAGCCAACCCAAAAAAACTTGAACAGCAGTGCAACTTTGGCATAATTGTTGCCCGACAAGATGATTGATGCAGCCATCTTAAAATTTCCTAGCATTACCCCGTTTGGCAGGACAGGTTGGCTGGACCAGGTGTAGTTTGAATGTGCATTTTTGCACTCCTGTCATTATCAAGAAAATATTTGTAAGATAAACTATACAAGACTGAAAATTAGATATCACAAAATCTGCCACGTAAATTTCATATACCTAATTATTCTTTCATGAACTGAGATAATCAACATTCAGAACATGACATTGAATGACTTGTTGGCTGGATTATCTAGCATCTCATGTTTTCTATTATTGAAATTATGAATACAGAGATATCCTGAAAACTACATTGAGTTATAATGTCTGTACATAGCATGTCTCTCAGTGGACGTTGTGAATGAAGCCACGTTTATAGAATTAATATATTTCATTCATACAAATATCAAGTAGATGGACTTCACAGTACAACAATAAATGCAACCTTTCATCAAAAACACACATAAGTAATAACAATTGCCGTAAAGGTCAGCATATAAAGTATCAAATATAACCTGGGTATATAAATACTTATTCCGCTTGAATGGTTTGTTCAAAATTAAAGGAGATTATTTCACTATACAGTCAAACCTGTCTGTAAAGACCATCCATGGGAACAGCAAAATGTGGTCTTTGTTTACAGGTGGTCTCTATAAACAGATTAAATATCATTGAAAATGGTCTGATGGGAGATAAAGTTGGTGGTCTTTGCAGACAGGTTTTGCAATAGTGGTCTTTGTTCGCAGGTGGTCTTTAGCACAGGTTTGACTGTAACATGGATGAAAATCTCATCCATTAATTGAACCAAAGATGAGAACATCATTATCTGTCTATGTTACAGAAATTTACTCTCAATACTCAATAATTTTCATTTCAATTATATCATTCTATATGGGAATTAATAACCTACCCATCTGAGCTTCCAACCACACCCTTCTGTGTGCCTCTTCACCTCTGTTTTTTCTTTGCACTTCGTACAAATGGTATATGGAACAAGGTCGGTCAATCTCTGAAGACTTGAAGCCGACACCATAACCATTGGCTCCTTCTGGTCTGATGGTGTCACATGACATAAACGGATGGTTCCCTTAGATGCAACATCACTGTCTTTTTTACGGGTGGTTTCCTTAGATGTAAGATGTCTTCTTCGTCGAAACCAATGTCATGCACATCAGCTTCCAAATCAATTTCCACAACTAGACCTTCAGGTGGTGCTGTAATGAAGTATTGACAACATATATTATGTTACCCTTTCAACAGCAATATAATTTACAAAGCAGATATAATAATTAATGATTTGAAAGAAATCAGTTTTGTGCTATATATGCTATACAAGAATCAGAATTATGATATTCTTGAAAAATGAAATAGTCATTATAACTCAAAATATGGAAGCACATAAAACAGTAGAAAAACAACAAATGTGTCCATAGGACATAATATGCCCCCACTTAAACATTAAACAAATGCTATTATGCTATGCTATACATGCGGAGCCAAACATGAAACCGCATGTACACAACTACACATGCTGGTGAATATTCCTGTAAAGTTTTGTGAGTCTAGCTGATATACTGTTGGTTATATGCACGACACAAGATTGCATGCCCTGTATGCAATATGATCAATAAGTCAAGAGCCATAACTTTGCATGTTATAGGCGAAGCCAGACATGAAACCCCATGAGCGCAACTACACATGCTGAAGAACATTCACTGTAAAGTTTTCAGACGGACAGACAAGGGCAAATCTATATGACCCCCTTTAAGAGCGGGAACATACAAACATGATCGGGGCTCAGCACGATTTACTTGACACAGCCAATGAAATATTTTGAAAGGGAATGCAAATAAAATGTCTTTAAAAAAATACAACATGACCTTAACCTCTGACCTATTGATCTCTTAATTTATAGGGGGTATCTTATTGTCATAACCAGGAGACCTATCAAGATTGTTACAGATTTCCTAACAGGAAACCATGTTTCAAGTCAATGTCACCATAACCTTTACCTCCGACTTACTGACCTAAACATCAATAAGGTTCATTTACACAACCAGCAGGTCTGTTATAAAGTACAGTTTGATGACCATATTCCCAAGAGATAATAGTTCTATAATGCTATACAATGCATATCTAGTACACCCATTGTTGACGTTTGACCTCTAAGTGTGACATCGACCTTTGCACGATGTACACATATTATTAGTGTGTAAAGCTGAGGTCATTAATAATGAATTATGAGTACTGAACATACCAGCCGTCAAACTGGTTTAACCAGTCAATCAGGAGATCTACTGGATCAATATTCTATATCCTGAAAAATAGCCAGGTTTTGAGGGTCGCAGACACCCATCAGGATCAAGGGCAGCGTTCCTGTAGGGGGGGGGGGGGGGGGGGCAGAGTAATGGTCAAGAGAAGATGTTTTAAACCCAAGCCGGCTCAACAACAACTAATCACTCGACAGAAGCGGCGATTACTATAAGGCACTATACTGCCGGGCCTTAATTAATAAAAAAGACTTTAATGTAGACTGACTTACACATTCATGGAAATGTCCCAGTCAGATGGGATGTATTCTGGATCATTTTCATCCATCACTTCTCCAGCATCTAGCTCTCTATCATCAAATCTACAAATTACAGATAATTGTGATATTGTAAACACAAATACTATGACATTAATTTCATGTAATTATTTTTGTAATATACATATATATAAATACACATGATATTTTAGCTATTGCGTAGGCTGGTTAATATCAATATAGAATGCTGGATGTCCATTATATCTACACGATATGGACATTGCTTAATCTGGTAGTTTGATGCAACTCTGGAGCGGCAATGATTGTTGCAACAACAGTCCTTCTTTACACAGGGGTTCTAACAGCTGAATGTTCTCAATCCTGAAGATTTGCTTGGGTTGGGGGACTGCAAGCTGCTCTGATCGAAGCTTCAATGACCCAACATTATCAGATGCAGACGTCTGATGATCTAGACTATTGAAACGCATTCGTACACAAAACGTTTCGTACCAGTCGCGATTCGGCACCTACCTCCCAAAATATTCATCAGATTTACATTGATCTCAAAGTGACCCTGAAGCCACTTACAGTGTAACTTACATGATACATCTTAAAATGTATTCAAAGAAAGGAAATATTAACAGAAATACACTGTGACACTCAGACTTAATGTTGCAACACAATATCTGTACATACGAAATTCGATTGGACATCTGCTTCCCTTTGGATTAGCTGCCATACTTGAAAACTTGGTCATCCTATTACATTAAAAAAAGAATACTGTGTTAAACTAACAAAACTAGCAATGATATGTACATTTGATAACCATTTCTGGCATACAATATATAAAAATGTAAATAACATATTGTTTATCAATTCAATCCACTTACAGCTTTATGAAGAAAATACAAACTTATAACAAGTGAGTGGTAACCAAGCAATACTGGTCATTCTTGTGTTTTAGCATGTTCTGTAAATATTATGCAACACTTCCCTGAACCATCAGTTCTGCTATTGTCAATGATACAAAACAGTTACAATGAAAAACTGCTAACCTTGGTGCATCAACTATGATGGGTTTGTGGACTTCTTTAGGGGTTGATGTTGATGGTACAGCAAAAGTTCTGTAAAATAATGAAACATGATACATTGTATTTGTTCATATCTGCCAAGTGTAGCAGTAATCATCTCTAATGGAGCTATGTTATAACAATAATCATTATCTGTATCTTACATAACATATTCAGACAAAGAACATACACACAAACATACCTACATAAATTAAAATTACAAGAGCATGCAAACAGATTAAGAATTATACTTTTTACAAATTATAGTCTCACAACAATCACATGTCAACATTCATCAGCAGTCACACATTACTAACAATGTACCATGGTGTTCAATGTAACAAATGGATTCTTTAAGTTCTACTGACAATATACAATGCATAATGATTATTAATACAAAAATAACAAAAGTAATGAAATAATAATGCATACACATGTTTGTAAGTAATTTTGCATCATATTGATTTTGCTGATTAGGATAATTTCAGTGATATTTGTTTTACATTGCTTTATATAAATACTAACCCAATATCTGATTATGATTATGCGCTTCAATACCAGACATTTGCACCTCCCTACAATATATAAATACTTAGATGTTAGTGTATATTATACAACAAATATATATATTATTCATATGAAATTTATGGATCAATATACCATAATTGATTTTAATTGAAATTTGATCTCTTGGGCAACACTACTTTGATTGCTACTGACTCTTTAGAAGTAAACTTATTCAATATTTCAAAATGAAATATTATTAGTGAGCTTTATAATTATATTTTTGGAACAAACTTCCCTAAAATATATGTACTCAAAGATATTTCGATAAACTATTATTATATATTTGTTTTCAAAGTTTTTGAAGTGAAATGACTATGGGTGAAACCACCAGGGGATGAAAAGAAAATTTAATGATACAACAACTACCACATAAGCTAACAGGAAGGTATATTTTGCTCTCAGATTTGTTCACTACAAAACAATGAACATACGGATGCATTTCAATGATATTGGCATTGATATTGCTAAATTGTTTATACTTTTATGGGAAGAAAGATGCCAGAGTGTATACAAACTGAAGGCCAAGTACACAGATCTTCAAGCACTGTGTAAAGAGTGTGGGTGACATACTTGGCTGTTTCCAGTAGAGGTGGGCTGCAGAGGGTTCACAGTCACAGCCCAATCTGTATGGACCACATTGAGCTCCCTAGGCATAAGTCGGGAAGCAATGCAGAGCTTCAGTGAAAGAGCTCGGGCAGACTGCATAGAAAGCATCCAGCTGGTTATGGATGAAAAGAGATCAGAAGAGCTGAAAGCTATTCACTGAGGGGTAGTGATCACACTACTGATCCGCTGTCCTGAGCTAAAAGGATCGAATCTCTCTGTGATGGACGGCGCTCAGCAGATGACCTCATGTGGATGTGCAGCTTATACATAAGTTATAGCTGTTTTACAAGCTATAGGTATTATAATACAAACAATAGCACAATAAGTTAACATTAGCAATACAGTACAAATCCCTCACCTTTTGGACCCGCTAATACTTGACGATTCAGATGATGGGGCTGTGAATGTTTTTTTCCTCTTTCTTTGATGTGATTCTTTATAACTACAACATGAAAATAACATTGCGCATTTTATTATTGGTATAGCTCAGCTTTCGTCACTGTGAAATTAGTGTTTGCATTATTTTGATCTCTAATCAATATGTCAACCAATTGACATCTATTCAGGGAATACGTTCTTTAGCTAAATATGTTCATGCTTTTGAATTTGACTGCGCATCTTCCATCTTTGTTTTGCGTTATTTTTCGTCGTTCAGGCATGTATTTAATGTTCATAACTATCATTTTTTTTAAATATGTATCGTTGGAAAAATATCGAGGATTCATCGATACCGTTTCATTTGTTGACAGCTCTAAACTGAGGAAAATGAATAAACGACGTACTGCGAAAATTGAAAAGAATAATATTGAGACTATCCCTCACCATGAAATCAGCATCTCGGCGACTTCTTCGTCTTTTTCCAAGCCATTTTCGGCCTTTATATTAACCCATGTGTCAATAAATGGCCCAATCCTGACGCTTTCGACCCGTCTCTGTTTAGCTTGTGCAGCTTTCTGCTTCTTTTTAGTCGAACCAGTAACCGTTTTCGGCGGACCGGGCATTGTTTTGTCTTCGAATGTGATCTCCCGAAACCTTCCCACAATGCATTTCGAAATTTTGGCGCGAAATATAAATAGCTCTAACTAGGCGTGTAGGCCAAGATAGGAATACCTGTTTTAAGCTTAAGTTTTTATGGTTATAGAGGGTTCTTAAAAAAAAAAATAATGCAGAATGAAAGAACAGGTCTGTACAAAGGTATTAACATGCAAAATTCTGAAATTTACGAGGATCGATTTTTTTGATAAAGTGACACTCACTACCTTTAAAGTAGAACACTCATAATGGTCATATCTCCAAAGGCAAATAAAACTGTACTGTGCGGATAAAATTTATTTAAACATCTCAATCATGCTACATGATAAGTAATAAATAACATTGCTTATGTATATATAAGTCATCACAGTCTACATGTTTGAAGACATTGTAGCTACTTCAAAATGGTAAGTACAGTCTCTAAATACATATTGCCCTAGACACAAATATTGGCTTCAGACGACATTATTGGGATTAAAATAATACTCAGTTTCTTGAGGTGAGAATACATATAGAATAAAAAAAAAGGTGCATAAACTTCAATTGATGAAAATGTCGTCGACATCTGATGAACAAAAGTGTGCCACTCCGTAATACCACACAGTCCTAAACAATTATACATGTTATCCACATTGTACCAGTTATGTACTAGAAAATCGGCAAATAATCATGCCAGTAACAATTGTCTAAACCAGTAGAAATGTAATTGCATTACATATGAATGATAATAAAGCTTTGTAACAATTAATAAATACAGTGTATTTATATAAGCTTGAAGTAACTAATACTATGCATCATATATACTAGGCTGTTATGTCGCACACTCTTCTAGCATAGTAATAATATTGAATTGTTAAGAAATGTTTCAATAGCAAAACATATCATATGATCATACACACACTTAAAGAGTGCCATAATGTCATAATGAAACACCCAAGTGCAGTCATTTTCCACGGTCAATTTGGTTACAGTACTGGTGATAAAGTATACATCTGCTTATTATATAACTTGACATAGGTTTCATAGAGATATACACTTATTGTCAGAACTAGTTAAATGATATAATTACGCAAAAACAACTCAGCATGATATTCAAATAATGAAATACAGTAGACATTGTATTAAGAGACCACCGAAGGGACAGCCAAAAAGTGGTCGCTTAATAAAATGGTCTCTTAATAGATATACTTTTGAACTCGTAGATGAATATGTTTGAGAAGAAACAATACTGTATTTGTACTTTACTGTTATGTATATGTTATTTATTGCTGTTTCTATATTGTGTTGATAGTACAAAAAAACTACAAAGGAATGGAAAGAAATAAACTTACATTATTCGATCTTAATATTGCTTTTTGATATCAAGTAAAATGTTACGTCAGTCTGAGTTAATGAGGGAAAGTATTGATATTTTACTATTTGTTCTGTTAGAGAATCATTTTAAATCAGCAGCATGCAGACACTGTACATCAATTAAACAAAGTATTCAATAATGTCTATACCGGTTGAACAAGTTTATGCTCTGCATGAATGGGAGTCATGATGCCGAAACAATTAACGGCGTAAACTTTGCGTTGGATACAACAAGAATACATGCAATTGTCATTATTTTCAATAATATAACAGCAACACAGTATTTGGTATTTGAGATACAACAAAACAAACAGTAGTCATATTCAGCATGATTTTTTGGAAAAATGGGTATCATATATTGCAAAAATGCAGAAGTTTAAATTTTAGATATGAGATAGTTCAGTTTCAAAAACTAGTGGAAAAGTGTTCCGCCGCTCATGAAGCATTAATTAATGTTCCATAATGTCTTGCATTTCTAAATTATACTACATATATTTTAAGTGCACTTTGAAGCGTGCAAACAGTCAACATAACTGCATTGGTATTTTATTCAAATTTACTCAAACATTATTGATAGTTGCTATAACTATTTATCTCACATGACTATACTATCTTCCAAGTGATTATTTATGACGAAGTCGCCACAATGGCAGTCCAGTGTATGTGAGACCGTCCGTCCAGATTTTCTTGTCCGAACCATTTCATTGGAACATTGGAGGATTTTCAAAACACTTGGCACGAATGTTCACCGTTGCTTGCCGAATTATTGGGGGGAGGCGGACACCACCCTTGCCGCCCCAGTCGCGACACCACTGAGTATTCTACACATAATAAGCAAGATTAATGCAAGCATACTATAATGATTAAGAACAATATAGTGTACCGAAATGTTCAAAGGTAAATGTTAATATAAGTTTACTACCTTACAGCCTCATTACATGCACAGTCCGTCGATTTAATTAAGTTTAGTCATCAAATATTAAGTATTTACCCGATACAAACATAATTTATCGGTTTCATAATTTTTGAATATGTAATATCAAAATACTTGCTTCGTACTTATGGATGCATTGGAAGCGCCTATCAGGACATTCAGTCCTTTGATATAACTATATGTCGCCGAGTAATTACGAGGTCGCATTTATCACGCCTAATTGTTGATTAATTTGTTCGCAGTTGTGAATCATGTGTGCACTGCCCCAAGGGATTAAGTGCATGCGGTCGTTTAATGGATTATTTAACTATACTTTTTACCTGTCGGGACTGGTTTAATGCGGTCGCTGGTCGCATTATAGAAAAGTCGTTTAATAGATACTATTTATATAGTAAAAACGCTCGGGCGGGAATTTAAGTGGTCGTTTAATAAAAAAGTCGCCTAATACAGGTGGTCGCTCGAGCAATGTCTACTGTATATCCAACCGCCAACTCCACAGTCGAAGTATATAGATATATTTCACAGCTCAACTGTACTTAGTATTGCAAAGTAGGGATGTAAATACTGTAATAGAA